>BSBK01010977.1:337500-519891 GCA_027943335.1 Chamaecyparis obtusa | reverse complement strand
TATATATCATATATGTATATATATATATACATATATGTATATATATATATATATGTATATATGTATGTATGTATGTATTATATATATATATATATATATATATGTATATATATATATTTATATATATATATATGAATATATATATATATATATACATATATATATATATATGTATTATATATATATTATACATATATATATATGTATTGTATAAATATATATGTATATATATATATATATGTATATATATATATATATATGTAGTATATATATATACATAATATATATATATATATAATATATATATATATGTATATATATATATATATGTATATATGAGCACAACAAGAACAATTTTTTTATTTTTTTTGTTAAAAGTAGATATCAAATAAGTAAAATAAAACTTATTGGTGTACATAATTAAGTGCTATATTTCTAGATTTAAATGAAATTAAACAAAACATTTGAAGTGGGTCTAACATGTACATATTATTTTTCATGTCTATTTAACTGCTTATAACCAAAATGAGGTATGGGACAACAAACGTGAATTTCTTGTCCTTTCTTTTCTTAAAACAAAAATTTAAGATGATATACATTTGCAATATCTCCTTTCAAATTATTTTGCAACAACTTGTTACCAATAGATTTTGTTGAAATTTTGCAAGCTCTTTTTTCCCAAAATCACCCCATAATTTTACAAGGTGTTGTTCACTTAAAGTTTTAATCATTTGCATATACACCCCTATCGGTTGAACTTGAACTTCGATAGTTCAAGTTTCAATGTTCAATAACATCCTTTGGTATGATTTTCCCTTTGTTTGCAAGCTTAGCGACATTTCATCTTTGCAGTGCGCACCTCGTCTAATGAACTGTGAACCTTGAACTCTCCTAGTTCAAGATTCAAAGTTCAATGGACATTCCCTTTTTGCAAAGTGCTCTTCTTTATTTTCTTCCTTGTCATTTTTGTTTTTGCTTTATTTTATAATTGTGTCAAAGGATTAGTCCTTCCATCTTCTTGTTGAACTTGAACCATGAATTCCTCGTAGTTCAAGGTTCAAGGTTCGATGTGTGCCCGTAAGTTGTGAAGAAGTAGAGTGGTGATTTGACATAAGTGATAGCTGGCGATTGATTATGACTCCCACGCATGGCGAGATGTTGTAATTAATTGAAATGACACTTAAGTGTCACTTCAGTAGGGGAAAGTACAGTAATCAATACTTGAGTTGGTGCAAGTTATCAAATAATCATTAATTTAATCTTGTGTGACATAATTTTGCCATTATTGCGAATCTCTCAGGATTTTGTAAATTGTTTAACATAAATTCACAAGCTTGGACTATTTTATTCATAATGCTCAAACATCTCATGCAGTTAGCACCGAAGAAGGTATCCTCTCCTCATCTCAGAGCTTAGTTCATCGCATAAAAACTAGGTGAGTCTTTCTGCCAGTCTCCATTGTTTCACTTAAAGCTCTTTCATTTGTCAAGGTTGTTTTCCTTTCAAGTTTCTATGTTCCCTATTGTTTTTCTTAGCTTGAGAGCCCAAAATGAAGAACCCAATTCCAAATTTTAGAAATACCTCTCCTTTAATCTGCTCCTTGCCCGATTGTTTAAAATCGGAGCCTTAGAGGACATTATGACGTGAATCAAAGAACCCAATCCAAGTTCTATGTTAGAAAAGGCCATTCAGAGTGGTCTAGCTGATGCAGCCACATTTCCTATAGTAGCCCCTTGTCGAGAGCTGGTTGTCAAATGTGCTAAAAGGTATAGTTTTGAGGAAAAGTGTATCAAGAAAGTTGATGGGAGTCCGTTGGTTTTCATGAGTAGAGATGTTGTTCAAAAGGCCATGGGAATTATGGAAAAGGATGCATATGAAGGGTGGAATATCCCCTCATCTCAATCAGTCTTCACCACTAAGAGACAAGTATACCAGAATGAAATACCCTAGTACTGGTTGCTCAAAGCTCAAAAAGGAGGGTCTTGGCTCCTAATTCCTGCTCACTATAGATCATTTTAAGCCCGAAGTAGCTGACCTAGTCATAATGCTAAATAGAATTAAGGGTAACTAGCATGCATACTATTGGCATGACTAGATGTACTTTTATATCCAGGTCACTCTCAATGGAGAAAAATATATAGACCTGGGCTAAAACCATTGTCAATGAGCTCAATCATCAGTTAGCAAATTTTCCAACTGACAGTAGCTTCCACATGTCTTCCTACCTATTCTACATTTTGGCTTGTACCAGAGAATGGAAAGCCTGTCCATGAGTAACCTCTCCCAAATATGAAAGTTTATGATTACTACCCTCACCTGCAAAAGGAATTTCATGTGATAGTTTCCTGAAAGTTAATGGAGTTTTCTTTGGAAGGTTGGCATATGAACTCCAAGGGAATACTGAGCAAAGAATGTTAGAAGAGGTGAAAACCTTGTCAACACCTATGGCAATTTCTTTATCTAGTTTAGAAGGTTCACGTACCTAAGAGTGGGTGGCTTCGAAGGGGAACCATTTAAATACCCCGATATGCTTTTGATAGTTTAATCATTATAGAGGTAGCTCCGCCAGTTGGCGTATGCGCACAAAGGAGTTAAGGAAAGGAAGGGAAGAGAAAAATCTAGTTTCCCAATTGAATTGGGTTATTACACTTTCAAAACCTCTTCAGATGCCCTAAATTTAGAACATGAGTTAAGGAAATTGAATCTGAAGACATTTTCACTTAGAAAAGGATCTTGATAGTAGAGGATACGCTGCTCAACATTTCAGCTTGCCTTCAGAATTTCAACACATTCCTCAAATAGAGGATTACTAGGAGGGTTGTGTTGATGATTTTGAAGTGAGAGGACCTGGTCTAGGTTTACCCTAGGACAAATTATTACCCTAAATATTCAAGTTGACATCTTGACAATAGATGATGGTGCAGAGGTGATTAATGAGCAGTACAAAACCAGAGTAAGGGGTACACCACTCCCTGAAATAGATTGGGGTATTGAAGAGAGAGAGAGTCTAATAATTAAGACTCTCAATGTGATTAAGAGAACTGAGAAATGGGTTAATAGTAAGAGACCCCCCTATTTTGAGAAGGACATAATCCTAGAAGAGCTATACATGCTGAAAATATTGTCAACCCATTGTTACTGCTAACATAACTATTTCCCTTGTAGGTACTAAAAATAAGAAGAAGTCTTCAGCTGACCTAGTAAAACAAGCTTCTCTTGGCTCCTCACCAGTAAGAAGAAACTTAAGAGGAAGAGTTGGCAAAGAAAGTAACGAGCTAGTTAATGAAAAAGAGGTCATAGATCTTGATCTATTGGACACTCAAATGATAGAACAAGCTGGTTTGGAGAATGTGGAAGGAGACATAATGACCCCAAAGAGCACTCAGCCAGATTTTAGGGGAACCTTCAGAAACTGTAGCAGGGGACTCTTTGCAGACTCCATCTCCTACTCTCAGTTGGTTAGGAAGTTCTACTTAATAGCAGGAAAAGGAATGTCTTACCGATAACTCTTCCAGTAGAAGAGATGGTTAGTAATGCTTAGGGGCTACAGTGAAGCCTAAGAGGATTAGGATGGAATCAATGATTGAGGTAGATGAGAAAACTGGAAGGTGGGTAGTAGAAAGGGTAGTACCTAAGTCTGATAAATAGGTTTCTGAAGCGTTTAGCTGAAGACTTCACTATGGAGAAGATAGACTTAGGGGGTGGCAAGTAGAATGGAAGATGCGAAGCACTTGGAATCTTCTACATGGAAGATATTACACAGGACCTTCAAGGATGAGAAAGATAAGAAAGAACTAAAGGAAACCATACAGAGGTTGGAAGAGTTCATTCAAGTAGTGCAAGAGCCCAGCCCACTTCCATTAGCCCAGGTACCCCTATACATTTGATCATCATTCACCTAAAGTTCATAAAACACTGGACCAGATCCAAAGGAATAAGATGGTGGTAGAAGTTTTTAATAAATGGGTCCATAAGCATGATCCAACAGGGAGGTGACTATGTCTCTTAGTTAATTGAGACTCATGGAGTTGTGACAAAATTCATCTCAGAGCTATTGGCTAAACTGATAGAATGAAGGAAGGAAAGGAAAAAGTGGACTGGTATAGCTGATCAGTTGACAGAGATCAATCATTATAGGGTGCTTAAATTCCTTTTGGAGAAATTAGTTCATGGCCTGAATGAAGAAGTCCTGTATGTTTTGTGAAAATTATTGAGTGGAGGAACTCAATTATTAAGGATGGTTGTGATGGGGCAACTTGCCTACTCAATGATCTTAAGGGCCTAATTGACACCATGCAAAAATATCTCAAATGCCTGAACATTGTGCTGATAGATGAAGAAACTCAAGATCTAAAAAAGGTGGAGAAGATAGTTCAGGAGTTGGAGACATGAATAACTACTATTAGAGACAATAAGGAACTCAAGACAGAAGATCTTACCTCCATAGCTAATACTGTAGCTATGCTAGTTGTCTGTGTAGACCATCTTGAGTCCCATAAATTGAGGCTGAATCAGATTTGCAAGGATAGGAAGGTTCTCGGACAAAGGATTTCCCTCATTAGTCTTTCATATCATGCTACGATTATCAGTGCGTCACTGGCTCATGAGGAATGGAAGTAGGCACATGCATCTAGGTTATCACAAAGTTGAATCTACAATGTCCAGCTCAACCGAGATTGGTGGTCTTTCTCATACTTTGAGGGTCGTTTCTTTTTAGTTTCTAGTTTACTATTTTTAGCATTTTCTAGTTATCATAAATAGTTGGTTTCCAAACTTGGGGAGTTTCAAAACTTTAATATTTTTGATAATTGTAATTAATGGCTATATAGAGCTAGTAAGAAACTATCAAAAGGATGTTAGATTTTTTACGCTTAAGTAATAGCATAGTTGAAGTTTTAATATTTTCTATAAGGACTTGAATTAATTTTTTTCTATATCAGTGAATGAAAGAAACTTATCATTATAGATCAATTGGTTTATATTTTTGAGTGGACCTCTATTGGTGTATTCTACATTGAATGGGATTTCTTGATTGAATGTCTATGTTTTCCTTTGAATCTGAATTTAAAGTTGTGTTTAGATTGGTGTAGTGTTTATTCACTGGAATCTGTGAGCTTCTAGTTTATTAGATGCTATCATTGCACAGCAATTATATCATATTGATGAGAGTTACTATTTCAGCCTTCCAACCTTTCTGGTCAAAATTTGATATTTGCAGCAATGCATTATCCGTTGGCATAAATATTCATTGAAATATTTCTGGGAGCTGTACCATAATTCAGAGGATTAAACACCTAGGTTTAATCCATTTGTTAGTAAAGGGTTAATGTTTTATAGCGGGCAATTGAGCATAAAAAATAAATTTTGAAAGAGACAAATTCATTTACTAACACAACTTAACTAGCAATAATACTCATACGTTGAAAACTACTATCAAATCTAAGAGTCATAATCTACATGGAGAATCCTTTTGCAAATGCCCTAACATCAATGAGTTTAATAACAACCCACTTAAATTTCAAAAGAAAGGACATATGTTTCAAATCTTTATACACTCTTCTTTTTATAAAAAATAACTAATACAAATAGAATATTATTTTTTCCTAAACTTGAAAAATTTAGCTTACTATGGAATAACATAGCCCTTTTTTTTAATTTAAAACTAGTAAAAATCTTTTACAAAATGTCTACAACATTATATCCCATTACAAATCTTTTCATTTCAAGGGTCCCTCAAAGGACTTTACTTTTTTTTTGTATAAAAAGATCACACTACATACTCAGGAACAAATTTCTACTTTTACAAGCTCTCCTTTCTTTTACTTCACATCCATCATAGTAACATTAAGCTTTAATAACCTGCAATGAATATTTGAAGTAGGACCAGGGATGCTTACCTCCCATCCAAGGTCCTCTAAGAGGCCACCCCTGAGCTTGGGGAACCAAAACATAGACAAGTTTACACAGAACCTAACCAAAACATCAACATTGAAATCATATTTACCCACATGAAACTCCCTACCCAGGGCTTACAGAATGGGTCTCATATTGACCCCTGAAATTGGGGTGAAGTGGACAAAATACCCTATGGGGAGAAATCCAATTTAAAAAGCAAAATAATAAGCCCTCACATGGCTTTCCAAAACACCTTCTCAACAAAACCCTTATGACCCCAAGGCATCAAGCCAAAAGAAACTCCCTTATGGCCCCCAAAAAAAGAATGAAATGGATACATGGAGCCCATACTTCCATTTTTTATCCCTCTCCTCCTTGAAGAGAGACTCTACACCCATGGGCTATTCCTAGAACCTTCACCCCCCAAGGGCTACTCTTTCCTCCCAAGGGTGAGTGGGCCTTGAGACTCCCTTACACAAAACTTGTAATACATCACAAAATAAACATAATACAATAATGCAAGAAAACATAACAACAACAATTTTTTTTTTTCTTACAAGCTCATAAGGCTATCACTTACACATCTTCATAATACCTCATAACAACAACAAAGAGAAATGAGAGAGAGCCACCAACCTAGATCCACAGCTTAAGGAATAAATTTGATGAAGAGCTCCATCTTTCCTAGTCTCCTTCTACAAGGCTTCTCCAAAACTAGCAATGTCTCTAAGATAGAGAGTGGGTGCTCAAACTCTCAACAATGGAGAGTCCCCACTAAAAAGACCTCTACACAACTCCCCACAACCCCTAGGCATAAGATCTCTCTCATTGGTTGGTCTTCCCTAAGCCCCTTTCAAGCTTTCCAAAAATGGGCTCCTAAAAAGGTTGGCCAAAAAGTGGGAAAAGTCTTATCATCCTAATGGATGGGTAATCTAACCAAGACCTTGCTTCCAAAAGTTGGTTTTCAGCCATTTTGAAAATCCAACTTTTGGAAGAGTCTTTTGGTCAACAAGGGGTTGTCCTATGGCTAAAAATGACCCTTACCCATAGGTATACCAAGTGGGCTTACTAAAAATAATCCAAACACTTCCATAGGCACCTTCCGTACTACCCAAAATTCCATTTTAGGATTCACCTCGAAAATCAAAGACATGACCATAACTCAAGCTCCCTAACCAAGGGATTGACATGGGGATCCTAAAATGGTACTCTCCTAGGTTGGTGGGCATCCAATATGATGAGGACAATTTAAGGCCTATTTGGTTTATGGTTTCATATGTTTTTATGGTTAAGACTTGGGAACTTTATGAGTTTTTCATAGACTTAATCAAACTACTTATGCTTTAAAACTGCTATGTGTGTGTGTGCAATTGAATGCTTTTAAGTTTAATGAATATGCTAAATATATATGCTACATGATTTTTTGGGATAAAATCTTGTATCTTTCCATCTTGCATTGATTTGGTAGTGTTTCTTGTAGCCATGTGATGAGAGAAAATCTAATGTAGAAAAATTTATTATGAATTCTATCTTGGATATGTATTGCAATTTTTACACGTGCATGCTAATATCTTGTAGGAAATGGTGAGTTAGCAAGAGAAGAAGAAGTCAACATCAGAAGATAAAGTGGTGACATAAATTTGAATAACTATTTTGGGACTCATAACGATTCCATCACTTTTAGTCAGTAGCGGTTCACGTTGTGGACTGGGTCAATGCGGTTAGCAACCATTAAGGAGTAATTCTAGAGGTCACAAGTTCCTAAATTCATGAGTGGCTAAGAGAAACTTACTCCTACATTTAATGATGTTGTTCTTATACCTTCAAAGTCATCATATCTCTGACGTTACACAATCCTAGTTTTAGGGAGTTCTATTTTAAGTTGTTGATAAATAAGCTAGAGTTTTAGATTCTTGAGCTAGCTAGTTTTTTGCAAGAAATCCTTTTGTAAACCAGTAGTAGTGAAATACAATTATCTTGCTACACTTTGTAATTATGATTTATGAATGAATGAAATAATATCTTTAGTTATTAATCTCTGAGTTTTTATTCATTCACTCTTCCATGGGGGCCTACACAGGAGGTGAACTCGATTCATAGTTAAGTAGGAGTTAGTCTTAAGTTTCATTGAAGTATTTAGAACTCTGTTGCTCCTACAGCCATTTGGTAATAGAACTATTGGTTGTTTCATGCAGCATAAGTAAATAGCTAGATTTTTTTTTGTAGCATGTTTCCAAAGCTCTAGATTAAATTGTTATTCTACTTCTTAACTTAATATTTCCTTCAGCATTTTCATTACATAAGTTATGATGACACAAAAGATGGATTAGAGAATATACCTTGCGGGCATCATTTGAAGTTTACATCCATGGTTGACAATTCAATGTGCTTAGTATGCTATTTTAAGTATGATATTTGGCATTGTTTAACCATAGAGTCACTATAAAAAGGATGTCCAATCCTTAGTTACAGAGGTATTATACTGACCAGTCATTTTTGGCACTATTTTCGGGGATGGTGTCAATCTAATCTAGACCTAAAGTGATTCTCTTAGTTTAGTTTTGCATTATTTTGTATGCATAGAAGAAGAGATCATCTTGGGAGATTACTTCATCATAATATCTAGCTTGAACCATTTGATATCTTTAATCCTGAACCTGAGGAGGCCCAAGTTGAGAATGTAGAAGAAGAAGAACCATTTGAAAACCCATTTGTTGATGCACACAAACAACTACCTTCACCATCATCTTTTGAAGAATCATTACATTTGAATGAACTTTTTTCTGAACTTGAGTATCAAGACAATCCATTCACTCTTGTTATTTATCAGCCACGATAGCCAGGTCCTCCTCCAAGTATGGCTCACCCTACCTTTCCTTTCCCCATCCCTACTCAGCATGGTAACCAAAATTTGAAAAACATACCCATCTCTGCTCTTTCCAAATTTTATGGCCTTATTACTAAAGACCTTGAAACCTTCCTCTTTGAATTTGACATCCTCTATAGGAGTTATGATTATACAACTAACACCCATAATCTAAAATTGTTTCCATCTACTCTTAAAGAGGCTTCTCTAAGATGGTTAATGGGGTTAGGTGCCAATGCTATAGCAGATTGGGATACGATGAGAAATATGTTCCTTTCTAAATATATGGAGTACTATAGGGGTCATGATTTGAAGGCAGATGACATTTTCAAAATGTCACAAAAGGAGGATGGGACCTTGGAAGACTATGTCTCAAGGCTTATGTTTAACCTGTAGCGCAATACACAACATCAGTTGAATGAGGAGTCACAAAAACATCTTTTACTAAAAGGTGTAAATGATGGAAGTATTGAGGCCTTAGACCTTATGGCAAGAGGAGATATCAATCAAAAGAACTAGGATGACATAAAGAATATATGTCTAAACTATTCAAGGGCTACCGTGAAAAAAGGTAGAGGACTCAAAGATTTACCTCATAAGTCCAATGGTTCAGGGGTATCTAAGATGGAATTGTCCAATCTTCTATCTAATTTCAAGTAGGACATCATTAATGATGTTGCCACTCAGTTCAACAACATGCAAGCAAGAAGGAAAAAGGAAGAAGCTGATGCTATGTTAGCTAAATATTATCCACATTGTAGAGAAAGGAAAAGAAACTGCAAATGAAAGACTATTGCAAGTGTGGAGTTGCAGAAAATGCCTACTAAATTCAAAGTTGTTGATGAAAATGGAGAAGTGCTCTATGTTTCTCAATGCATGCCATGGGCCCAAAAATAAGGTATGCCACAAGACCCTCTCTAAAATTATAGTAATAATAGTCAATAGAAAAATTACTAGAATATGGGTCCCCAAGGATTTAGTGGGCATAGAAATTGGCAACAACCTCAACAAGGTTGGAAAAAACCTCAAAAAGGTTGGTAGTAACCTCAATAAGGTGGGAAGCAACCTCAAAAAAGTTGGTAGCATCATCAGAAGGATTGGCAACAATCTCGGCAAGGATGGCAGCAACCTAATCAGTGGTCTAACCAATCTAATTAGAAGGCCTTAATGCCACCATCTCAATAGTAGGCTCTAATGCCTCCTCCTATAGCTAATACAAACCCTCCTAAGAAAACCTAGGTACTAGCTCAACCTAATCCTAATCCTAACAATATCAAGTAGCCAGCACAACAACAAATTTATGCTATCTCCTTGAATGATATCCATCTAAGGTCAGGAGCCACTCTTGCTTTGCCTCAAAAGCCTATAATAATAGAAGTGATGAAAAAGAAGATGTGCCAACTCCAAAGACCTCTCCTGCAATCAAGGAACCCCCATTCCCTCAAAGGTTAGTAGACCAAGCTGAGCCCACAGAGAATCAAGAAGTAATAGATTTTATCAACTAGCTAAAGCATATGACAATAAAAATAACATTACTAGATGCTATCAAAGAAGTTCCTATTTACACTAAGGCCATTAAGGAAGCTTGCATAAAATAGCTAGGGAGAAAGAAGGATCCTAAAACTATTCATGTCTTAGGACAATTATATGACCTTATGTTGGAGAAGCTGACAGGACCCAAATATTCTGACCCGAGGAGTCCTATAGATACTATCACCATTCATGGAATGCAAGTACAAAATGCCTTAGCTGATTTGGGAGCATCTATAAATGTAATAAAAAAAGAGGTATTGTCTCAATTTCACATCATTTGCCTTAGATAAATACCAACCATACTTGAGCTTGTTGATAGTCCTACTATCAAACCGGATGGGATGGTAGAGGATGTCATAGTTACATTAAACTCTTGGGAATATCTAGTAGATTTTGTTGTCCTTTCCCCAAAAGCTAATATGGGTGGGTATCCTCTCATCCTAGGGAGACCATGGTTAGATACTAGAGATGCTTACATAGCTTGTAGGCCAGGGAAGATGACAATCTCTAATGGTATCCATACTAATAACTTGACTCTATACTCCCCTGCTCAGCCTCTGTTGCAAGATGATCAAGTAGTCTGGCCAGATTTAGGAGATGTTAAATCAGAAGTCAACTCAATCCATCAGCTTATGATGATAGATAGAGATCCATTTTTAGCCTCCCAAGAATATGATGAGGTAATCTCATCCATTGTCACGAATGAATATGGGGTAGACTCTCAGTTATGTTCCCAATCAGGCTGTATTCTGGAAACTATTCTATCACCTCCAAATGTACCTTAGTACTCAGTGTACTCCTAATTCCTTCATTCATTATTACCCCATGAGCTGGATTCTTCTCCATTTTCTCGGATATCCATGATGGATAAGGTAATTAAGATTGAAGTTAGTCTAGGGAAAGAGTTGAATGTCAGTAGTGCTTTGTCACTACAACATCAGAAAATTATATTGAAGTTGCTACAAGAAAATCACCCAACATTTGCCTGGGACTATATAGACATGAAAGGATTGGATCCTAAAATTTTCACTCATAAGATTTACATTAGCCCAGAATATAAGCCTTAAAGGAAGCCTCAGAGGAGAGTTAACCCTGTCTTAAGAGACATAGTTAAGACTGAACTATAAAAGTTTTTAAACATTGGTTTCATCTACCCTATCTCTAATAGCCAATGGGTTTCACAATTAGTTATAGTGCCAAATAAAGGAGGGATATGGAGAGTTTGTTTAGATTATAGGGAATTGAATTCAGCCACTAAGAAAGACCATTTTCCATTGCCATTTATAGATCAAGTTCTTGATAATTTAGTTGGCAAGAAGTATTTCTCTTTCCTAGACATTTTTAGTGGCTATAATTAGATCCAAATAGCTCCAGAAGACCAGGATAAAACCACCTTTACATGTCCATGGGGAACCCTGGCATACTTAGTCTTACCTTTTGGCTTGTGCAATGCTCCAGCCACTTTCCAAAGGGCCGTTATAAGTATTTTCTTTGATATATCTACTAACTATATGGAAGTTTATATGGATGATTTTATTTCCTATGGAAACACTTTTGAAGAAGATAAGGCCAATTTGGAAAAGGTTCTCAAAAGATGCTAGGAATACAACCTTTATCTAAATAGTGAGAAATATTTCATGATGATGGAGGAGGGTGTTGTGTTAGGTCATTTCATTTCATCACATGACATTCAAGTAGATCCAACAAAGATTGAGGTAATCATCACCTTTCCCACACTAGAAAGGGAAAAGGATGTAAGAAGTTTTCTTGGACATGATGGATATTATAGGAGATTTATCAAGGATTTCAATCAGATTGCAGCATCTCTTTACAACTTGTTGAAGAAGGATTCTAAATTCTCCTAGGATTCTGAGTGTGACAAGTCCTTCCTGCAGCTTAAGGAGGTTCTAACCAAAGCACCAGTATTAAGAGGTCCAAATTGGGGATTACCATTCTACATTCATATAGATGCCTTAGAATATGCCATAGGTGCAGTGCTTGGACAAAAAGAAAAAGCATTAGAGCATGCCATTTATTTCATCAGTAAAAATCTACAAGGAGTGGAGTTTAACTATATTGTGATAGAAAAGGAATTGCTTGTAGTTATCTATGCATTGAATAAGTTCTGACATTATATTACTAGCTATGAAATATTTGTCCATATTAATCATTTGGCCATCAAGTACTTGATGAATAAACCTACCATATCTGGAAGGTTGGCTAGATGGTTACTGTTCATGCAAGAATTTGACATTACTATGGACAAGCCGATAAAAGAAAATGTTTTAGCTGACTTTCTCTCTCATTTGCATGTTCTTGATGACCCTACAACTATTGATGATAGTTTTCTAGATGAGCACCTATTTATGTTATCAGCACAAAATCCATGGTATGATGCTATTGCCAATTACCTCACCATAGGTAGAACACTAGCTCACTTCTCTTCCAAAGAAAGAAAATTATTAGCTAAGAAGAGTTTTAACTTTTCTTGGATTGTTGGATTTATGTTTTACACTGGTCCTAATCAAGTGATGCGTAGATACATGCAAGAAGATGAAACATATGATATCCTTAGGGAATGTCATGATGAGCCATGTGGAGGTAATTTTTCTGCAAAGAGAACAACATTAAAATTTTGACCACTGGATATTGTTGGCCAAGTCTACACAAATATGTAGCTCAGTACACCATGAAATGTGATAGGTGCCAATGAATGAGGAGATCTACTAAATCAAATGAGATGCCCCTACAGCCTGAGGTAGTTGTAGAACCTTTTGATAAATGGGGGATTGACTTTGTAGGTCCTATTGAACCTTCTTCACAAGGTAAATCCTATATCCTGATTTGCATTGATTATGTCACTAAGTGGCCAAAAGCCAAGCCTATGAAACATCCTAGGGATAATAATGTTGCCAATTTCTTATATGAATTTATTTTCACAAGATTTGGTGTTCCTAGGGAGTTAGTAACTAACCAAGGAGCTCAATTTACTTCCAATCTCATAGTTGCCTTGATGGAAGAATATAAAATTGGTTATGGTAAATCTTCCCCTTACCATCCACAAGCCAACAGCCTGGTGGAGGTGTTAGTCCATTTTCTTGTCATTGCAAAAATATCTTGGTAATATCTCCACACAACAACAATTCAAGGATTTTTAAGACATGCTCAAACTTGTGTAGCTAGGTGGAGTCAATGCCTGGTACCTGCATCCTACAAAAACAACCAAGTACACCAATATATATATACATATGAACAAAGAATGGCAAACAAGGAGGGATAGTGTGACATCATGTGGACCTCCTAGAGGAGTAACTATGACTACCTCCCCTCATCCTACACTCACATCAGATAGTGACATCAACAAAGCATAATTGGATTAGTGTGGTTAATACCAAAATAATTGTATAACAAGAATGCATCATAACATAATCACGTAAATGTAAATCATCAATTGACTTTCACAACCCAGTTAAACCATCAGGCATGAACTCATAATGTCTCATTATCAAATCACGATAAACAAATCATACAATCCCTAATACAGAAAACCATGTCTAATCTTGAGTATAACAAGTAACATCATTATATTAAGTAACACATCTAATCCCTTTAAGTAATTATAATTAATTAACCTAAGATAATTTTAAACATTAATAATGAGCATTTCACATATAAGCATATAATTCTATTAGGTGATCCTTTTAACATTAAGGTCCTAAACTATCACTGACACACATGAAGATATAAAGGAGCATACTTTTGTAAATATTATTATTTCCTGAATTAAAATATGAAGTTATGGTGTGTTCGAAGAGGTTTGGTTTAATCAACCATCTAAAGAAGGATCATTCTCACATATAGCCCTTCCTAATTTCTAGTGAGCATAACCATAACTTGTTAGGGTTGGAGGGGCATTACATCATCCCTCCCTAAGATTCGACTTACTCCTGGAAGTCAGAAGTTTTTAAGCCATTTGAAAAATCATAAAATAATAATATTACAAATGTTTCTACTTTAGTCTATCATTGATATATAATTTTCACCTTAGTAATTAGGAATTCTTTTAATAGCAAAATATATTTAAGGATTTCGAAATGCAATTATGAATTCAAATATCATTGTCTAAACTAGATACAGATTGATATAGGAATTATTTCTTCTGAATTTGTATACATAAGATACTACTACCTTGGTAAATATTTTCAAACTAAAAATCATTCAAATATTGAATTGCCACATATAACAACACAAAATTTTATGAGATAAGACAAAATTAATTCTCTTTAGGCAAATAGTTACTTTTTCTCATAAGGCCTATGGTAAACTTATAGGAGAATCACTAATATCAAACTTATGCACAAGATGGAATACACATCCTTTTCAAAGAATGCAACCTAAGCTACCATTTATGATTCTATTATAACAATTTATTAGTCTTGTATTACCACAATAGACATAAGGATATTCCTAAGAAATTTTAACATGATTCATTAAGCTAGAGTTTCATCAACATTACTTATTAACTAGCTATTTAATCAATTCCATATCCCAGAATATCATAATAAGATTCTTACGAGTATATCTTTTCCCAACATTAACAAGTTTGTATGAATTCTACCATTTTCTAAAAAAAAAGGTCATAGATTCTTTAATAAAGAGAGGGAGGAATACATGAGTCCTACAGCTACCCTCTTATTCAATCAATTAATATGTTCAACCTACTAACCTTTTGTACACACATTTCAATCAAATCACATTTGAGGAGTAACTACAAGTATTGTTATCCTTTTACATATCTTCAATATGAAATCTACACCATTACCTACAAATTCACATTCTTCTAACATTTCCATTTTAGGACAATTAGAAAATTTGACTTAAATCTTATTCTAATAGACATATAATTATTCCTTTCATAATAACTCATCATTCCTATATACTAGTAATGTTGTTAGCTTCAACTTCCATTTCACACACAAAATGCGAACAATATAAATAATTGCTATAGACTTTTGTTTAATATCATATTCTTTCCTTATAGATGATGATTTTTTTTCATTGGTTCAATTCACAACTCTTACGAGGATCATATATAATTCAGAACTCCTACAATATAATCAAACATTTCTCCTTTCAATGATTGTGTACTATAATCCTACTTATTACAAAACCTTGGGGACATAGGTCCTTGACCCAAGGGTTTCCTCTAGCTAAGCACATTCTCCGTATTGACACATTGATTTTCCCCTATGAAATTTAGCCTTTTAAATATACTTCTTAAGAAAGAAGGGAGAGACACATCTGATTCAACTATAGATTTAATTTATTACTTGAGAGGGTATATAAAAGAGAGATACTTCTGAATCTTTCCATAGTTGAAATATTATATATTACCTAATTTCAACACGTTATCTCATTTTCAAGAAAATATAAGTTCATAAATTCCTAAGTTCTCAAGGAAGGATAAAAGATGTTGGCATTAAGCAGAATTTCCACTAGTGACAACACTTATTTGCATTCTGGGTGTAAACCAAGCAGACAGTGCAAACCGAGCAGACAGTGCAAACTGAGCAGACAGTGCAAACCGAGCAAACAGTGTAAACCGAGCAGACAGTGCAAACCGAGCAGACAGTGCAAACCGAGCAGACAGTGCAAACCGAACCAGACAGTGCAAACCGAGCAAGTTAGTACAAACCAAACAGGACAGTGTAAACCAAGTAACATCATGTCTACCGAGTCACCAATATTTACCAAGTTCAAAACCTACCGAGTGATCAGTATGAACCGTGCCTTCACTTCTACCAAGTGCATGACGATGCCGAGTAATGCAATGGACGCCGAGTATCAAAATGTCACCGAGTTAGTTTGAAGGAACCATTTAACCATACTTGGGCCGACTTAGTAGCACTTATGTTTATTTGTCAAGCTGAATTTGTAATTGTAATTGTAATTAATTGTTTAGACTTGTATATAAACAATGTTGTAAAGATGTCAAGATGAATAATATGAGTATGTATGTGAATAAAAAGAAAAGGCAGAGATAAGAGAATTACAAAGGGCTTTAGCAGTATAAGGAATAGCAAAGACAAATTCATCACAGAAGGTGATCAGTACATCAACGAATCTCAATCAGCAATCTAGTTGCAAAGCAAGAGATCTACTGTTTCATCCTAACAGGTGAATCAGTACTAAATCCTTTAACCGGGTAGACTTAACAGTGTTTTGTAAAATCTCTTTACCGAGTGCATACTTCATTGTATGTTTGTAAATCCTTTAACAAGGTGGATTTAGCAATCCTTATTGCTCCTAACAGGGCAGATCATCAGAAGTGATCAAATTGTAAGCCTTAACCGGCTAACTTTATTCTGCAGTATTAAAGCTTTGTGGGTTTCATCCCCACCCCAGTTTTACTTTCTTTTTGGAAGGTTTCTGGGTAACCAAATCTATGTGTCATTATTGTGAATGCTTTTAAGTTTCATGCTTTCTATATGCAAAGGTTAAAGTAAATCACATGTTAATACATCTGTAATTGAAAGAAAATTTGGAGTTACTGATTCACCCCTCCCCTCTCAGTAACTCGATTAATTCCTGAATATTTCCAACAATTGGTATCAGAGCAGCATTGGTTCTCAAGACAAAGCTTAACTAGCTTGAGCGAAGATCCAGGACAATGGAGGTATTCAAACTGAACAAGGTGATTGAAAATGAAAGCTAGATCTGGAAATGGCCATAGCTAAACTTAAAGAAGCAAAAGAACATATTTCCCAATCCCTAAGAAGAAGGAAGGAACTTGCAAATCAGATGAATGATCAGAATTACATTGAAGAAAAGATTGAAGATCTTTTTCCCTCAAATAGCTCAGATAAAGCAAACAATGCTGTCAAAGAACTCCTAGAAAAGAATGGGTCTCTGCAGGAAGAAGTGAGAAAATTAAAAAGAGAACAAGAGCTACACTCTACAAGATTTTGTGAGATCTTGGAACAAAGAAACAAGTTGAAAGATGAATTAGATGGAAGGAACATTGAAGTCCAAAATAAAACCCTTCAGCTAGAAAACCTAATTGATCAGATCTCTCATACAAATGAGGAAATTCTGAATCTAAGATCAGAAATAGAAAGCACAAGAGAAGAACTAAGATCTGAAAAGGAAATCAATCTAAGATTGGTGGATGACCTAAACGCTGAAAAACAAATCAATGAAGGAATGCTGAAAATCCAAGAAGACTTGAATCAACTGTATGAGCGAAATCTTCATAGGCAAAAAGGAAAAGCAGGACTTGGATACAAAGGAGAAGGCGAATCCTCTAAGCAAGGTACTCAAAGAAATCAAAAACCTACTTGTAATCATTGTGGTAAAATAGGACATACTTTAAATAAATGTTGGAACAATGAAAAAGCAGAATTCAATGGAAAATGTTACAACTGCAATCAACCTGGTCACAAAGCAAATGAATGGAGGGAAAAACCAAGATTCAGAGGTAATTGTCACAAGTGCAACAAACAAGGTCACAAGGCATCCGAGTGCAGATCCAAAATATTCAATCCAGCAGAACAAATTATGAAAGCAATGTTTGGATGGGACTACAACACCTGGTGTAGATGTCATTACTGTGGAGAATATGGACACATTGGCATGAATTGCATAAAACATCATCTAAGGAAAAGAGATACTACCGTAAGATGCTTCAAATGCACTAAACTCGGTCACATAGCCAGAAACTGCATGAATGCTAGTGAAGTTGAAGATGGAAAGAAGAATGAAGCAACTAAGGTCAGGAAACAGGTGAGACAAAAATGGATTCCTAAATCTACCGAGCAAACCAGTCCAAGTAATGGAATGGATGGCTCTACCGACTCAAACTAAATTTCCAAGAAAGCACTGGAACTGTATTCTCATAGACCAATCTCAAGCAGTTCTAGAACCGAATTAAAAGAAAGATCTAAATCAGCATACAAGATGCTGTAAGATCACAAGAAGGTCGGTATCAGTCTTTACCTAGCAAGGTCGGTACCCGTCTTTACCGAGCGAGGTCGGAGCAATATGAATTCTCAAGTTCACCGAGTTGCGAAGTCTTTACTGAGTAATTAATTCTTAGTGGGTGATAGTCTGTTGGAATTCATACTCTAATTTGTACTAAGTATTAATGACAGAGTTGTAAACAAAAAGCAAGTAATCGAACTCATTCTTCACCGCGAACCTTTAGCACTTTGAGAGCAGAAAATTTCAAGAGCAACCTAGCGATTCAATACCTTTGTGAAAGGAATTTTCTGTGAGCTACCATGGCATCATCCAACACCTTAGCGAAGAAAGGATCTGATATGTTAGTCCAAGGGGAATGGAAAGCACCAGATTTCAAGATCATGCCCGCAATTGCAGCAGCCCTAGATCCAAACGGAGCTCAATCTCAGATTCCTCCTAAGGTACTACTTATTAACGATATCCGCAATCATTTCAACTGTTCAATTCATGAAATGGGGAACCTAGAACTAGATATTGTGCATGAGGAACTGTGTGTGGATGGTATTCTAAAACCCAAGCACAAACATCTGGAAGATAAAGGTTTAGTTCACATTGCACATCTACCTCGAAACTTTCAGGAGAAATGGGTTAGATACATTCTCAGCTGTGTACATGATGGCAAGATTTGGCTTGAGCAACCCATAGAGATCACAAAGAAGATGATTCATCAAATCACCAATCTTCCCATGTTGAACAAAGCAAGAACTACCAAAACCCTAGGTCGGACAAAACTAGAGAAGAAAACCCTAGCCGAGTGGGACGGTAGAGGCATGAAAGTTAGCAGCATTACCGATGCTGAACTGAAGTTTGGTACACACATTATTGCCCATAAGATATATAGTTCAAGTCGACAGAATAGTGTCTCTTGGGAAGCTATTGACCTAGCATACAAAGTGGTCAAGAATAACTTAACATTTGACCTAGCAGACTTATTATTAAAGCAGTTTAAAAAAAACATGGAAAGCATTCAAACTTCCAAAAACAATCCATGTCAGTTTGGATCCTTATTGGTCTATTTATTCTTCTATGCTCAAAAATTATTCCCTTCTAAAGGAAAAGTTGTATGGAGAAAAGATGTGCCAGTCCTTTATGAAATAAATGAATACATCTCAGAAATGGGTGAAAATTTTGAAAGCATCATGGATAATTATTTTGAGTCTTTCAAAGAGAAAATGAATGACAGATTCTAGATTCCACAGAAGTTGGTGGAAGATTACAAAGATGACATTTGTTTTATGGTGGATTGTGACAATGTATATATTCAAGCTGCTAAACTGAGGACTGTATATGTAAAACCTCTTCCTTATGAGGTAAATATTGATGAAACCAAGAATATCATTGAAGCTCTTCTTAATCAGCCTGTCAATCCCAAAGCTCCATATTTTGGAACATATGATGAAGCTAAGGTGAGAATTGAACTAAGCATAAAGCTTCCACAGGAGGTAAACAAAGGAAAGAAGAGGATAGCCAAAATGCAAATGATAACCGAGGACAAAGAAGAAAAAGATGAAGAAGAAGAGGAAAAGGATGAGAAAATAGAGGAACCAGAACTTGCAAAGAAGAAAGGAAAGGTATTCATCACTAAGGCACCCAAGCCTCCCACTACTGTATTTACAAGGAGAAATGCAAGAGGTAAGGCAGACAAGGCAGATAAAGACATAGTATTCAAAAGACCTCCTCTAAACTTTCAAGAAAGGATCAAACTCTTTAGAGACAGATCAGGATCTGGAGTAAGTAACATAAAATCCTTTAAATATGAAACCAAATCGGAAATAGAATAGAAGGAAATAGAAGATGCTGTTATTGAAAAGATGGGACAGTGGAAATACTCTCCTGATGACATAGCCCCATAGGTTCCAGCTGTCTTATTAAATCCAATAAAAATGAGATGGAGCAATGCAAAGCAAACTGTGATAGACATATTTGATCAAACCCTAAGACAGTTAATGCCGAGCTTGAAAAATGATGAAGTAAAGAAGGCATTAAAAGAAAATGAAAATAAGATGACACTAAGGTTCAATACTTGTTTGATTTTGATCAACAATATCGAATCGGTTGTGAAGGCTGCAAATGCTACATGGAAGAACATATACCACCTTCACCAACCGAGTATTGAAACAGTCATAATAAAAGATATTGAAGATGACAGTGATGAACAAGAAGAAGCCACTGAGGTAGATGATACTGTGAGGATAGCAGTAGAAGTCATTGCATCCCTTCCTACCTCTCTAGTAAAAGTTTCTACATCCAGCCCGGAGACACCTTCAAGCATGGTTGTGACAACTTCAACATTTTTCCAATCATCTATAGCAACAATAGAAGCAACTACCATTTCTTCTACCGAGTTGCAGTCTCCCACATCATCAAGTTTTCCAGCAGTAAGTTTTCCAGTTTTTGAATCTACAAGTGTAAATATTTTAAGCTCTCCAGTAGACAGTGTGCCAGTCTCTATAGCCAGCCCTACTATATCTACTATCACTACTACTAAAGCATTAAGTACAGATAAGCCTAAGGCTCTACCGAGTATAAAATTTTTGGGTAAAAATATAGTAGAGGATATAGACTTAGATGAAGAAATAGAGATTCCAACATTAGATTTTGCAAATCTATCAGCGGACCAAATGCAAAATATAGGTGAGATCCTCCAAAGGAAAGCAAAACAAAAGAAGCTTAAAGAGGAGAGAGACAAGGAATATCAAATCATCAAGGATGCTAAAGACATTTTGTCTGATGCATTAGGTATTAAAGTAGACTCCTTCCAACATGTTTTGCTACAATTAGCAGAAGCAGTTAATAAATACAATGAGGACTCATCTGGGATAGAAAAGTTAGTTGAAAGAGTCGAGAAGAGATTCAACAATAAAGTGCTTGAGCACATTGCTCAGCACATAGCTATTAACCAAGTAGAATTGTCTTCAGTTTTGTCAAACATTGAATCTACCTATTCGAATGCTACCTCTCTTTTGGCCAGATTGTGCAATATTGCTGAGTTCACAAAGGATGTTAAGGATAAAATGAATAAAATGGATGAGGATATGAAGAGTATCATACAGAAGCTGCAACTTGAACCAAGTTCAAGCTCTGCTCATCACATGAAAATCTCATACCTATCAAATATGCAGTCAGATCTACTGAAAGAAGACACAAGGATCCGATCCACACTGCTAGACATCCAACACATGATCCTTCCCATCATGAATACAATGTATAAGCACATTGAACATTCCAAAACATTGATTCATGACAATCAGTTCTCTATAGCAGATCACATGATTGAACTCTCTGCAGAAGTCCAAATTGCAATCCAAACATGCAAGATTCTGCAAGAAAGTTGGGACAGAACCCTAGCACTAATAATGAAGGTACATTCTAATTTTCTATCAAATTTTGGATTCTCTCTGTAAATCATTTGTATATGCACCTTTGGCATTATCATCAAAAAGGGGGAGATATGTATAGAGGGAGATATATGTATAGAAAAATATTTGTATAGAAAAAGTTAGCACATTGAAAGGGGGAGACAATGTATAAAGCCCTATAACAAAGACAAATTTTGAAAAATCAAAATAAAACTTAGCATGATTCATGTATATAAGTTTTGGCCAATAAGTGTTTTTGTCACTAATGCCAAAGGGGGAGATTGTTGGCATTAAGCAGAATTGCCACTAGTGACAACACTTATTTGCATTCTGGGTGTAAACCAAGCAGATAGTGCAAACCGAGCAGACAGTGCAAACCGAGCAGACAGTGCAAATAGAGCAAACAGTGTAAACCGAGCAAACAATGAAAACTGAGTAGACAGTGCAAACTGAGCAGACAGTGCAAACCGAGCAGACAGTGCAAACCGAGCAGATAGTGCAAACCGAACCAGACAGTGCAAACCGAGCAAGTTAGTACAAACCGAACAGGACAGTGTAAACCGAGTAACATCATGTCTACCGAGTCACCAGTATTTACCGAGTTCAAAACCTACCGAGTGATTAGTATGAACCGTGCCTTCACTTCTACCGAGTGCATGATGATGCCGAGTAATGCAGTGGACGCCGAGTATCAGAAAGTCACCGAGTTAGTTTGAAGGAACCGTGTAACCATACTTGGGCCGACTTAGTAACACTTATGTTTATTTGTCAAGCCGACTTTGTAATTGTAATTGTAATTAATTGTTTAGACTTGTATATAAACAATGTTGTAAAGATGTCAAGATGAATAATATGAGTATGTATGTGAATAAAAAGAAAAGGCAGAGATAAGCGAATTACAAAGGGCTTCAGCAGTATAAGGAACAGCAAAGACAAATTCATCACAGAAGGTGATCAGTACATCAGCGAATCTCAATCAGCAATCCAGTTGCAAAGCAAGAGATCTATTGTTTCATCCTAACAGGTGAATCAGTACTAAATCCTTTAACCGGGTAGACTTAATAGTCTTTTGTAAAATCTCTTTAACGAGTGCATACTTCATTGTATGTTTGTAAATCCTTTAACAGGGTGGATTTAGCAATCCTTATTGCTCCTAATAGGGCAGATCATCAGAAGTGATCAAATTGTAAGCCTTAACCGGCCAACTTTATTCTGCAGTATTAAAGCTTTGTGGGTTTCATCCCCACCCTAGTTTTACTTTCTTTTTGGAAGGTTTTTGGGTAACCAAATCTATGTGTCATTATTGTGAATGCTTTTAAGTTTCATGCTTTCTATATGCAAAGGTTAAAGTAAATCACATGTTAATACATCTGTAATTGAAAGAAAATTTGGAGTTACTGATTCACCCCTCCCCTCTCAGTAACTCAGTTAATTCTTGAATATTTCCAACAAAAAGATACATTTACTAGACATGTTTTATAACCATATAATATTACAATCATTTCTATCCTAGGAACATGAGTATCCATATATTCTTACCTTATTTCCTAACTTGATTCAAATCTATCTTGAGATTTTATATTACTACCTTTAAATAATCAAGTATAACAAATCATGACGACGTTATCTAATATTTATAGGGAAGTAGAGTATATAACTTTTCAAAATATTTTGGCATTCATTCATAGTAATCATCATAAAATCAGGAATTAAGATCAACAACTTTCCTTACAATTATTTAAGATTTTCTTAAAACAAGGATAATAATACAACATTGAAGCATCGGGAAGTTTTGACCATCTATTTGGACCACATGAATATTACAATGCAAAACATAAATAATCCTTTCAGAGATAATGTTTTCTTGCAAGATATATAGTGGAAATATATAGAGAACATACCTTTTATGTCTAGCACTCTAGTTTAACACATGGAAAACATTAAAAGAAGATACACAATGAATTCAAGTTTGTTTGGCCAAAAGAAACATCAGATGAAGAAACACAATAAACTCAAGTGTGATGAGTAGGCCAAGTATGAATCCCAAGGTTCTTAGTAGAATAACTTAGGGCTTATATTCTATCCCTATCATAATGGTCGGAATAATTTTCCTCCTCAAGGCTAACCTTGCTTCCGATGGGTTCTAGCTTTAGCAAAATCAGTCATTATCTAGTTGTCTCATTTGGGACCCCTCAGAGTCATTACTCAGAATGTGTTCCCTACATATTCCCATGGAAAAATTCTTTTTTTGATATGATGAGGTAGAATCTTGAGCTTACTCCTAAGAGACTTTATGATGTTGGAAAGCATCTTGGAACAATGTTACAACCTAATTATAGGTATTGGGTTGATGTAAATTAATAAAAAGAAGAAGAGACTAAGTTAAACACAAATAGACCCTAGAGCTCCTAGTATAGCAACCTAGGGCTCTGATACCAAATGTAATGTCCCTGATAGGGAACCCATAAGGAATCAAGTCTATGACCTAAAATTACAACTAACAAATTTTTTTCTAACATTCTAACTTATAATAATTACTATTTACAAGTACATTCCTTAAGGTTCCCTTATTGAATTCATTTACCATTATCAAGAAATGCATTTTATTACTTAATCTAATGCAATTCTATTTTCGTTTCAACTTCAAGTTACATTGAAACATTGCTTCCATTCCTCATCAAAAAAAATTATATTAATGAGCTAATTGCATTCATTTTCTTTACCTATTTTGCATAAATATTTACTTTTATAAATGAATCAGAAGCCCATCATTTATCTAATACACTAAATAAATTTATCCTTCCCTCTTTCATTTGTTTTCTCCTTAACCTTATCCATGCACTATCACCACATAAATTTTCTATTAAAAAGTCCTTACTTTCTATTTGCATTTCAATATAATAATAGAAAGAACATAAAGTACTTAACCATGTATTGCTAACTGACATAAACCATTTAATGAATCATTTTTGTCACAAGTTTAACTTCCACTAATCATCTATAACTTTTTATAAGTTTAGTTAAGAATTAAGAAACCTAGTTTAAATAACCTTACACCATACACATTGAACTATACATTTAAGAAATTACATCTCATTACTACTTTCAATAACATACATGGTTCCTTTCCCTTATTATTTCACCTGAAGATACCCTTCAACCCTTAGCATATCTTTTCACTATTCCACATATCAAAATGAGTTTCCTTTCAGAGGTTTTCATCTATTACATTGCCAATACTTACATAGAATCATTAATTTCAATTTCATTTTAAAATGCATAAGAGAGATAGGGTAGGAATTACTTAAACATAATCCATGCCCGATTTACCAATATTCAATCCCCTTTTGAAATTCCTAAAACTACCCTTCCCAAATACATAAATTCTTTCTTACAACTTCAACATAGATACAAATACAGTTGATGCACATGGCCCGAAGGCATACACAAAGATAATTACATCAAGTTTCCCAAAGGCTTACATTTCATCTTTACACCTTGATTTTAAAAGATAGAGATACATGATACAAGATACGATAACTTCATCACCGAACAAATCAGAATCCAGGCCATGACATGAACCGTGAACAATACCTCAAAAGAGATTTTCCACCCAACCATGTGAAACTGGTAAAGTTCCACCCCCCTGTGCTAGGAGATAGAACCAAGGTACTCTCAAGACCTTAAGGAAATCTAAGTCTCAAATACCAATAAATCCAAGACACAAAAGAACAAGAATAAAGCACATAAAATATCATCATATTATAACACAAAGGTTAAGGTTCTAGGAGACCACCTAAGTGAGTGTCATCACACAACCTGTATATTGGGATCCTTCTTGGCAACCATGTACCTGTGTGTGTGAAAATTATACCTGATCTGTAAACACAACACTCAGTAAAACATTAGAGGTTAGTGATAATCAAAATCGTGCAAAATTGAAAGCTATCTAACCAAGCGATTTACTGCCTTCTAATAGGTGCGAGATTAATGTTCTCAGATTGTTATCGAGATCAGTGACCTAGACGACACCTAAATGAAGGATTTGAATGCAATTCTAGATATGGAATAAATGCAATTAATCTATTTTTTTTGATATTTTCTATGCAATAAGAATGATAAAAACCGATATGAATCTATGCTAGATGAAATTGATATGCAATGCTAATCTAAAAATGATATGAAATATGAATCTAAATGAATGTAAAAAAAATAAGATTGATCTCACAAAGATGTCGATTCGCAAGAGCTTTGATTCTTCAATTCCAATTCTCCAGCGTGATTGTGCAAAATATGAGATGATTTGTGAAGAGCTAAAGCCTTAATTTATAGAAATCCAGGGCTTTGGAGGTGCATGAATAAAAGCCATAAATCACTCAAATTAACTCATCTTGATTTTTGAGTTATCTGATCATAAAAGATAGTTAATTCTCAAAATCATGCAAAAACATGCAAAAACAGCTTTTTAACTCAAATTAGAGTTTAGATCAGCTTTTTGAACTCCAAAAGGATGTTGAGTTCCAAAAAGTCAATAACTTGCATTGATTTTCTGATTTGGAGTTTAACTGTTTCTTTTGAATATGCATAATAATTAAGAATTAAATAAATAAATAAAGTGATTTATCCTCAACTCAACTGATTTTTGAAAATAAATAATTAATTTATGGGTTAATTAACTATTTATTCAAACTTTTATTAAAAATTATATTATTAAATAATGACAACATGCTTTAATTAATTAAATAAGAATTTAATCAATTAAAGATAGGAATTTTGATTTATTGTCAAAATTAAATAATACAATTAATAATAGATAGAATTAAATTTAATTACACAATTAAGTGGCAAATATTAAATCTAATTAATTAAATATGAAAATATTCAATTAATTAAATTTTTAGGATAAATGTGATTTATCGCCAAATAATCATTAAATTAAAGATAATTAAGATAATTAGGAATATTACTAGGAATATTCCCCGATGCAAAATTTAAGATAATCAATTATGATTCAATGATGTTTAGATGTGCCTTAGGTTAGGACTTTGATGTCGATTTCATTCGAATTGAAGATGTAGGAGATTAATGAACTTATAGCCCATTTTTGGGGTATTACATTTTGCCCCTCTTTGAATTACTGTGCGAAGCGCAGTGGTTCAAAGAAAGTCTGTGTTTGAT
Organism: Chamaecyparis obtusa; assembly: GCA_027943335.1. Taxonomy (NCBI): domain Eukaryota; kingdom Viridiplantae; phylum Streptophyta; class Pinopsida; order Cupressales; family Cupressaceae; genus Chamaecyparis; species Chamaecyparis obtusa. The sequence goes on along the minus strand of BSBK01010977.1, from coordinate 493,041 downwards.
AGAGATATGAAACTGATTCAAAAGATAAACCGATCTCAAGATAGAAAATGATTGAGAGATATTGAGATAGGAGTTGATTGATATTGAATTGATATGGAGATAATAGGTCTTGAATGACCAAAGATAATGTTCACTGTAGCAGCAAATGAATCTATGATTGCGAAAAAGTGTCAAAACACCTGATTCTGAACCTTAGGATTGATAAGAAGTGAGTGACCCGTTCTAGACTCGATTGTCTTAGCAGAACTAGCAAGTATCACATCCAAACCCTTCAGTTGTCGAAGAACCAAGGAAAGAACACTATGATCTGATGGTTACAAAAACTGATACAGTTTACAAGATTAGGAGAATACCAGATTGATATGGATCGATGAATCTGATATGCCCCAAGTGATGATAGATTTGCCCCGAGCGATGAGGACTTTTGATGAATCAGTGACTAGACGTGATTGTTTGTCTTGATCACTGATGAAAGATATTGATAGACTTGATCGATAGAATTTGATTTACAGACTTTGAATGATGTGCAATACCATGCCCCCTTCGGGATTAAAATTGAAATCTGACAAGAAAAGTCAGCGTTGATAGTTTAGAAGCATGTTAATTGATCTGAGAAGTGGTTATTTACATCCGAGAATGCATTCTGCATCGTTGGAAGGTCCCAAAAGACCAAGTTTGACTAGGTTTGACCATGAGTTGACCATGGTTGACCAAGTTGAAATTTTGATAGTGTGATGTAAGATAATCAGTTAAGTTGAATACTAGATTTCTGTGATGATTGAAGGTCGAATATGCAAGTAGTTAATAATATGAATGATCTCAGATTTGAATTTTGATCCCGAAAAAGGATTCTACTTGCTCTTTCATTGGAGGAACCTTCGTGTGAGATTCAGCTCTTGTTAGACTTGAAGATGCGATTTGAAGAATCATTTAAGCATTGAAGTTCATTTAATCATTGTGAGATCATACAAATATGTAAAATGCAATGAGACATGCAAAATGAAATGCAACCTAAGACCTAGGACCTAGTCACTGATCATATGTCGATTTGTTATCATCATTGAACTTTTAGGTAACCGGATAAATCAATACAATGCCCACTAGCCATGAAACCATAGACATATGAATATCGATTTGTATGTGCAAGAATGAATACAACACCCACTGGTCAAACAACCATGGACATATGAATATTGATTTTAGTTGTTGAATGTCGGATTAGATATAAGCATCAAGGCACAAACGCCAGGATGACCTGAATATCATGTCCATTTTGATATAGCAATTTGTACAAGCATCAAAACATAAACATTGTGATGACCTGAGTACGCCTTGCATTACAAACACATCAAACAGTCAAGAGATCATTCTAAATCCAATGTGAATTACCCGTAGTGACCCTTTATCGTTCACATCCTTAGGCAAGATTGCGTTCCACAGTAGGAGAAAGAACTTACTCAAAAAGACAATAGTTAGATCAAACTTCCTTGAATTTTTCGGGTATCAATGGTCGAGGTACGCATGGCCATCCAATTCGAGATAGAGGCTCTTACAGTCGGACACCATTTCAATCCAAAATTTCCAAAGCTGTTAGATTTTCACATACAAGCAGAAGACAAAGAAAAGATTATGCCCCCAGTCATCACTCTCTAAATCCTGTAAAGGACATCATTGAAGAGCTCGAAGGGACACAATTTGCAAAAATCTCAATGTGAATCAGTAAGCATACAAGGAGATAAAAGCATGAAAAGCACAGATTGTTTTCAGTTGAGTTTTGATGTTTGATTGTTGTTGTTGATGCAAAATCCTTGCTGGAGACGAGACAGACTGACTGACTCAACAGGAAGCTTCAAAGGACTCTGACTGGATAGGAAATGTCTAAGATACATGGGAGACCATAGGATATGACATTGATTGCCCCCAACTTTGAACATTGATAGGATACAGACGCTTGAGCTGATTGGTGTACAGACCAACTTATTGAAACCAGGATATGCAGAAACAAACCAGGAGATATGTACAAACTAAAGCAAGACTGAAAGCTGGGAAAGACCAAGATTGTGCTGATAGATGGAGCATTTTGGAACAAGTGGAGCCTGTTTGCCAGGTTTTCACCATCTTGGTAGAGATTCTATTTTTGCTACCGAGGTGCCTATTTCCAGGTTTTCACCAAGGCACTTTTTTTTTTTTTTTTTTTTTTTGTATTTTTCATTTTTTCAATTTTTTTGTACTTTTGATATTTTTTGATTTTTTTTGTGAATCATCAAGGCACCTATTGCTAGGTTTTCACCAAGATGTTCATTTTTAAAAAAAAATTTCTGATTTTTAAGATTTTTTTTAGGACATTTACCAAGCACTGAATGCCTTAGGCATAGAATTTCTTTAGATGGAGAACGTTGATTGGTTCTCGGAGCTGTTCTCCTTCAGTTGTTGAGAGTTGATAGGCACCAGAGCCAAAAGTAGCAGTGATTACAAAGGGACCCAGCCAGTTGGGTTCGAACTTCCCCTTGTGTTCTCGATGTGATTGATTTTTAGGATTTTCTCTCAACACTAGATCGCCAACCTGAAATTCTCTATGTCTGACTTTCTTGTTGTAGCCTCTAGACATTCTTTTCTGATACACTCTGAGATTATCATACGCTACTTGTCTGCGCTCATCTAGTAGTTCAAGTTCTTGTAACCTCGACACTCTGTAGTCTTCATCAGTGACAAGTCCATGCATTCTGATCCTGAGTGATGGGATTTCAACCTCAATAGGCAATACCGCTTCAGACCCATAAACTAAAGCGAAAGGTGTAGCCCCTGTAGGCGTTCTGATACTAGTTCTGTATGCCCAGAGAGCTGGATTGATCATCAGATGCCAGTCTCTTCCTGTTTTATTCACTGTTCTGTGCAAGATCTTCAGGAGATTTTTGTTTGAAGCCTCAGCTTGTCCGTTCCCTTGAGGATAGTAGATAGATGACCAATGTTGAGTAATTTTGAACTTGGCACATAAGTCATCTAGGTCCTTGTTTTTGAATTGTCCCCCGTTATCTGTGATTATAGAGTGAGGGATCCCATATCTGCAAATGATGTAATTCAGGATGAACATAGAGATCTGTTTCCCCGTTGCTTGTGTTAGAGGAACTGCTTCTACCCATTTTGTAAAATAATCTGTAGCTGTGATTATATGGGTATGTCCATTAGAAGAGTGCGGATGGATAGCACCTATGAGATCAAATGCCCATTGTTGAAAAGGCCATTGTGTAGTAAAAGGAATCAGATCTCTCCCTGGAGCATGAATCAAGTTGCCATGTACTTGACACTGTTGACAGTTTTTAGCAAATTTAATAGCTTCTTTTTCCATTTCAGGCCAATAATACCCAGCCCTAATAAGTTTTCGAGCTAACGTTAACCCGTTTGAGTGTGACCCACATATACCCTCGTGGACTTCCTCTAATGCACGTTGAGACTCTTCTCGTTCTAAACATCTAAGCAGTGTACCATCTAGACCTCGTTTGTACAGATCATTACCAATGATGACATATCGGGATGCGGATCGGATAAGGTTTCGTTTCTCAAAATGGTTAAAGGACTCAGGGATGATTTGGTCGTGGAGATAGGAGAAAAAAATTTTGTAGCGAGATGAGTCATAACTTACAACAGTGCAGATCATGCGGGTTTCAGGGGAGTCATATGCAGGATAGGATAGGGCTTCCACCAGGAACTCGTAGCGTAGTTCATGTTCAGGCTGTTGTAAAAGAGTAGATAATGTTGCCATTGCATCAGCAGCCTTATTCTCCATTCTGGGTATTTGCTCAAATGTGATAGAGATGAAGTATTTCTTTAGATCATCGACCATTCTCTTGTAAGGAATGAGCTTTTCATCTTTGGTTTGGTACACATCATTGACCTGGTGGATGACTAGTTGTGAGTCTCCATGAATGTGCATCTCTGTAACTCTCCACTGTATTGCCATTTTCATACCATTGAGAAGTGCCTCATATTCAGCAATATTGTTTGTGCAAGGAAACTTTAATCTGAATGCTTTGGGTATCGAGTATCCTTGAGGAGTAATGAACAATATGCCTGCGCCGGATCCATTCTGTGTGTAGGAGCCATCAAAGAATAATCGCCATGCTCTAGAAGAGAGGTGCATGATAGAGGAATCGGGAAATTCCATTTGCATGGGTGTATCATCAAACAGTGGTGCTTCAGCTAATTGATCAGCAATGACCTGTCCTTTGATAGCTTTTCTTTCAACATATTCAATGTCAAATTTGCTCAAGAGCATGACCCATTTAGCTAGTCTACCTGTGAGGGCAGCTTTGCTTAGGAGATATTTCAGTGGATCAATTTTAGCTACCAAATGAGTAGTATGAGCTAACATGTAGTGTCTCAATTTCTGTGATGCAAAGATCACAGCGAGACAGGCCTTCTCTATCATTGAGTAGTTCTTCTCATAGGCCACTAAAGTTCGGCTGATATAGTAGATGGCTCTTTCTTTCTTGTTCTCATCATGTTGTGCTAGCAATGCCCCCAGTGATGTATCTGTTGTGGAGACATATAATATTAATGGCTTCCCATGAATAGGAGGCATCAATATAGGTGGATTTGATAGATACTTCTTGATATGTTTAAAGTTGTTCTCGCATTCTTCATTCCATGCAAAGGTCACACCTTTATGTAATGTTTTTGTAAAAGGCTGTGAGATGTCCGCTAGCTGTGATATGAATCTTCTGATAGATTGAACTCTGCCTTGCAACGTCCTCATTTGACTGATATTTGTGGGAGGTTGCATCTCTATTATAGCCTTGACCTTAGCTGGATCAACTTCAATGCCTTTCTTGGAGACGATGTATCCTAGGAGCTTTCCAGAAGTGACTCCAAAAGCACACTTTTTAGGATTTAGTCGAAGACTAAATTTTTCCATTCTGTCGAGGATCATGCTCAAGTCTGTTAGATGTTCAGTTCTAATCATGGATTTTGCCAAGGTATCATCTACGTAATCCTCCATTGTTCTATGCTTCATATCATGAAAAATAGATGTCATTGCTCTTTGATATGTAGCTCCAGCATTTTTGAGTCCGAATGGCATAACATTCCAATAGAAAGTTCCCCACGCACATGTGAAAGCTGTTTTCTCTTGATCTTCTGGAGCAATTTTGATTTGGTTGTATCCAGAAAAACCATCCATAAGGGAATACATTTCATAGCCCGCAGTCATGTCCACTATCATATCAATGTTAGGCAGTGGAAAATCATCCTTATGGCATGCTCTGTTCACGTCTCTAAAGTCCGTGCATACTCTGATTGAACCATCTGGTTTGGAAACAGGTACAATGTTGGAAATCCACTCAGCATAGTCTATGACACGGATGAATCCAGCTTTTAGGAGTTTTTCTAGTTCTGCTTTGACTAAGAGTGCAACATGAGGATGCATCTTTCTCAATTTTTGTTTGATTGGTTTTACTCCGGGAGCAATGGATAGATGGTGCATAATGAGATTGGGATCCAATCCTGGCATATCTGAATATTTCCATGCAAAGTTGATCTTTTTCTCTGATAAGAAGGTAGTGAAGTTTTGTTTCTCTTCGTCTGATAGAGATTGTGCTACATGTACCAATTGTGGTTCCTTTGTTGTACCCAAATTGATGGATTGAGTTGGCTCAATCAGAACTGGAGATCTATCATGTAAATGACTTGGAAGGACATCAAATATCTCATCCTTAGGTGCCTCAGAGAGGTTTTCACCTTTAGATACGTCTTTTCTTTTTACTTTTGTCGGTTCTGAGACTGCCACAAAGTGGTTTTCACCCTCAGAACTCTTTTTCTTTTTCTTTTTACTGTTGTTTTTCTGACTAAGATATTTGATGTCCGACTCGGTCATGCTGACACTCGGTTCACTGATGGAAGTACTCATAGGCTCAACTGCATTGAGGTAGCAGGCAAGGGCATAGTCATTTGGGAAGGTATACATACCATGGTTTGGGTTGGTGGAAGTTTGGTCGATAAGATCAGGGTGTTGGATAGTCAAAGCGGGAAAGGCTTGGGATATGGTGTTCACGGATGTGGATATGTCATCATTGGTCCTAACCTGACACTCAAGTTCAAAGGTGATATTACAACTCACAATGTTCAATTCGTGAATAGGCTCAACATCATCATAGGAGTCCTCTTCAGCCATAGGTGGATCAGACACGTTAAGTTCATTGTTTCGCTCTAGACCTACGTTGGGTTGAGAGACATATTGGTGAATAACATCAATAGATTTCTCTGTTATAAGCTCATCTTCTTCTGGAATGGCACCCCATTCATAATCATTTGACTCATCTTCTGATTCAGAATCTCTAGGAAATCTTAGAAAGTGCGTGAAATCGGGATGAATACCCCAAGAAGGATTACCCTCAGTCTCTGACTTGAATTCATATTCATGGGAATCAGTGTCAGAATAACTACCCCCTGCTTCTTGATTAGTTTGATTGCCTTCGAGATTGGCTGGTTCTTGTGGTACAACCATCTCTTGCGCTACAGTAGGTTCTTGTGTTTCTACTACATTAATTCTTCTGATAGGATCATCTGTATCATTAAGAAGATCTTTGATCTCTTTAGGCAATTTTTCATAGGGAATAAGCTCAGAGCTATCTGAATCATCATCAGAGGGTTCTATTTCTTCTTTCTTAAGAAGGGGTTCTCCTGGTGCAATTTGTTCTATGACATGAGAACAACCACCTCTGAGATGATAGGGTTTCTTTTTAAACCCTATGCCACCAGTATCTTTTTTGGCTCGACCAATATGTGAAATGGGGGTCACAAGACCCTTTCCCCTAATTCCTAGAGGTCCTTGACCAGAATATCCCATCTTGGCTATCAATTTGTTTCCTGGACCATATGAATTAGAAGGGACTGTAGGTGCTATAGATTCACTAGGTTGAACAATTTTAGATTCAGAATCCTCTTTATATAGCCATGCCAGCACAGCTTCATCCTCTTCAAATTCTTGTTTAGATACTTGCTCCACCACAAAATGTCTTTTGTATGCTTCCATAGGTTCCTTAGGTTCTGATTTAGACTGCTTCAAGGATTGGCCATATGACTTAGGTGAGATTGGGAGAGATGTTAGAGACAAGACTGGCTCTATAGTGTATTCTCCCATCCCATTTTCTTTGATATTTATCTCTTTAGCAATGTCATCCATCTTAGATGTGGAAGCCACATTTTGTTGCTTGATGGAAGATTCTCTATTATTGGGAACAAGTTTATCGGCACTTTCCTTCAATGTATTGCAAGTTGTACTCAGATCAGCTGGGATAGTAACCTCCACTCCTTCATAGGGAAATTTCAAGCATTGATGGTATGTTGAAGGAATAGCCTGCATTTCATGTATCCAGGGTCTCCCTAGAAGGATATTGTAAGCCAATGGTAGATCGAGCACCTGACATGTGGTATCTTTGATGACTGGACCCACCCAGATGGGCAAGACAATGGTGCCTTTAGAAGCTCTTTCTTGTTCATCATAGGCTTTTATGGTGATCTTCTTTCGAGGATCAATAGCCATCTCTGAGAATCCCAACTGTGTGATTAAGTTGTAAGAACAAATGTTGAGGCCTGTGCCCCCATCTATCAACACATGTTTGACTCGACGGTTCTGGATCAAGACTTCTATGTGCAAGGGCTGATTATGTGGGTGACTTAGGGAGTTGTCATCCTCTTCTGAAAAGGAGATATATTGCGGAGATGTTAGATGACCAACCATAGTTTGGAACCTGTCTAGATCTAGATCATCAGGAACATTAGAGCTGAGTAAAGCTTTGTCTAGGATATCTCGGTGAGCTGGAGAGATTTGAAGTAACTCAAACATAGAGATTTTGGCATTGGTATGCTGGAGTTGTTGTACGATGCTGTAAGATGTAGGTCTGGTATCCTTTGGATTGGAAGATTTCGAGGCAACCTTCTATTTAGAAGAAGATGTGAGATTGAAAGGTATCTTAGGGACATCAAATGGTGTTTGTCCTTTCAGATGCATCTGAGCTTGTGATCTGGTAACTGCATTAGTTGAGGAATGATTTCTATCTCTTCGTACAATCGTGATGACATTACAGCTCTCAGAGAGGCATGGTTCCACCATATTGATGACAGCATCGTTTCCAGGGTAGGCATAGTTGACTTTTGCCCCCATGTTAGGCTGAGAAGTGGAAACTCCCTTGCCATGTTGTGGAAAAGGTTCTGTAAATGCTGTGTGATCATTATTGCTGGTAGGATTATCGATTGTGATGTCCCCTTGATCTATCAAGTCTTGAATGGTATGCTTCAAATGGAAGCATCTATTAGTTCTGTGGCCTTTAGTTCGATGGAAAGCACAAAATTCATTATCTTTCCACCAACATGGTTTTGGATCCGGATCAGGTTTTCGAATTGGTGGTAAAGAGATCATGTTATCAGCTATCAGGGTCCTCAGAGCAGATTCCAAAGATTCTCCCAGGGGAGTAAACTTTTGTTTATTATCCCATCGTTTGAATGGCTTTTTTGGAGATGGTTCAGCAGATTTTTTCTCTGAAGCTTCAATGGCTTTGGTGGCAAGGGTGAGATTGTAGGCCGGTGCCTTTGATGGGGTGTGGATAGTGTCAACAACACCGTCAGAGACGATACCTTTGTTTCTATTCCAGGTCTTGTTTTTATCTTTTGAGCTAGATCCCGATTCAGACTTGTCCTTTTGAAGTGTGATTTCTCCTTTCTTGACAAGTACTTTCTCAATCTTGATTGCATTATCCACCATTTTATCAAAAGATACATGATCTTGCATTTCCAATGGATAGTTGAGCTCTGGAACAAGGTTATTGATAAAGATTTCAAGTTTCTCCATTTCGGGAATTGGTCTAGCATATAAAGAAAACTTCTTTCGCCACCTCTTGAGAAAAGTTAGGAATGATTCCCCTGGATAGTGCTTGAGGTTACAGATATCGATCATGCTAATCGGATGTTGAATATTGTAGGAATATTGTTGATAAAACAATTTAATCAATTCCTCAAAAGTTTTGATTGTAGAAGGTAATCTTGAAAACCACTGAATGGATGCTCCTCCCAAGGACCTAGGAAAAAGACGCATTAGATAAGTCGGTTCATGCATGAATTCCATGGATTGTGTACAGAACTCTCTAACATGATCTTGAGGATCAGAGTGTCCGTCATATTTGTCATACTTTGGTATCTCCACTCTTTTTGGGAATGGAGGCATATACAAGTCTTTGTCAAAAGGGAAAGGACAAAGGGCCTCCATGGAGAATTCCTTGGGTTCCTTCTCTTTCTCAATTTTATTCATTTTGACCTGCATAGCGTGCAGCTGGTTCATTATGGCCGTCATCGGAGTTTCTTCCTCATGCGTGATGATGTCTTCGACATTGAAGTGAGGAGGAAGTTTAGCTCCTTCTTGGGCTAATTGCAAAAAGTATGCCTCTCTATCCATTTTCAAGAAATGCCTCATCATTCTTTTGAATCCATCGTCATTCTGACACCGATGGATTTCAGAGGGTGTAGGGTCTTGGTTGGCATTATGTTGAGAATGGTGTCCCTGGGATCCTCCTCCTAGAGAACCATGGTTTGTCCCTGCTTGAGACATGGTAGGAGTTTTTGGGCTCCCTGGAATAGATTGAGGAGGAGTTTGTTGATTACCTCTGTGAGTTGATAGAGGAGGTATGTAACCAGTTTTTAATCGAAAGTTACCGAGACCGTCGTCTTCGTAGATATCTGACTTGATGAGTTGTTCAAGAGTTGGACCCGGGGTATTGGTCAAAAGTAAGTTCTGAGATGTTTCTTCTGATTTCTTGTGTGAAGAAGCTCTGGTCTCCACCATTAACTTTGAATGAAACAGAAGAAAAGGATGAAGACAACTGAAGAACAATTTGATTCGAGAAAATCGGATGGCGCAACCTTGTCAAGATTATGATAGTTTTTAAGATCTGATGAGATGTGGGTGAAGGAAACTGTGCCCTGGATGTATGGGATAGATCGCCCAAAAGATAGCGGACACGAGTTCTCAACACTTAGTTTGTTTTTGAAGATTGATTGATTAAAGATTGATAGTTATGACAAGGTTTTGACACGAGATAAAAAGGACTCAAATTGATCAAACAGAAGACTAGATCGGATTCAAAAGATCAAACTCAGAAAATGGTAGAATGCTCAATAGCTACTGCTCTGTTCCTGACACAATGATATTTTTGACAGATTCTGGAACTAGGCTGGAAACATTGGATATCTTGCAATTTGACAATTTCTGACAACTTTCTCAAATTTTTCCAAACGACACTCTGCAGACTCGTACGACACTGGGTAGTCTATGAAATGATAGTTGCTAAACTCATACGACAGTTGGGTAATACTGAAATGACACTTGACAAAAATCGTACGACTTTTGACTTCTTGAAATGACTTTTGACTCCAGAAAAGATTTTACGTCAATTTTTGCAAAATGTAAGGTCTTCAGTTTTGGATTGTTTGCAAATTGTATTGTCCAGATTTTGAAGGTTATACCAGATTTGATCGTTTTTAATAGCCAAGTAGATAAATAAGCACGCAGAACAGCAAGCAAGTGATTCCAAGCACGTCTGAAAATAATGAACAAGGGCAAAAGCAACCTTGCACATGAACAATCAAGTGACCAAATTGTGCTAATTCCTGAGAGTACTAATTGTGTATGTTCTGAAAAAGTTTTGCAATAACGCACATATACCTGAAAGTGAAAAATTGGCCTCTCTAGGGTTTTTAGTAATGGTTTGACTCTGCAACTTTTATGATTCAAAGGGGTGAACTCCAATCCCGGTGCACCAGGGTTTTGACACAGTCCGAGAACTTAATCTTCAAGAGCTGCTAGGGAGATCTGACAACCCAACAATGAACCATACCCGTGGAGATTTCTTCCACAAGGACATTTATATAGCGGCTGTCACTACCATGGGGAAAATGGCTATGACCGCTTGAGGTTCCGTCAATGCAGTTTGCCCTGTGAAGGGATTGTCCGCTACGGTTAACCCTCTCTAAAGATGACTCACAATAGTATACCACAAGGGGACTTGGCTCCAGATTCAAGGTTTTGACACCTCTTCACTTTTAACCCAAACAAAGCAAGCAGATTAATCCGACACGCTAAGACAAAGTTTTGTTCCACCAAGGTCTGTGATATCAACTCCACGTGATCTATCAACCTCTCCGGGGAGAGAATGTATCAATCAATAAGAGAAGACGCACTAACCAATTTTGATTCACCAAAGCTTGTGATATCAACCCCACATGATCTATCAACCTCTCCGGAGAGAGAATGTGTCGATCAATAAGAGAAGACTCACTAACTAAGTTGAATATGAAACGCACTAAGTATCCTCCCTACCTACAAGGATTCTATCGTCAAGAAGGATTTCGCTAGGAATCCAATCTTTCAAGAATCACGAATAGTGTTCATAGGGCCTAATTACTATGTGAGCACAGATATATGTTCCGAAAGTAAATCTACCAAAAGCATTCAAAAAGTAGAAAGAGGAACACTTAACGCTTAAAGCAAATATGAGATGAGTCCACAAGGTGGAACACTTAACACCTCACACAAGCTAAAAATGAGTCCCCAACTTAGAAAACAAGTGAGTTCCTAAAAGCACAAAAGGGTTGCCAAGTGGAACATTTAACGCTTCTGTCCTGTTGACCCCTCCCCTTTATGGCGCTGAGATTGCAACCACGGGGCGGAAATGAGGGGCCGGTGGATTAGCGAGTCCAATAACCCAAGATAGCAATCAAGATCAATCACAAGTATTCTAAGACTACTTAATGAATCCTTAAGGGTTCACAACCTAGTATCAATTATGCAAGTGTGTAGAAATAGATCAAAAGCATGAAAAGATGCACACAAACTTGACACATAAGAGATTTATTTTAAGTCCAAAATCAAAATATTATTAGATGAAGGAGAATACCTGGGATCCTTGCAACGCGCTTAGTAGATTTTACTTAATTTTTAGCAATTTTTGTTGAGCTTTTCCATGCAAGCAAGTGACGAACTCTCCAACAAGCAAACAAGCAAACAAGATATGCAAAATATATTCAACTTATGAAAACCATAGGGTTAGCTCTAAAAATCAATTATTATCAGTAATAATAACCAGAAATTAACCCAAATGACAACTCATATCATTCATTGAACCATGTAAAAAAAATAAGTGCATACCCATCACAAAACTTTTTTTTTTTTTTTTGCATTTGACCTAGTCAACAAGATCTAATTTTTTTATATGATTTTGGCCACAAAAATAGAAATTCAGAATAGAGACCCCTACTAAAAAACAGAGAGCTTTCCAAAAATGCAAAAATTTTAGAAAAACCTCTTCATTTGTGCCCTAGAGACCCATTTTATCAATACAGACCAATTTTTGTAAATTGACTATTTGAGCTATGATATCATGTCCAAATTTAAAATACAAAGAATAGACACCTTGTATAATTTAAAGAGCTTTCCGAAAATATAAAAATTTTCGAAAAATATGCTTATTTGCGTCAGATATTAATTTTTTCTGAAATTTCAAGAAAAAATTATTAAAAATTCAAAACATCTCAGAAAATTCTAAATTTTTTACTGTAGCTTCCATGATATGTCACCAACCTACAAAAAAAATTTTAGGCCAAAATTCCAATCCGTTCGGGAGATAAAATTAAATCTTTGAAACTTTGGGGTTTTAGCTCCCAAAAAAAATCAAAACCAGCATGCAAAGGTGGGTTGCCCCACGGTGGGCGCCAGAAATGTGTGTGTGAAAATTATACCTGATCTGTAAACACAACACTCAGTAAAACATTAGAGGTTAGTGATAATCAAAATCGTGCAAAATTGAAAGCTATCTAACCAAGCGATTTACTGCCTTCTAATAGGTGCGAGATTGATGTTCTCAGATTGTTATCGAGATCAGTGACCTAGACGACACCTAAATGAAGGATTTGAATGCAATTCTAGATATGGAATAAATGCAATTAATCTATTTTTTTTGATATTTTCTATGCAATAAGAATGATAAAAACCGATATGAATCTATGCTAGATGAAATTGATATGCAATGCTAATCTAAAAATGATATGAAATATGAATCTAAATGAATGTAAAAAAAATAAGATTGATCTCACAAAGATGTCGATTCGCAAGAGCTTTGATTCTTCAATTCCAATTCTCCAGTGTGATTGTGCAAAATATGAGATGATTTGTGAAGAGCTAAAGCCTTAATTTATAGAAATCCAGGGCTTTGGAGGTGCATGAATAAAAGCCATAAATCACTCAAATTAACTCATCTTGATTTTTGAGTTATCTGATCATAAAAGATAGTTAATTCTCAAAATCATGCAAAAACATGCAAAAACAGCTTTTTAACTCAAATTAGAGTTTAGATCAGCTTTTTGAACTCCAAAAGGATGTTGAGTTCCAAAAAGTCAATAACTTGCATTGATTTTCTGATTTGGAGTTTAACTGTTTCTTTTGAATATGCATAATAATTAAGAATTAAATAAATAAATAAAGTGATTTATCCTCAACTCAACTGATTTTTGAAAATAAATAATTAATTTATGGGTTAATTAACTATTTATTCAAACTTTTATTAAAAATTATATTATTAAATAATGACAACATGCTTTAATTAATTAAATAAGAATTTAATCAATTAAAGATAGGAATTTTGATTTATTGTCAAAATTAAATAATACAATTAATAATAGATAGAATTAAATTTAATTACACAATTAAGTGGCAAATATTAAATCTAATTAATTAAATATGAAAATATTCAATTAATTAAATTTTTAGGATAAATGTGATTTATCGCCAAATAATCATTAAATTAAAGATAATTAAGATAATTAGGAATATTACTAGGAATATTCCCCGATGCAAAATTTAAGATAATCAATTATGATTCGATGATGTTTAGATGTGCCTTAGGTTAGGACTTTGATGTCGATTTCATTCGAATTGAAGATGTAGGAGATTAATGAACTTATAGCCCATTTTTGGGGTATTACAGTACCCCCGATCCCCCCTTTATGAATAGGGATCCATCCTGGCAATTATCCCTGATCTCGGTACTCCAATCAGATCTGTGTGGCCTTTATTATATTTTCTTTCATTATCTTTTGAATCCCCCCTTCCCAGGTTAATTTTTAAGGTTATCAATTTTTACAAACCCACCCATAGGATCATCTGGAAACCACTTTAGGGTTCCAACACCTATAGTGAGCCACTCACTTAGGGTTCCTATTCCCTTACCCGATCACAAGCCAAAAACACAAAATAGCACTTCCATGTCTTGATTTATAGGTTTTGGAAACTCCCCTACACACTCAAGTCCTCAGAGTGAGTCCTAAACTTAGCCATATACAAAATAGGAACCATTGGAAGAGTGTTTATCACAAGACACCTTAAATCATAGTATATAACTTACCACATACATAAATACAACCTCCCATGACTTATTTATAGGTCTAGGGAGCCCTCCCGTGCACACAGGCCACCGAGATGAGTACTAGCCTCATAAACTAAGCTCAAGTATATGCCAAGTATAGAAACACCACAAGTAACACCATATAACATCAAAAAAACAAGTAATGAACATACATAGGTGATACAAATTTCCACATGCATTAACACAACATTATGATAAACTTTTAAAGCAATAAAATAAACATTAAGAGAGGTACAAAGATGCAGACATAGACTAGGATCAAGGTTGGAAGATACAGACCAAACCCCAAGCCAAACAGGTACCCAACACTAAAATATATGACTCCAAAGTTTACAAAATAGGTCCAAATAGAACATAAAAGTAATATAAATTATAAACTAATAAACATTGATGGGGAAATGACTAATTCTAGAAACATATATATGACTGTCATAAAAAATATAGTCTTGGTGTGACGAGCATAACTTGTTTTTGAACTGTTGGATTTTCCTAATTTTCACATATGTTGGACAAAACCTAATTACACACATTCTGACTAGAGAGATTTTCATAATAATATAAGGTTAAAAATTTATACACAACGCAATACGGGTAAAGGAAAATAAACCAAAATACTTTCTCTTTCCAATTAACATATCCTTTTTTCATTATCATCCTAATTAAAAATCATTACACAAAATAAAATTTACAGACCATATGAACAATATAAATATTTAAGAACACACACATATACACAGATAAATATATCAAATTATATAATCAATCATAGACTTCTAGGAAAGATTTCATAAAAACCAAAAACCATAAAAACATACATATTCTACTTCCTGGAAAATACATAGAAATAAAAATAAGATAAAACATTCACATTTTCATTTTTAATTCACAATAAGATATCACATATCAATCCAATAACATATCATTTATGTAAATAAACACACACACAGGAGAATTGGAGATTTCATCCCAGTATAGACCCTACCTGGGTCCTGCAGAGAAATTCTCTTCTCTTGACTGGAGTCTCTTTGTAGACCTTCATGCCTTGAGTAGATAGCCTCTTGGATATCTTCCTTTGGCAACCAATCTTCAAACAATCCATACATGCAAGCTCCAAAATTCCCTCACATAAAGTTTAAGAATTCCTCCCATAGAGATAGCAGCCCTAGATTGATTTCCAGATCCAAAATCCCAAAATTTTGCAAAGTTTTTTTAATCCCCCTCCAAACTCCTCTTTGGGATTAATTTATCCCCCAACTATATAGTTGGAGGAGATTTTTATGGGAAGCAACTTCTGCAACTTCCATGGTTGGTTGAGGATTAATTACAAATCTTCCCGTAACACATAATAAGGTTTTTAATTAATTTAATTAAAAATAACTTCAAAAGAAACCATAATAAGAAAGTAAAACAAATAACCTTCAAGAAAAACACATAGCACACATGGAAACCAACTAGCCTAACTTCTAGGAGGTCTCAAGTTCAACTCCCTCCTAGATAGATAGTTTTACTACAACGAGCTTTTTATTTATTATCTCTTTTTATTATTACTATTATTTCACTTTTTATTTAATACACTTTATTAAATACACTTTATTTAATTATAATAAAGAACATACCATTTAATCAATAAAAACATACAATTATTATTATTTATATAAGCATGGGTATATGCATGTGCACCTACATATACACATACCTATATAACATACAATCAATTATAACATAACTATAAAATAAATAATATAGATATATATATAAGGACAATCTCTAACTCATGACATAAATCTCAGAACAACATCAAATCACAAATCACAAGACCACCTCACTCACTATATCAAATCCCCCAGCTAGGGTAACCTCCTAAAAAAATCTAAGTCCATGGATAACCTTGAGAGTAATCTTGGTAATATCTCCACACAAAAATAATTTGAGGATTTTTAAGACATGCTCAGACTTGTGTAGCTAGGTGGAGTCGATGTCTGATACCTGCATCCTGCAAAAACAACCAAGTACACCAGTATATATATATATATATATATATATATATATATATATATATATATATATATATATATATATATATATATATATATATATATATATATATATATATATATATATATACACACACACACACACACACACACACACACATATGTACAAACAATGGAAAACAAGGAGGGAGAGTGCGACATTGTGTGGACCTCCTAGAGGAGTAACTACGACTACCTCCCCTCATCCTACACTCACATCAGATAGTGACATCAACAAAGCATAATTGGATTAGTGTGGTTAATACCAAAATAATTGTATAACAAGAATGCATCATAACATAATCACGTAAATGTAAATCATCAATTGACTTTCACAACCCAGTTAAACCATCAGGCATGAACTCATAATGTCTCATTATCAAATCACGATAAACAAATCATACAATCCCTAATATAGAAAACCATGTCTAATCTTGAGTATAACAAGTAACATCATTAGATTAAGTAACACATCTAATCCCTTTAATTAATTATAATTAATTAACCTAAGATAATTTTAAACATTAATAATGAGCATTTCACATATAAGCATATAAGTCTATCAAGTGATCCTTTTAACATTAAGGTCCTAAACTATCACTGACACACATGAAGATATAAAGGAGCATACTTATGTAAATATTATTATTTCCTGAATTAAAATATGAAGTTATGGTGTGTTCGAAGAGGTTTGGTTTAATCAACCATCTGAAGAAGGATCATTCTCACATATAGCCCTTCCTAATTTCTAGTGAGCATAACTAGAACTTATTAGGGTTGGAGGGGCATTACAGATAGAGATCAACTATCATGTTTTAAACTTGTTTGATTTACCATTGCCACTAGAAATTTGAAATATTTAAGGGTTTTCTGTGATTAAAGGACTACTTATTTAATGATTGGGCAGTCGATCTACCTGATTTGATCTTGTCCACCATCACAGTATGGTCCAGAAATGATGCTTTTCTATGGAGGATGTCCATGCCGTGAAATATAGGAGTTGTTTAGTTTCTAATGTACCAGTCAGGATTTCAATCATAAATAAACATCAATTTGAACCTGATTTACTCTAGATTTCCTGGCATGTCTTGTTTGCATTAATTTGTCTATTGTCTAGATTGGTGAAAGTGGTTGAAAACCCTAACCTTGTCCTAGTCATCTATAGCTTGTTGTATCTTTATTCTTAGGGATCCCAAGATGACTAGTGGCTACATATAGCAACTGGTTGTATTTTTCCAAGCATGGTGAAATTGATAACTGAATAGAGAGATCTTGGATCTAGGTTTTGGTTCTAGCACATTTTATCATTTCTCAATGTATTGATACTAAATTTTGTAATGAGAATACACTAGAATCCCATCTTAGGTTTGTGAATGTCTTCTTATTTTGATCTTGGATTCTTATATGTTAATGTTGCAAGGCAAGTTAATATATGGTTTACAAAGTAAATTGTGAAATTTTTTCTTGAGTTCCTTCAAGGAAGGATTAAATTCTTAAGGATAGATTCAAAGAATTCATAGTTCTTGTGAGAATCTGATGTCTAAATGTGAGAGTGAGAGGAATAATAGGAAAAGCACTTATTTTAGATTTAGGTGTGTTTGAGTTAGGTTTTCTATTAAGGTATATTGTATTTGAATCTTTTCCCTTGGATAAGACACTGGTGTCTTCTAAGGAAGCAGTTCTTCATCATCAATCAACCTATAAATGATAAAATATTTAAATCAATGTGTCAAGGACATTAATGTTTAATATTTGTAGATTCCTTTAAGAAGTGAATCAAAGGTATACCCGTCTAAGAATTAAAGCTCAAAGTGTAGGAGGATAATTCTCTTGATCCTTTTTAATTGACCCTTTTTCTTATCAAATTTGGAGTGGCAATAGAGTCAGTGACATTAGTTTGTCAATCAAATTGAAAATCTGCAAGTAGAAAGAAAAGGAACTAGCAAAATGGTGACTTTGCTGAGGATAATATAAATAAAAAGGATTTTTATCAAGATTCCTATGTTTCTCCTATCTCAATCTTTGTTTTCCTTTTAAGCTTCTCAGGGTTTGTTTCTTAAGATTTCCCATTTAGGTGGGTGGTGACTTAAAGGGTTAGAACCAATGTTTACAAATTACAAACCATGGAAAAAAGAAGAAATACTAGGTCTTTTGTCAAGAATAATCTAGAGGTTTCTCTAGAGGAGTTGCCTAGATTAGGAAAGAAAAGCTAGGTTAGAAGAGATGGGGAATCTACTAGTGCCCCTATAAGAGATCAAAATAATGCTAGAAATAGGGCACAACATACATCTCCTAATGAAAATGAATCATAGTATAAATGTTCTAAATCTGATAGTGGCCACTCTGGAGATCATTTTTATGATACCCCAAAAGTATTATTTCAAGATAAAATCTCACTACCTACAGATCAAAATGTGCAGGCAAGAGAAAGGGGCTTTGGGCCAAATCTAGATCCAGATGAGGAAATGTTTAGAAGAGAACCCATGGGGCCAAGATGGGTCCATTTCCCATATCAAAGTCTCACTGATGTGGACGTATCATCAAGCTCTGAAGATTTTATGGTGAACCCAAATAATTTGGGTGCATTGAGATTACAATTGGAAGAGAAAGATGCAATATACAAAAGATTACAAAAAGAAAGAGAGGCTGAGACAATGAATGCATTAATAGAAAGAGATTCTCTACTTACAAAGATTAATGATGAAGCTGAAGAACTTGATGATATTCTGTAGAACAAGAAGGAACTAATGATGATATTGGTTGTAATCTTTCTCACTCATATTTGGGACATGAAGATGATTCTGATATTGATGAAGAAACTGATGTGTGTTTGAAAAGACACAATAAGGAATTATTCCATCAACAGGTATTTTTGGATGATGAACATATTGATGAAAAGGCATGTAATATGATTTCCTCTTCAGAGAAAGTAAATTTGAGAAGACCTTCAAAAGATGAAATTTATAGGATGACTGTAGAGATGGTAGCCCAAGTGCAGACTAGAAGTATGAAAACAAATGATACTACTGGAAAAGTTGCAGGAATGTTTATAAAAAACACTAGCTCTAAGGGACCCACTGGAAATAAATCAAAAGATGATAACTTAGTGAAATTCAAAAATGTAAATGGTAAGAATTGGGAGCCAAAGGGATTTTGAGCTTTGCATATGTCTACTATTTATGATAGAGACAATAAAAAGGAATTTAAGAAGCCAGTTAGTACAAAGGCCAAAATTGAGAAGATGAAGGTGACAACTACAACTGATGTATCTGAGAAACAAAAGGATACTAGAGTAGTGCAAATTGATATTCCTTCCTTTTCTCCTATTGATATGTTGGTTGTATTGTCTCAAATAACTGTCAAGGTTCCTTTGTCAGAATTATTGAGAATCCCTGAACATAAGGATATGGCTCTTGCATGGGTAGATAATGTTGGTGACAATAATGTTTCTTGTAATTCTAATGAACCTCAGGCTAAGGTTATGAAAGAAGTGGAAGTTCAGGGAATGGCATCTCAAATACCACCCATATCCTTGGACAAATCTATCAATGCTATCCTTGAAAACATAGATCCATTATTCTTAAGTATCATAGTGAATGGAATGACATTAAGTAATTGTATGATTGATTTAGGTGCCTCAAATACTGTCATGTGTTTTAAGATCATGGAAACATTAGGCCTTAAGGTTGATACAGTCCAGGTAAGATGTTGTGCAATGGATCAAAGAGAAGTAACACTCATTGGGACTATAAATGCATTGCCTTACAAATTGGCAGCATATCCAAAGAAAGAACTAACCATGAGTGTTTTGGTTGTAGACATCCATCCTCATTATGGGATGCTATTATCCAAGAAATGGAGTGCAACCATGGGAATAAGTTTACAATGTGACCTCTTATTTGCAACTTTCAATATTGATGGTCAGTCTATCAAGATTGAGAGAGAGCCAAGGGTGACCCATATGATTGAAAGAAACATTGATAATGAAACTACTTTCTTTTATAGATACTGATATCAATACTTTCAGGGAAGAAGTTACTATTCTTGAGAAAGAATCTATCTTGCCCCCTATTACTATAGAAGTAAATGCTAGATTTGAGAAGGGTGAGTTGTGGGTGATGTACTTTGATGGTACTAACTACTAAGATAGTTCAGGAGCATGTATTTTACTCATCTCTCATGATGGAAATACTTACAAGTTCTCTTTCACACTCAACTTGTCTTATACTAATAACATAGCAGAATATGAAACATTGTTAATAGGATTGAGGTTGGCACACAAGCATGGAATTAAATGTGTTAAATTTTTTAATGATTTTGAGTTAGTTGTGTCTCAAGTAAGATTAGTATATGCTTCTAAGAACAAAAGGTTGAAATTGTATAGGAATGTTGTTTGGGATATGATTGAGAGTTTTTATGCATTCAATATTGTATGGAAGGATAGGAGTAACAATAAGATGGCTGACGTATTAGCCAATATAGAAATCAATCCTAGTGACATTACTTTTGTAGGCATCTCTAAAATTGAAACTCAGGCTAGGCCTAGTATACTAGATAACATTGAGAACTGGCAAGTTTTTGAGGATGACCAAGATATCTTGAGATTTATGAATTGTGAAGATCAATATCATGGTCAGGAATTAGATTTCTCTTCCTTGGTGGAAACTGTATAAGGAGAGGAAGTTATATTTGTAAATGAAGTCATGCAACTTAAGACCAACAAGGTTCCCAGGGGACTTGTTGTTTTGGAAACTATATTTGATAATTAGGACAAAGTCTAAATGGATACCAAGAAAAAGGACCAAATGGACTTGGAAGAGGTAAATCTTGGTACTAAGGAAACACCAAAAAATGTGTACATTACAAAACAAATGTCTCAGCATGTAAGAAAATCTTTGATTGAGTTGTTGAGAAAATTTAGGCATGTCTTTGCATGGTCATATGACGATTTGAAGGTTTACAGAGAAGATTTATTTTAGCATGTCATTCCTTTGAACAAGGATGCTAAACCTTTCAAGTAGAAGTAAAGACCAATCAATCCTACCTTAGCCTCTAAGATGCAAGAAGAATTGATGAAGTTGAGAAATTTTGGAATCATAAAGCCTATTAGGCATTCTTCTTGGGTGTGAAACTTAGTCCCATTTAGGAAAAAGAATAGAGACATTAGATTGTGTGTGGACTTCAGGAACTTAAACATCTCTTCTCTGAAAGATAACTACTGCTTGCCTAACATGGAGGCAATTTTATAAAGAGTAACTAGGTCTGACCTGATGTCCATGATGGATGGTTTTTCTAGCTACAACTAGGTGATTGTGAAAGAATCAGAACAATTTAAGACAACTTTCACAACACCTTGGGGAACCTATGTCTATGTAAGGATGCCTTTTGGTCTCAGAAATGCTGGTGCAACTTTCCAAATAGCAATAAATGTTGCTTTTTCTGAATTCATAAATGATTTACATGTTGTTTATCAAGATGACTTAACTTCATATTCCAAGAAAGAAGAAGATCATTGTTCTCATTTAGAGAAGATATTTGTGAGGGCTCTGGAATATGGCATTTCTTTGAACCCAAGGAAATGTGCATTTGGTGTGACTGAAGGCAAATTACTGGGCCATCTAGTTGGAAAGTAGGGAGTAACAATTGATTTAGAGAGGGTAGTGGCCATTGAAAAAATTGAGAAACTAAAAAATGTAAAGGGAATCCAATCTTTCTTTGGTTAGGTAAATTTCTTAAGGAGATTTATTACTAACTTTGTTGAGACCACCAAGCCAATATCCAAGATGGTAAAGAAAGGATCTGAAATAAAGGATGGTGAACCTAATCAAGCTTTCAAGAAGATCAAGCAAGAAATCAAGGATGCACTTGTACTAAAGGCTGAAAATTATAGTATTCTAATGCATATCTTTTATTTTTCCTCTTTTCACACTGTTGCTGCAGTACTATTACAAAAAAATGATGAGGGTTTTGAACAACCTATTGCATTCTCTAGAAAATCTCTATAGGCTACAAAATTAAAATATGATATCAATGAAAAACAAGTATATGCACTTATTAAGGCTGTGAAGGCTTTTAGGTTTTATATGATGGGGGCAAGTGTGATTGCTTTTGTACCAAGTTTTACAGTGAAGGAAATTTTCTCACAACAAGAGGTTTTTGGAAGAAGATGCAGATGGATAAATAGAATCTAGGAGTTTAACATTGATATCTAGATTACCAAACTAGTTAGGGGTCAAGGATTGGCAAAATTGATGGCTCAGTCCAATCTTGATGCAAATCAAATAAACCAGGTTGACATTGATTATACATGTGATATGGATGATTTTATTTGGTATCAAGATGTTATCTATTGTTTAAGGAATATGAAATGTCCATTAGGGTCAAATGATAGAAAGAAATGAGCTTTAAAGTTGCAATAAATAAAATATGTTATCATCAAATGCAAATTATGGAGGAGGAACCTGGATTGCATTTTGTTGAAATGTGTAGATGAAAGTCAGGCAAATAGATTGTTGAAGGAAATGCATGAAGGAATATGTGGTGGAAATTATATGGGTAAAATTACTTCTCAAAAGATTCTAAGAGCAGGGTTCTGGTGGCCCACAATCTTCAAAGATGTAGAACAATTGGTAAGAAAGTGTGATGCATGTCAGAGATTTTCTAGCAAGCTCAATTTTTTAGGAAATGTACCACTGAGGCCAATGGAAGTGCAAGCCCCTTTCCAACAATGGGGGATGGACTTTATAGGAGAAATACCAAAAAAATCTAGTGGAGGCCACTCTTGGATCTTAGTTGCCACTATTTATTTTACGAAATGGGTAGAGGCTATTCCTACAAGGAATGCAACTAGCAAGGTGGTGATTGATTTCCTATTGAATGATATTGTTACAAGATTTGGTTGTCCTGAAAGGATTGTTTGTGATAATGCAATGTGCTTTAGGTCTATTGAATACAAGGAATTCTATGAAGGTTTAGGAATCCAGATGTCATATTCCTCACCTTATCATCTACAAGGAAATGGATAGGCAGAATCATCTATCAAAAGCTTGATAAAGATTCTCAAGAGGATCCTTGAAAAGAATAAAAGGGCATGGAATTCAAAGTTGCCATTGGCTATGTGGGCTGACAAAGTAGTTGTAAAGAAGGAAATTGGGTGTGCACAAGTTTGCACTATGTGTATGGGATATGTGCAAGGATGCCTCAGAACAACCTATTAGAAATGTACAAGTTTGTCCAATTATATGATGATGATCTAGATGATGAAATGCAATTGACGATTGAGGATTTGATCAGGCTGGATGAAACCAAAAGATAATCAGCTTCAAAGAATTCTAAGTTACAATTGCAGGTCAAAAACTTGTATGGCAAGAAAGTTGTAGAAAGGAAGTTTGAGCCAAATGACTTGGTATTACTCTAGAATGCCAGATTGGAAGATAAAAGAAAACATGTAAAATTTGATCCAATCTAGTTAGGGCCATACTTGATTCATGAAAAGTGGGGACCAGATTCCTACATTATCAAAGGGCTCAATGGTGACATTCAATAATTTCTTGTTCATGGATAGTTCTTGAAGAAATACTTCAGTTGAATGTATTTACTTTCCATGAACAGTAATTAGGTTTCTACATGTTGTTAATTTTGTAGGGGTGTGGTGTGTTTCTTTTATGTCTGGTCTTGCCTTTGTAGTTAGGTTTTTTGTCAAGTGCTCTTTGTAATTGTCCTTTTCTAGTAAGTGGTCTGCTTACCCCAGAAATTCTAAATTCTTGCATGGGCACAAGTTACTGATCATCCCTAGATAGAGCCACTATTAATCCATTTTCCTGTCATTGCAAAAATCCAATGAAAATGGTCTTATCTTGTTAAAACCCTAGAAAGTTGTCATGTCTAGTTGCAACACAGTTTTGACTAGCAAAGAAGATGTATAAGGTTACATGGCTTGCACCTTTATCCTTGGTTAGTTCAGAGTGTCATCAAGCTCCAGTCAAGATTGCATATGCTCAAGTGTAAAAACTAAGGAGATATACTAATTTTAAGGTCTCAGAAATAGGGTTTTAATCCATGTCCTAGGGTTCCATAAATTTTCCTAAGCCTAGAAACCCTAGTCTCATTCTATTTCCTCATTACCTTTTTGGGCCACTTAATTCCTCTTTGTACACATGTTTTATTTCCCATCCTGGGCAGTCATGTTTCTATTCAATAATTGAAGCGTTCGCCAGATCTCCAAGTTCCTAGAAAGTTAGTCATTTTATCTAGAGATCCAACAAATGCAATGGTCATGTATTCTCCTAATCCTAGCAGTTAAGTTCTTAGCATTCAGTGATCTAGCAAACCTTCTTATCTCCAAATCTTGTGATCAAGTGGCTAAGTCATAAATGATTCAGCGAATCGGTGAGGACCGTGGATGGTGAACAATATCAATGGCTAGTGCTTGATCTCATGATTTATCTAGGATTAAGTGAATGATCTGATGACTTTGTGAATAAAGGCTTTCTCATGTTCTCCAGATGTAACCTAAGGTAAAGAAAATATTATGAGATCATGCGAATGCCTTTGTTCATGTGATCTCCAAACCAAACCCCAGTTAAGTAAAATATTCCGTGACTTGGAGAATGTCTTTGGTCACCAGTTTTCCAAATGACTTAAGGTTAAGGAGAAGCTTTCCAAGGTTAAGATAAAGAGATTGCAAGTCCAAGAAGATCTAATGGAGGTCATGCTTCTGCAAGCAGAAGATGCAAGATAGATGTTCATCGTAGATTTTTGACAGTTGTTCGATCTTCCAAGAGATAAAGACTAAGGTCAATCTAGGTCCACTTGCCAGGGTCCAGTTGAAAACCCTAACCCTATCCTAGTCATCTGTAGCTTGTTGCATCTTGATTTTCAGGGATCCTAAGATGAATAGTGACTATATATAAAAGTTGGTTGTATTTTTCCAAGGATGGTGAAATTGATAATTGAATAAAGAGAGGTTGGATCTAGGTTTTGGTTCTAGCACATTTTGTCATTTCTCAATGTATTGATACTGAGAATTTTATTGATAATACACTTGAATCCCATCTTAGGTTTGTGAATGTCTTCTTGTTTTGATCTTGGATTCTTATATGTTAATGTTGCAAGGTAGGTTAATATGTTGTTTACAAAGTAAATTGTGAAATGTTTTCTTGAGTTCCTTCAAGGAATGATTAAATTCTTAAGGATAGATTCAGAGAATTCATAGTTCTTGTGAGAATCTGATGTCTGAATGTGAGAGTGAGAGGAATAATAGGAAAAGAACTTATTCTAGACTTAGGTGTGTTTGAGTTAGGTTTTGTATTGAGGTATATTGTATTTGACTCTTTTCCCTAGGATAAGACATTGGTCCATTCTAAGGAAGCAATTCTTCATCATTAATCAACCTATAAATGATAAAATATTTAAATCAATGTATCAAGGATATTAATAATTAATATTTTATGATTCCTTTAAGAAATAAATCAAACATATACCCGTCTGAGAATTAAAGCTCAAAGTTTAGGAGGATCAAACTCTTGATCCTTGTTAATTGGCCATTTTTCTTGTCAAATGTGTAGTGGTGATAGAATCAGTGACATTAGTTTGTCAATCAAATAATAAATCTCCAATTAGAAAGAAAAGGATCCAATAGGAGGTAACAACAAAGAGGTGGAATCCATCCTTACCAAGAAAGTGTCAGTCCATAAGAAAGATTGGGCAACCAAACTTCTGTTAGAAAGTAAAGTCCACCAAGATAACTGAGAGGGGGGGGGGGGGGGGGTGAATCAATTATCAGACAAATATAACTTTTATAAACTTCAATATATTTTAACCATGTAAGCAATGTAATCAAAAACCATAGAAAGATATTCATACACAATAACACAATGACACAAGATATGTTAACTAGGGAACCTCTTGATCAAAGAGTAAACCCTGATGGGAATCATGCCCACAAAAGATGCACTAATATGAAAGTTCCTTGTGAGAGGATGGACTCTGTTAGGAATCTTATGAAATAAATTCAGTACATATGAATCCCTATTAGGAGATTTTGAATCCCTGTTAAAAGATTCTAACTCTGTTAGGAGTTATGGAAGACAGAAGGACCCACTGCCCAAATAGCTTCAGGGTGAGATCATCAAACTCACTATCTAACTAATCTTAATATTACTCAATATAATAATATCAAAAGATTACTAATCTCAACAATTCAATACTCCTTCTCTGACTGTGCCAAACCACACCAACCGCTTCTTCAGATCTCAATACCAAATCTCTGTACTTCACATATCCTCTTTCAACAATTTTGCTTTCACAATTCCTTCATTCACTTTCTCATTACACATTACACATTAAAACAAGGAAAAAATTCCTTCCTTTATACAAGACTCAAGTAATTACAAATGAGTCAGCGTACAAATTACAAAATAAAAGTTTCCACACGTTACATCAAAATTACACAAAACTGTCATCTTCCAGTCAATATAATTCTTTACTCCTATGACCTTGGATATTGTGCTATCATCCATGTCACTATCAACATGTCTTCAAATTCTCTCTAACTACGCATAACCAAATTCCATCCTGATTAGGAGATATCATCCGATTTCCCCAAATCGCTACTTAGGAACAGTACCTGAACACTGCTTCCACTGATTTCCTCATAACTTCCATGAATAAATGAATTACTATATGCACTCTTAACCACAATCTTATAACACATCATAGATTAATTCCTCAACATCACATAGCTTCATCTTCAATATCCCAAGTGTGCTAACTCAAACACTGTCTGCTTCTCTGCTAATCTTCAGTAGATTACTGTGTTGACATCAATGACAATCATAGTCATGAATGCAACAAAAACTACTAGAAAATGGTTGTAAATACTCCCCCATAGGATATATTCAGCATTCATTCCTAACAATATCCCCCATTGGCATTGATGGAAACATAGATGAAAGAACATCCAAGTTCCATAAATCCAACATTGCTATACTACTGCTCTGAAAATTCTTTCAAGTCCTCTTCATCAGTCCAATCTTGCTCAATTTTCCTATTCAGTTCTCTCCAATAGATGTTTCAGATGGTTTTTCATGTATACTTCTCCCCCATTGACATCAATGACAGATGTCTCATCATTATGTCAACAACAACTTCAATGTCAAAAGACACTGTTAAAAAAAAAAAATTCACTAGAGTCCTCATGACTCATTTGAGATACACATACTCCCCCATAGAGGAAGTACCACCATCTAGTCTAGAAGAAAGTAGGGCTCATATACCACTGGATAGATGCAACAATATGCATCACTTCTCAAAATTAGGCTAGGGCATAACCCCAAGCATACCTCTCAGATACTCAAATGTATCCTTAGGCAAAGGTTTTGTAAATATGTCTGCAATCTGCTCCTTTGTGCTTATGTACTCAAGTCTAACTTCTTTCTCTGCAAATTTCTTTCTCACTACATGATACTTTATCTCTATATGCTTTGTCTTAGAATGTAACACAAGGTTCTTAGACATACTAACTGTGCTGGTGTTATCACAATGTATAACAATAGGCTCAACAAATTTTATTATAATATCCTTCAGCATTTCTTTCATCTAAATTATCTGATTACAATCATTTGCTGCTACTAAATACTCTGCTTTTGTTGTGCTCTGTGAAATACATTTTTGCTTCTTGCTTAGCCAAGAAACTAATCTTCCTCCAAGGAAAAATGCTCCACCACTGGTGCTCTTTTTATCATCAACACTGCCCCCCCAATCAGCATTTGTATATGTACATAGGGTAAAATCATCAAATTTTTCATACCATAATCCATACTCAATTGTGCCTCTTAAGTACCTCAGTATCATCTTTACTGCTACATAATGTGATTCTTTAGGTTAAGCTTGAAATCTTGCTACAATTCCAACTGAATGTGCTATATCAGGTCTTTTATGAGTCAAATACTGCAATCCTCCAATCATAGATCTGTACTTCTTTTGTTCCACTGCAGGAGTCTCATCTATGCTAGATAACTTGTGTCTGATTACCATAGGTGTTCCAACTAGTTTACAGTTCTCCATTCCAAATCTCTTCAATAAATCATTCAAGTACTTTTTTTGACTTACAAAGATACCATCACTGTTCTGTGTTATCTGCAATCCTAAAATGTATTTCATTTCACCAATCATACTCATTTCAAATTCAGTCTTCATTTCATCTGCAAATTTATCACTGGCTTCATCTTCTCCTCCAAAGATAATATCATCATAAAAAATAACAACAACCAAGAAACCATTTTCAATTTCTTTTGTATACATGTTTCTATCAGTTGTGCCTTTTGTAAATCCTAATTTCAACAAATACTTATCCAATCTTGCATACCAAGTTCTAGGTTCTTGCTTCAGTCCATATAAAGCTTTCTTCAATTTACATACCATGTCTCCTTCTTTAGTTAAAGGAAAACCTTCAGGCTACTCAATGTAGACTTCTTCCAATTATCCATTCAGAAATGTTGACTTCACATCCATCTGATACACTTTGAATTTTTTGTATGCTGCATAAGCCAAAAACATTCTTACTGCTTCAATTCTTGCTACTGGTGCAAAATTTTCTTCATAGTCAATTCCTTCTTGCTGTGAGTATCCTTTACATACCATTCTTGCTTTGTTCCTTACTACTCCTTGTTCATTCATCTTGTTTCTGAATACCCATTTTGTTCCAATAACATTCTTATCTTTAGGTCTAGGGACCAATTCCAATGTCTTGTTCTTTTCAATCTGATCTAGTTCTTCTTTCATAGCTTTAATCCAATGTTCATCTTCACAAGCTTCACTAGTAGATTTAGGTTCAATTTGAGAAATCAAACATAAATAGTCTTGTACCTTATTTTGAGTCTGAACTCCTCTGTCTATGCTTCCAATAATCTACTCAACATGATTTTATCCTTGATAGTTTCTTATTAGGTGTCATTGTCTTAGTAATTGTTTTTGTTGTAGGTTCTTTAATGGTTTCTTCACTGTGGCTTTCATTCAAAAAATCACTATCAGTTTCATAGAATAATTTAGTAATCTCTGGATTAGGTTTAGGATGAGCTTCTTCATCTGATTCATAATCAAGCATTCTTTCCTGAATTTTGAACTTCTCATCAACTTTAACATTTACACTCTCAACAATAGTCTTAGTTCTCTTATTGTAACATCTATAAGATTTTCTCTTCAATGAATATCTAAGGAATATACCTTCATCACTTCTATGATTAAACTTTCCAATGTCATCATCTCTCTTAATATAACATTTGCTTCCAAAAATTCCAAAATACTTAATTGATGGTGCATGTCCAAACCATAGTTCATAGGGTGTCTTGTCTGTGTCTGCTCTGATTTGTACTCTATTCATTGTATACACTACTATGTTCACTACTTCTCTCCAGAATATCTTCGCCAAGTCTTTCTCAAATAACATAGCTCTTGCTATGTTAGTCACTGATATGTTCC
Source organism: Chamaecyparis obtusa (assembly GCA_027943335.1). NCBI lineage: Eukaryota > Viridiplantae > Streptophyta > Pinopsida > Cupressales > Cupressaceae > Chamaecyparis > Chamaecyparis obtusa. The sequence continues at coordinate 463,067 of BSBK01010977.1, read as the reverse complement.
TTCTTTCTACAATACCATTTTGTTCAGGTGTCCTAGGGGCTAAAACTATCTCTTAATACCATTCACTTCACAAAAATTGTTAAATTCTTTTGAAGTAAATTCTCCACCTCTATCTAATCTCAAATATTTAATCTTCATTCCAGATTGATTCTCAAATTTTTTCTTAATGATCTTAAACCTATCAAATGCTTCATATTTTTCTTTAAGAAATGCAATCCACATGATTCTTGTAAAATCATCAACAAGAATCATAAAATAACTTTCTACATAGAATCCTCTAGTCCTTGTAGGACTGCTCAAATTAGTATGAAAAATCTCCAACTTCTCTACTGTTGTAAACTTCTTGCTGGGAAATGAGCTTCTCTTCTATTAAGCCATCACACATTCCTTGCAAATCATGTTAGTAGGCTTCATAATTTTAGGCAAATCTCTTACTTCAAGTGTAGTACTCACTTTCACAATGTTATCAAAGTTTATATGACAAAATCTTCTGTGCCATAACCAACTGTCATAAATCTTAGTAATCAAACATGTCATCTTAGTCGGATTCAACTGAAATACATTACCTCTAGTTCTAGATCCAGTACGAATCAAATTACCATCCTTGTCTTTTATCACACAAGTCTTCTCAGTAAACCAAACTTGATATCCCTTATCAACTAGCTGTCCAACACTCAAAATATTATGTTTCAAACCATCCACAAAGTAAACATCATCAGTATTAGTCTTTACATCAAGAGTAATAAATCCTATACCCTTAATCAAACAAGGTGCATTGTTTCCAACTCTAACAACCCCTCCATCATAATTGTTAAACTTTATGAAATTTTTCATGTCTCCAGTCATATGATGTGAACAACCAGTGTCTATAATCCAATCAGCTCTCTTTTCTACTTGAGAAACTAAATCTTTTTCTTCCTTAATTTCAGCTTCAGGATTTTCTTCTTTAATTGCTACAAATCCTCTATCATCGTTATTCTCAGTACCACTTTCACTTAAAGTTTTCTCCACACTAGCTTCAAGTTCTTCATCATTTTCATAATAGCATTCTTTACATCTCCTATGTTTAAAGTTCTTCCTATACTTCTTATCTCTCTTAGGACATTTAGATGCAAAATGACCATATTCTTGACAAGTCCAACATTTAAAAAATTTCTTACTATATGGTTCTCTCTTCACAAGCAAGGCAATACCTTCTTCAATCTTCCTATCTTCTTCATTTCTAGATCTGCTGCTGCTAGCATAATCTCCACTCAGACTTATACTTCTTGACAAAGTAGGGTGGACACTAAGAGCACTAAATGTTGTCTCCATTATAGGTAAGTCTCCTAATAACCTCAGGTTCATCTCTATTACTTCCAATCTTCCAAGAAGAGTCTCTTTGGTGAAGTTCATAGTACAAGGTATAACTTGTTCAATCATTTGTGTTGTCTTCTTGAATACAGGACTCAATGTCCTTAGAATTTTCCATATCACTTCATTCTTTGTCTTTGTTCCTCCATAAGATTTTATACCTACAACAATCTCTGACATTCTACCAATATAGGTTATAACAGATTCATCTTCCATCATTCTAATATCTTCAAATGCACATATCCAATTATGTAATCTGACTTTCTTTGCATGTTCATCACCTTCAAAAGTAGAATGTAGAGCTAACCAAATTTCATGAGATGTCTTTAAATATTTTACCTGACTGTACTCATTCTCCAAAAGGGCTGACAAAATTTATTCTCTAGCAAGTATGTTACACATGAATAGATCTCTTTCTCCATCAGTACATTCTTCAATTTTGTCCTCATCAATGATAGTCTTCTCATTCTTTGTGATTAACCAATAACCTAATCCTAAACAAAGTAGGCATGTCTTCATCTTTTTTTTCGAGCTGTCAAAATTTACTCAATCAAACTTAGGGCTTTCTTTCCTAAAATGATTATGTAATTCCCCTCCAACCCTATCAAGTCTTGGTTATGCTCACTAGAAATTAGGAAGAACTATATGTGAGAATGATCCTTCTTGAGATGGTTTCTTAAGCAGAACCTCTTCCAACTTACCATAACTTCATATTTTCAGGTGAGGAATAATAATATTGTATAGGTATGTTACTATACATCTTCTTGTGTGTCAATGATAGTTTAGGATCTTAATGCTAAAAGGATCACCTGATAGACTTATATGCTTCTTTGTGAAATGCTCATTATTAATATTTATGTTTACCTTAGGTTAATTGATTATAATCACTTAAGGGTTAGATCTGTTATCTTCTCTAATAATGTTACTTGGGATTGGATATGATCAATGCATTTAGGGTTATATGATTTGTTTATTTTGTTTTGATAATGAGACATTTTGAGTACATGCATGATGGTTAAATGGGTTTGTGAAAGTTAATAGATGATTTACATTTACATGAATATATTATGATACATTCTTGTTATACAATATGGGAAAGAGATTATTCTAGTACTAACCACACTAATCCAATTATGCTTTGTTGATATCACTATTTGATGTGAGTGTAGGATGAGGGGAGGCAGTCGTAGTTACTCCTATAGGAGGTCCACATGATGTCGCACTCTCCCTCCTTATTTGCAATTGTCTGTTTATACATATATACATGTATGCATGTCAGCTGGTGTTGCAAGATGCAGGTACTAGGCATCGACTCCACCTAGCTACATAGGTCTGAGCATGCCTTAAAAATCCTTGAACTATTGTTGTGTGGAGATATTACCAAGATTACTCTCAAGGTTACCCGTGGACTTAGATTTCTATTTAGGAAGTTACCCTAGTTGGGGAATTTGAATGTGGTATGTGATGCAGTCTTGTGATCTATGATTCGGCATTGTTCTGTGATTTATGATGTGAGTTAGATTTATCCTTGTAAATATATGTATATACATTTATTATATATAAGTGTATATTGATTGTATGTTATATAGGTATGTGTATATGTGGGTGCACACACATATACCCATGCTTATATAAATAATAGTATTTGTATGTTTTTAATGATTGTTTAAATGGTAGGTTATTTATAATAATTAAATAAAGTGTATTTAATTAAATGTATTAAATAAAAGTAAAAATAATAATAGTAGTGATAAAAAGATTATGCTCTTTGTAGTAAAACTAGCTATCTAGGAGGGAGTTGAACTCGAGACCTCCTAGAAGCTAGGCTAGTTGGTTTCAATGTGAGCTATGTGTTTTTCCTTGAAACTTATTTGTTTATTATTCTTGTTATGGTTTTCTTTGAAAGCTATTTTATAATAATTTATTTAAACTTTGTTAAGTTCTTACGGGAATGTTTTGTTTAATTTTTCAACCAACTATGGAAGTTGGAGAAGTCACTTCCTGTAAAGAAACTCCTCCAACCACATAGTTGGATAATAAATATTTGCATTTTGGTGTGATTAAGGGGAGAGTTTTTGGAGGATTTTTGCATTGATTTCTCTGGAAAATTTATTAGATTTTTTCTGTGAGTTTGAGAGTTCTTCAGTTTGGAGGGGAAGCGTGTGTGGATTGTTTGAAGTTTGAATGCTAGAGGAATATTTTTAGGAGGATATCTACTCAAGGATGAAAATTTTGTAGAGAGTCTCCAACCAAGGGAAGACAATTCTCCGCAGGACCCCAGGTAGGGTCTAAACTGGGATGAATCTCCATTCTTCCCATGTGTATGATTATGTATATGAATTATATGTTACTTGATGAGAATATGATTGTTTACTTTTGTTTGAAAATGAGAACTATATATGTTTTGTTTTCTATGTATTTGAAATATGTTTCCGGGAAGTAATTTTTATGAATGTTTGTATATTCACTATGAAGAAATCTTCTTGGGAGGGTAGAAGTGGTTTTGATCATGTAGGATAGTGTATTATATTGTTATTTAATGTATTATGGATTTTTAGGAAGAAATAGGAAGGGTCATGAAGGTGTGGGATTGAGATGCAGTCCTTTTTCCTACTCTTTTCCTCTTCTAGGCTTCTTTGTGAATGGTTGTTTTTATTTTGATTAATTTAGTCTATAGGCTCCTTAGTATACTCCTTTTTATCTCCTTTCTTTCTATAATATCCATGAATGCTTCCAGAATTTAGAACTATTATTTCAACCCTACTGGTCCATATCTAATTATTCACTACCTTTCTTCGTCCAGATCTAGAACAGATTTGTTAGATAGATAGGATGGATTGATGGGCTATTTCTGAAGGGAAACTGGGAAACCTCAAATGGGTCATGCCCAAATTAGGCAACCATAGTCCCCATAATTCCCAGTTTTAACTGTAAGTTGGAGCTGATAGCCATTTTTGTAGTTTCTAGCAATCGGTAAACCGACCAGCCAATGTAAACTATCTAGCCAGTGTAAACCGACAAGCAGTGGCAATCGAGCAAGCTAGTGTCAACTGAGGAAGCAATGTCAACTGAGCAAACTAGTGTCAACCGAGCAAACTAGTGTCAACCGAGTAAAGTAGTGTGAACCAAGGGAAAACAGGCTTTATACAAGTATAACATTTACAAGTATAACATTTAAGTATAAGTTTGATACTTTCTTATACTTTAAGTTATACTTGTATAAAGGAATTAGGTACCTTTCGGGATGTTTGAGATAGGTTTCAACTTCATAGGAGTTAAGATGCAACTTCTAGATTTTGAATTTTCAGTTTAAATCAGAATTTTCATGAGATTTCCATAGATGGATGTTGTTTTAATGTATGTGGAAGTTTGTATCACCTATGTATGTTTTTTACTTGTTTTGTTGAGGCTATATGGTTTACTTATGATGTGTTTGCACTCATCATATACTTGAGCTTAGTTTATGAGGCTAGGACTTGTCTCAGTGGCCTGTGTGCATGAGAGGTTTCCTTAGACCTATAAATGAGCCTTGGAAAGTTGTACTTATGCATGTGTAAATTTTAATGGTTTTCTTTGAGATGTCTTGTGATATACATTCTCCCAATGGTTCCTATTATGTATATAGCTAAGGTTAGGACTCGCTCTGAGGGCCTGAGTGCACAGGGGAGTTTCCTAAACCTATGAATTAGGACTTGGAAGTGTTATCTTGTATTTGTGGCTTTTGATGGGGTAAGGGAATAGGAACCTTAAGTGAGTGGCTCACCATAGTTTTTGGAACCCTAAAGTGGTTGCTAGATGATCCTATGGGTGGGTTTGTAAAAAGTGATAACCTTAAAAATTAACCTGGGAAGGGGGGATTCAAAAGATAATGAAAGAAAACATAATAATGGCCATACAGACTTGATTGGAGTATTGGGACTAGGGATTACTGCCAGGGTGGATCCCTATTCATAAAGGGGGGACTAGGGTTACATGGTTACCAAGGTGGATCCCAATACACAGGTTGTGTGATGACACTCACTTAGGTGGTCTCCTAGAACCTTAACCTCGGTGTTATAATATGATGATATTTTTTTTATATGCCTTATTATTATTTTATTTTGAGTCTTGGATTTATTGGTATTTGAGACTTATATTTCCTTAAGGTCTTGAGAGTACCTTGGTTCTATCTCTTAGCATGGGGGGTGGAACTTTATCAGTCTCACATGGTTGGGTGGCAAATCACTTTTGAGGTATTGTTTGTGGTTCGTGTCGTGGCTTGGATTCTGAGTTGTTTGTTGGAAATTTGGCTGAAGTGAGTAAATAGATGTTGTCATTATGGCAACATATGATCCACATTAAGAGCACATAGGTCAAAGAGCAAGTATGGCAGATCGCAATGCAAATTTGTCTAAGTGTGAGATAGTGTTTTCACAATGTACCAAGATACAGTTTTGGTTTGCGACATTGACTGGAGCAAGTTCAGTGCTTGCACACTTGAAAATAGATGCTATGATGGCTATTGATGACCCATCTTAGAGTGCAAGTTAGTATGGAATGTACAGAATTAGTTATGGCAGTTCTACCGAAGACAGTGTTAAGCCAACAAGTCAGAATAAGAAGACAAAATTGGTAAAGAGTTAAGGGATTATTTTGTTTATCAAAACAATGACTTAAAAATATAAAGGGATGACATCCTAGATGTTTACCTTTAGATAAAAATATATGGAAGCCAACCATGTAAAGTTATTAGCCTTAATAACTTGTATATATGTAATTGTAATTGTAAGAATGAATGTGAAGTGTAATATGGTGATGATATGATATGATGCGAATGTAAGAGCAGCGAAGAAGACATTGATGCAAGCAATATAAGGTTATGTACCTTAATCCATTTTTTTAATCAATATACATTCTATATTACTTGTTTGGGCAGTGGGCTCATCTTGTAATCAGATTTTGTATCTACAACTCCTAACAAGGTTGAGGCTTCTAACAAGGCCTATAGTTCCTTAACTAGGACTGATACACTATACATATGTAATAGACTCCTAATAGGGTCAACATCATTAACAAGATACTTTTGATTAGTGGATCTTTTTGGGTACCATCCCCACTGGGGTTTTCCCTTGGCCAGGGTTTCCTCGAGAACATATCATGTGTTATGAGTTCTTTATTGTTATGCATATTGTTTAGTTTCTTATGTTATGCATGTATAAAGACAATATGTTATATCCATAATTGGGAAAAAGATAAAGTTTGTAGAATACTTATTCACGCCCCCCTCTTAGTATTCCCTATTTCTAACAATTGGTATCAGAGCTTAGTTACCTGGAAAAGAATCATTCAAGGAAAGCCTAGCAGCTTGAGTAAGATCTCTATGGATATGGATCAACTACAGAAGAATCTTGATGAAGCTCTTGAGTAGATTGATATGCTTAATGATGAAAGAAGCACTCTAAAAAGAAAATATGATGATGCAAAGAACCTTATTGAGAAATTGAAAAATAAGATAGAAGATCTAAGATCTGAAAAGGAATCTGAAATTCTTATTGATGATTGTGATAGCAACTTGGAAAAAGAAAATGAGATCCTTAAGCATGAATTGAAGATAATAAATTTGAAGCTTAGTTTGAAAGATGGAAATAGCAAAAATGAAGTAAATCTGAAATCTGAGAATGGAAGTCTAAAGACTAAAAATGAAGAACTGAAATCTAAACTTGAAAAAGTGACATCCGAATTTGAGAAAGTAAATGTGTAGTATGCAGAACTTGAGAAGTACAATAAGATTGTGAAAAGTGAACTAACTCAATCCAAACAACAACTTGAAGGCTATATTCAAATAGTGAGAAGATCAATGAACAAATTTCTTTTGGGAAACCATCCTATGATAAGACTGGACTTGGATTTAATATATTCAGAACAAATGATGAAAGCAAGAAACCAGATCTGAAGACATCTAAAAGCATAGATGAGAAGAAGCCTGATGAGATCAACAAATCTGAAGATGCACCTAAAGAAGAAGGAGAATCATCAAAGAAAGAACAATCACCCAAAGGTATGCAAAGAGAATTCAAAGGTAGATGTTTTTCTTGTAATACTATTGGTCATATGAAAAGAGATTGCACAGGTAAACAGTTTAAACCTCTTAATGGTTATTGTTATAATTGTCATGGTTTTGGACATAGAGCTATTGAATGTAGAAGACCTAAAGTTATTGAGAATAATAATGGTAATAAAATGTTTAGGAATAATAACAATGCAAATAAGAAACCTATTGAAGACATGAACAAAAGAAATGAAGTAGTGTGTTATAGATGCAACAAAGTTGGACACATTGCTAGAAATTGCAAGTCATAGATTAATCAGCAAGGACAAAGATATGGAAACAATGGAATTGTTTGTCAGATATGAAATAGGATTGGACATACAACAAGGTTTTGTAGAATAAACAATGGAACTTATCATCTGAACCCTAACCCTAGAAATAATGCAAGAAGGAATGAAGATACAAGTAACATACATAAAGATTGTTGTAGCAATATAGATGAAGTGAAGTATGTTAAAGGAATAGATCAATAAGGCATAATCAACATGGAAGGTAATTAGACAGGTGAAGTATTAAGTGGTAAGAATGAATCCTTACCTGACCTATCTTTAAGCACTTAATTTATGTAAATTACAGTAGATTAGGAACTTAGATTTAGTGTAGAAGTAGATTTATGATGAACTAAGTCTTGCGCAGTTAATAGAAGGTATATTATGATGTAATAATGCTATGGTTAAGAGTGCAAAAGAAAATATTGTGTTTTTTTGAGATCACAATAAGTTTTGAGTTTTGCAGGTTAACAGGAATAACTTTTGAAAAGAAGCAGCAAAAGAATTGAATGCGATGTCAGAATTAAGTATGATTGAAGTCATAAAAGGTTATGATCAATGTTATTTGATTGTAAAAGAGAATTAAAGTATCAAGGAGATCAAAAGCAGAGATTGGAAGTGTTTTGTAGAGATTTTTGTGAAGGATTTAAGCACCGAATATTCACAAACCCTAGAATCATGAATTTGAGGTATTTATCTTGACAAATCTTTGAATTGGTATAAAGAATTGGAAGGAAACATGGATACATCTTTGATTCACAACATTAGAGATAAGAAAAGACCTAAATTGAAGAAAGATCTAGTAGAAGCTTAAGAAGTAGACCCTGAGTTTGCTTTATCATCCATACCAAATGAAGTTTTGCATTTGGAAAATGTAAAGAGTTATCTTGGATGTAAATTGGAAACAATAAATGACAGTGATTTTTCAAGTGAGAATCAGAATATATATAACCAGGATATGTCATTGAAGCAAGGTTATGAACATTTGAAAAAAAATGAAATTGTCAGGTATGGTTTGCAGCATGAATTCGATAATGAAGAGTGCACAAATATCATTTTAAGTAGAATTCACAATGGAAAATTTTGGTTAGAAGACAAAGTGATTGACATCACAGCTAACCTAATTCATGAAGTCACTGGTTTATCCAAACTTGGTGTTATCCCTTTAAATGAGAAAAACATGAGGAAGATTGTCATTGACAACACTGGATCATCCTATAATGGTAGAGATATTGTTATCAGCAAGATTAGACAACATGATGTAAGATATCTATGTAAGATTTTGACTACAAAGTTTTGTGCTAATTCCAGAGAAGATGACATGGCAGTTGGCATGGTTCACATTGCCTATTTGTTGTGTGTAGACAAATTTTTTGTTGATATGTGTGAGATTTTGAGAATTTAATTGTTTGAGAATTTGGAGAAGATTAAGAAGTCTAAATATGCACAATTTAGATTCTCATCTTTGATTACATATATGTTTTTCCACCTTTTGAGAAGATTTCCTTACACAATTGGAAATGATTGGAATGATGGACAGTCTATGATGGAAAGAATAAACAAAGTTTATAGAAATCATGTTATTGATAAAGTTAATGAGAGTGTTGTGTTAGTTTTGAAGACATTTCAAAATTTGGTAACTAGCAGATCAAGGATTCCACAGTCACTTGTGGAGAAATATAAGAATGATATTTGTTTCATGATTGACACTAACTTTACTTACATTGAAGTAGTAGAACCCGTAGTTGAATTCATAGACCCTCTTGGCTATGAGATTTCTGAGATTGAGATAGAAGAGTATGTTGGAAGATTGCTGAAAAGTAAATTGGACACCCAATGCAGCAAGATTGGAACTTATGAAGACAACTTTAATTTTTTTAAAGCTAAAATTGAAGAGAAACAGTCTAAGAAAAGAGTTGACAATACCATAAAGAGAATATTGAAAGACATAGGGATGACAGAAAGATAATTTTTGATAGCTAAACAGACAATAATAGCATTGAGAGATTTTGGATAGGGAGAAGTCTTGAGTGTACCACCTTTATCTAGTGCAGTAGAGAGAGAGCCTACACCAGTTAAAGTGAAAGTAGAAGAACCAGAAAAGGAACAAGTAACACCGAGCAAGAGAAAGAAAGAAATTGCTACTGGACTAGGAAAGAGACAGAAGACTATAGTTCAACCAGTACCAAGAAAGTTTGCAGAAGTTAAAGATGATACTAAGAAGAAAGCTTGGAAACCAAAAGTTGAAAAGCTAAATGAGTAGATTATTGAGAATGGATATTTTGCAAGAATGAATAAATATTATGATCTTTATGATTATACTGATAGACTTAATTTGGAGAATGCTATTGTGAAGCATATGATTTTGGTAGATAAGAAATTTGACTCTATTCAAGGTCAAATACCTGATGAATTGTTTACCAAACTTATTAATAGAAAACAAAGAGCATCTGAGGAAGACAAAACTATAAGAGAGCATCTTGTGAGAAAGCTTTGTCAAGTGAAAGATGATGATCATTTGAAGTAGATTTTGAAGCCCCTTGACACTCTTTTGAGGACTAAGAGGAGAACCATTCAGATCATGGCAGGACAATATGAGCAAGTGAGAACAGAAATAGAGTAAGCAATAATTAAAGTAATGACAGAAATTGTTGGAGAAACTTCAGTTGCAGTAGGACATGCAATTGATGCAGGACAATATGAGCAAGTGAGAACAGAAATAGAGCAAGCAATAATTAAAGTAATGATAGAAATTGTTGGAGAAACTTCAGTTGCAGTAGGACATGCAGTTGATGCTGAACAATAGGATATTCCCTCTCTTTTAGCTATTAACATTGAAGATGATACAATGGACATTGAAGGTACTAAGGTGACCTTGGACACTAAAGATAATGTATTTAAGAATTTAGATAACATTATTGACAATTCGACTCTTGTTGAACCGGATAGGACTGAAGAAGCATTGCAGACTGAATTGGTGAGTGATGAACCTAAAAAGACAAAAATTCATGCACCCACTCTTGAGGCAAAGAAGAAAGAAATTGGAACTTTTTTTGAAGACTTAGGTAAAGAAGTTGTTGATGATGATCAGCTAGAGCTGATTAGTTCTTTGAATAAGATTATTGGAAAGAATAAGAAAGTAAAGAATCTAGAAGGAAGTCTGAAGGAACTGACAAAGAAGTTGCAAAGTATTGTAACTACACATATTTCAGAAGTAGATCCTTTGGAGAGAGCCAAAAAGGTACTAAGTAATTTTGATGATGAGTTTACCAACTTATCAGACATTGCTAAAGTAAGAGCTCAAGTAGCTTATGAAGCTGAAATGCTTTTAAGTACGAGTCAGAATATCAGAAATGATATGATTAGTCTTGATGTTTGTATCAAGAACTTGAGGAAACATTTGGAGACTGGAAAAGCTTTGTACATACAGTGTACAAAACCTAAGATTTTGACAATAGCAAAGCAGAAGAAAATCAAGGTGAAGGAAGCTGAGATTCAGAATGAATCTAATCTTCTTTCTGGACCCAATGTAAAAGTAAGTGATGTTGAGAAGAAAGTTAGGAAGTGTTATGATGAAATAAGATCATTGCAAGATGAAAAGAATAGGAAATTGAGAAGATTTGAACTTCTGAGAGAGCACATGTCTATGAAGTTGAGCATTATTGAGGAACAGTTAGAAGAATGTCTTACTGCTAAGACATCATTTTAGAAATTTAATTTTGAGAACCTTCAAGCTTGTCAAATAGTAGCTTATGGATTAAGCACACTTCTAAATGTGGCAGATTCTATCAGAAAGTCATGGGAGAAAGAGTTTGAAGCCATGAAAGTAAATTTTACAGATTGTGTTGCAAGCCTACCAGCTTTGCAATAAGTAAATGAAGGTATAATCTTTTTTTTGGGTTACAATTTTGTAATTCTCCCTACTTTATTTTTGTCATTGTTGTCAAAGGGGGAGTGATTGTAGTAGAGCAAAAAATTGTTATGTATATGAGGATTGATACTCTTAGGGGGAATATTGTATGAAGTTTTGTATTATAAAGTATATTTTGAGGAGTTATAAGGATAGTATACATATTCTATACTATGGCCAGAATTTTGTTATACATTTTGAGATTTTGACTTGTACACTTAGCCAATTTTCTCATATGTTGCCACTAATGACAAAGGGGGAGATTTTTGGCAATTTGGCTGAAGTGAGTACATAGATGTTGTCATTATGGAAACATATGATCCACATTAAGAGCACACAGGTCAGAGAGCAAGTATGGCAGATCACAATGCAAATTTGTCTAAGTGTGAGACAGTGTTTTCACAGTGTACCAGGATATAGTTTTGGTTTGTGACATTGACTAGAGCAAGTTCAGTGCTTACACACTTGAACATAGATTCTATGATGGCTATTGATGACCCATCTCAGAGCACAAGTTACTATGGAATGTACAGAATTAGTTATGGCAGTTCTACCGAAGATAATGTTAAGCCGACAAGTCAGAATAAGAAGATAGAATTGGTATAGAGTTAAGGGATTATTTTGTTTACCAAAATAATGACTTAACAATATAAAGGGATGAAATCCTATATTTTAACCTTTAGATAAAAATATATGGAAGCCAACCATGTAAAGTTATTAGCCTTAATAACTTGTATATATGTAATTGTAATTGTAAGAATGAATGTGAAGTGTAATATGGTGATGATATGATATGATGTGAATGTAAGAGAAATGAAGAAGACATTGATGCAAGTAGTATAAGGTTATGTACCTTAATCCATTTTTGTAATCAGTATACATTGTATATTACTTGTTTGGGCAGTGGGCTCATCTTGTAATCAGATTTTGTATCTACAACTCCTAACAGGTTTAAGGCTTCTAACAAGGCCTATAGTCCCTTAACTAGGACTGATACACTATACATATGTAATAGACTCCTAACAGGATCAACATCCTTAACAAGATACTTTTGATTAGTGGATCTTTGTGGGTACCATCCCCACCGAGGTTTTCCCTTGGCCAGGGTTTCCTCAAGAACATATCATGTGTTATGAGTTCTTTATTGTTATGCATATTGTTTAGTTTCTTATGTTATGCATGTATAAAGATAATCTATTATATCCGTAATTTGGCAAAAGATAAAGTTTGTAGAATACTGATTCACCCCCCCCCTCTCAGTATTCCCTATTTCAAACATTGTTCAGTAGTGAAGATTTTGCTCTTATATCATGTATCTCTATCTTTTGTTATCAAGATGTAAAGATGTATTGTGAGCTTTGGGAAACTTGATGTAATTATCTTTCTATATGCCTTCAGGCAATGTGCAGTAACTGTAATTATGTTTGTAAAAGGAAATTGTAAGAAATAAGTTATGTATAAGGGAAGGGTAGAATTATGAATCTGAAAAGGGGATTGAATATGGTTAAGTCAATGATTAATTCCTACCTTATATATCCTATGAATTTTAAATGAAATTGAAAGTAATGGTTCTATGCAAACCTTTGTAATGAAAGTACTTATGGATGTAGACTTCTTTAAAAGGAAACTTGTTTGATATATGGTTAGTGAAAAGATATGCTAAGGGTTCAAGGATATTTCTAGGTGAAATAATAAGGGATAAGGAAACGTGTATGTTATTGAAAGAAGTAATGGGATGTGATTTCTTAAATGTATAGTTCAATGTGAGTGATGTCTGGTTATTCAAACTAGGTTTTAATATAAATCCTTTACTAGATGTTTACAAGGTTATAGATGATAATTTGTGGAAGTTAAACTTGTGGAAAAAAAGATTCATTAAATGGTTTATGTTGGTTATCAATATGTGGTTAAGTACTTTACACTCTTTCTATTATTATATTGAAATGAAAATAGAAAGTAAGGACTCCTACTGGAAAATTTTAATTGAGTTTTCATGGTGCAATTGAGTTGAGCATAGATAAGGTTAATGAGCAAATAAATAGGAAGGAATAAATCTACTATGTGCTAGTTTCATTTCTAAAAGTAAATGATGTGTTAGTTTGGTAAAGAAAATGAATTCAATTAATTCATTAAGGTAATTGGTTTGAAGTAGAATGAAAGCAATGTCTCAACGTAAATTGAAGTTGAAATAGTAATAGAATTCATTAGATTACGTAATACTTGATAATGGTAAATGAATTCATTAAGGGAACCTTACAGAATGTACTTGTGAATAGTAATGATGGTATGCTAGAATTTTAAGAAAAAATTTGTTAGTTGTAATTTTTGGTCATAGACCTGATTTCTTATGGGTTCCCTGGTGGGGACATTATAGATTCACCATGGATCTCCTTAAGCTGATAAACTTTTCCTTCAAGGACCTGTTGTTCTGATACCAATTGTTAGAAAGTAAAGTCCACCAAGATAACTAAGAGTGGGGGGGTGAATTAGTTATCAAAAAAATATAACTTTTATCAACTTCAATAGATTTTAACCATGTAAGCAATGTAACCAACAACCATAGAAAGATATTCATACACAATAACACAATGAAACAAGATATGTTAACTAGGGAACCTCTTGATCAAAGAGTAAAGCCTGGTGGGAATGATGCCCATAAAAGATGCACTAATATGAAATTTCCTTATGAGAGGATGGACTCTATTAGGAGTCTTATGAAATACATTCAGTACATATGAATCCCTGTTAGGAGATTTTGAATCCCTATTAAAAGATTCTAACTCTGTTAGGAGTTATGGAAGATAGAAGGACCCACTGCCCAAACAACTTCAGGGTAAGAGATACCAAACTCACTATCCAACTAATCTTTATATTAATCAATAGAATAATATACAAAGATTATTGATCTCAACAATTCAATACTCCTTCTCTGACTATGCCAAACCGTACCAACTACTTCTTCAGATCTCAATACCAGATCTTTGTACTTCGCATATCCTCTTTCAACAATTTCTCTTTCAAAATTACTTCATTCACTTTCTCATTACACATTACTCATTAAAACAAAGGAAAACATTCCTTCCTTTATACCACACTCAAGTAATTACAAATGAGTCAGCATACAAATTACAAAATAAAAGTTTCCACACATTACATTGAAAAATTACACAAAACTGTCTGCTTCCAATCAATATAATTCTTTACTCATGTGACCTCAGATCTTGCGATGTCATCCACATCACTATCAACATGTCTTTGAATTCTCTCTAACTGTGCATAATCAGATTCCATCCTGATTAGGAGATATCATCCGATTTCCATAAATCGCTACTCAGGAACACTGCCTGAATACTACTTCCACTGATTTCCTCATAACTTCCTTGAATAAATGAATTATTTTTTGTGTTCTTAACCAAAATATTATAACACATCATAGAGTATGTCCTCAACATCACATAGCTTCATCTTCAATATCCTAAGTGCGCTAGCTCAGACACTGTTTGCTTCTCTGCTAATCTTCAGTAGATTACTGTGTTGACATCAATGACAATCATAGTCATGAATGCAACAAAAACTGCTATAGAATGGCTGTGAATACTCCCCCATAATATATATTCAGCATTCATTCCTAAAAACTTCATGAAGCACTCTGGGCTTATAGGACTACCTAGAAATCTACCACGAGATTCACTCCCTTTGAACTAGTCTATGGTATGTCAGTTGTGATGCCTATGGAATTTGAACATAAGACCTTAAGGACAACATTAGAGCTTGATCTAGATCTTACCCATGCCCAAAAGGAGTGCATTCTAACTTTGAATGGACTTGATGAATGGAGAAAATCTACCTTGCATAACATAGAACTGGTGCAGTAGCAATGAAAATAGTGGCATGATAGATTGATCAAGGATAAGAAATTTATCGTTGGAGACTAGGCCCTCCTTTATGATTCTAGGTATCAACATACTCTAGGGAAGCTTCAAACCCACTGGTTGGCACTATATGAGATAGTTTTTGTTTTCCCAAATGGTGTTGTATAATTATCAACTATTGATCATGTACGCTTCAAATTATTGGTAAATGGACAAAGGCTTAAGTTGTATCACAAGCCTTCGAGAAAAGAAGAGTTCATGTAGAAATTTCAATCATCCACTGACAATGCTTCTCCTATAGCATCTGGAAATGAGCTTCCCACTCATTTCAGTTCTTCTCTTTAAATGTTCCAATCACTTCATAATAAATACTTTATTTTTAAAAGTACTCTCTTTGTAATAAATTCCACTTTTACACTTCATCACTTCTCATCTATCCACCCATCCACCTCATCATTTCTCCACCAATAGATGATGCTTTCACATTGTCATCAATACCTTGTTAGGTTCATATACACTATCCAATGTATTAATTTTCTAAATTTATATTATATGCTATTCTTTTAAACCATACTTGCACTTTTTCATGCTCTTGCCAAATTTAGCTTTGCATGATGTGACAACTCTAAAAGAACTATTGATTTTGCAAATAATTCACAAAGGTGGATGGTAGAAGATGTCTGAAGAAGTAATTATGAATATTTAATTTGTGATATGTTTTAGATTCGCACTCATGTTTCCTTAAGAGCCTAAACTTTAGAAACTCCAAAAATTTCTGCATTTGAAATTGCCTATAACTATTGCCTTTGTTGCCTCCACATTTTAAGAATTCTTTCAAAATCCTTGTTGTAGTGTGTCTTGAATTACTGCAAATTGTTTTGTGTGATTTGGTACTCAAAAAGATGGGAGGAGATTTGATTTAGTGTGAGATCACAATCCATGATCTCTTGGTAAATCACAAAGTATGCATGCCATATTTTCTAGCTAGGGGTTGGCTACAGTACATTCAGAAGCTCACTAGCTAGGATGGTGAAGTCGCTTCCAAGTTTCTAAGCACACTGAATGGTAGAGTAGCCACAGTCAAAGGCTTAAGGGTTCTGTTTACTCAGGAAATTATTGTTAGGAATGGGAACACTGAGAGGGGGGGGTGAATCAGTGTTCACTGTAATTTAACTTTTCACTTTAATCTGAATACTGAATTAAACATTCACATAAACATGAAACATGAAATCAACACATGACACCAATATGGTTATGGGGAAACCCAAATAGGTAAAAACCCCGGTGGGACTTGATACCCACTAATATTTTGCACTAGTGTTTTGTGATCCTTGTTAGAAAATCCTTTACCCTATTAGGAGTAGCTTTACAATGCTTTTAGTATAGTAGACCTAGTTAAGGGTCAGAACCTATTAGGATTCTTTTATAATGATCCTTGTTAGGGGAGTGGACTCACTTTCCTAGAGCTCACTGCTCAAATGATGAAGGCTACAACCTTCTGAATCAGATACACACTATATTTGCAGGTGAACTATTGTTGTGACACTCCTTGTCAGATTAGTTCCTTTGGTGCACTGATGCTTTGACCTCTAGAAAATCTCTAATACATCATATGCTCTCTTTTCATACCTCTGTTATGCTTAACACAACTCTTATACAACTTTGATGCTAATTACAATGGGCGCATCTTATATTTATAAGCTCATACAAAATAATTAGGTCGGCCCTATAACTAATTACAAACAATGCTTCCAAATGAATTGGCTTAAGCGTGCTTACAATTATACATATACATATGTTAGAAACCTAAATACAATGGGTGCATGGCCCTTACAACATTAAATTATAATCGCAAACCAAAATAGTCACTGTCGACTCCATGCTTTGTTCTCTTCTGGCACACACTGGCTATGCAACTTCAACTGACTGTAACTTTCACATTTGTGCATATCTACTTATGCACTCATAGAATAAGCATAAGTATAGTCTAACAACCTTAACTTCCAGGGTGCATACATTAGTTCATCCGTACACATGTGTGCTGATGCTCTAAGTCTCTGGTACTCTATTAACTATCCAGTCTTCAACACTTAACTGAATTCTGATCTTTACACTTAGTGCGCTGACTCCAAACTACTATATGACTTTGTTGCCATAATGAAAACACTATCTATAGTCATATACTTTAGTATAGAAAACTTTCCAACAATCTCCCCCTTTGTCATTGATGGCAACAAAGGAATATGGCCAAGTTTGTAATTGTCCCTTTACACAAAACATTTTGTCTTCTATACATATTTATACATAAACTTATATCTCCCTATACATCTTATATACTCCATATTCTATACAACTCCCCCTTTGACATTAATGACAAAGGTACATCAAAAATTTTATCTATATACACTTACTGAGGGAAAACATCTAGATATGCAATCTTGAGTTTCTGGATCTCCTTCTTCCAAAAGGTTATCGGTGAATTGACTATCTATAGATGGGCCCATAATGCATATTGAAGCTTCTCCATCTTCTCCAATTTTGTGCTTGGACCTTGATCATAGGTTATCATCATCCCATCAATCTCCTTTATGTTTTGACTAAGAATGTCTAGTGAGGGTGCAAGAGAATTCCTCAACTAAGTCTGTCTAGACCTTATCTTCTCCATTTCTTTCTCTACCTTCTCGATTATGTCTAACTGACCTTGATAGACATTGTTACACATATTTACATCAGTGGAAGTATCTAACACTGAACTCTTCACCTTCTCAATCATTTCCTCTGCATCTTTAATCTTCTTCAGATGTGCATTAGTGAACTTATCCTGATCCATGGATTCTATAGTGACTTTCCTTCCTTGATCTGCAAAATCCTTCAATGATGCCTGACCAGACTAAAGAGAGTTCAAGTCTAGTGCAAAATTACTCATCATTTCATCTAGTCTCTTCTTTAAGTACTCCTCTGCCACTATGGCTGCAGATTCTTCTAGACTTGAGAAATTGACTTTGAACTATGATAAGATTGTGCTCACATCATCAACTGAATGTACATTTACCATCTTTTTATCCTCTGGCAGTAAACTATTCAAAATATTTACTGATTCCACTAGGAGGGGATTTCTCATTACTTGCTTCTCCTTAGCCTTCTCCATAGCTAGGATGTTGAACTTAATCAGGTTTTCTTCCTTCCAAGAGTCCAAACTACTAGTGTCTAGAGTCAAACTTGAAAACAATGAGGAGGGAGTGATGGGAGTGCTATCCATCACCTCTTGTTTCACTTTGAGTGTTTCAACAAAAGTTTCTTTTTCTTTCTCCTTTACTTCTTCTTTTTCTACTTCTTTCTCATCAAAAATGTCTTCCATGAGTACTTCTTCTTGCTGAGTGGGAGGTGTATTGAAACATAAGATTTCTACTTCCTCAGTACTAACAAATGCTTCCTCAAACTTATCCAAGTCCTTATCAGTAGCTATCATGGCTATTTCCACATTATCTATGATAATTGTGCTATGTTTGGGTGATTTTGATATGGGCATAGATTGATCTACTTCAGTTTGAACTTCTGCTATGGGCGCTGAGTCCTAAGGACCTATCACTGGTGCATAGGAGGTCTCTGTTGCTTTACCTTTCTTATTTGATGTATGAGTGATGGGCACAGTAGGTAGTCTAATCTGTTGCTCCAAGAGTACCTTCTCAAAAGCTTTCTTTGTTTCCTGAGTTATCAGGTCATAGTCTTTGTTCATGATATGCAAGGTTCTTATTTTTGTTCTTAGGTGCAGCTTTACCAGTTTCAATATTAGTGCTTCTTCATCTTTAGAACATATAGGAAAAGTATCTTGTAACACTTTTTCCCTTATTCTAATATCCTCTTCATTTTCTTGTCTTTTAAGGTGTTCTAAAATATTCCACACTTTGTCAGGAATAGAGGTCTGCATTTCAAGAACTATTTTCTTGAACTTGATCATGTGTTTGATAATCATATTTTGAATTTCTGTCTTATCAATTTCACTATATGTCTCATAGAACTTTCCTACTTGATCAATTATATCCTCATCAATAATTCTTGCACTCAAGGTTTTGAGACTTGGTTTGAATCCTGCCTTAGGGGGTGCTTGAATGTTTCTCCTACTCCTTGTAGCTAGCAAGGATGGATGACTAGTGCTTACTTCTTTCTTCCTTCTAATCATTGGTTCATACTTCAGAGGAGCAATAGGATCACTAGATTCTTTGGGCACTGAAGGAATGTCATCATCTTTTTCAATCTTAATCTTCTTCATCTTAGGATCTTCATGTTCTTCCTCTATTGTTGCGCTCTTCAATTCTAGGGAAATCTTCTCTTCCCTAGCCTTGTCAAGATCTTCTTGAGATACACCATGTATCCTCAAGATCTATGATGTAACTTTTGCAACCTTTCTTTTAGTTGCAGCACTATTCAGCTTAGCATCAATTTCTCTAGTCTTCCCTTCATAGGTTCCCCACCTAGGTTCATTATCATCTTTAGGGGCTGATAGTAGTACCTATGCATAGGCTTCAAGAACTTGTTCCTCAACTTCATAGCCAAGTGGATGAATCTACTTAGTTCTATGCTCAACCACTTCCATACAAGTAGTATCAATCTCCACCATGAAGCATATTGAATCTCTATACTTCTCCATAATACTCTCAGGAATCTTGTACCTCATCTACATCCTTTCTTTGAAGGTCTTCAATTCCAAGGTAATGAAATCTCTAAGTGTGCTTTTAGTGCATGCTTTTTTTGATATCTGTGGCATGGTAGGAATGGACTTGTCTAGATACAAGTCTGACACTTTACCAACTATATGAAGGTACATATAGATGATAACGGACCCAAACCTAAATACCTTAGTCTTTTCATGTTTGATAGCCCTGATGTTGTCTATCAACTATGCATGCAAGATCTCACACAAGTTGAACTCTCCATCTTCTTGCACATGACGGAAGGCTACTAGAATAGTGCCCGCAGACACACTATTCACCCTGCTGGTATGATGAAACCTATAACCAAGTATCATTGACATTAACTTAATGTCTAGTTGCTCTATTGGCTCAATGGTCATGCTGTGCTTATCACTTTTGGATTTACACACTTGCTCCACCATTTTTCTGACATCCTTACCCACTGGAAGGATGGTACCTATCTTAGAGAGGCCTGTTATCTCATGAATTAAGTCTCCTATGATTCTTACTGGTACATCTCCAATCCAAAAAAAATCATCATGGATTCTACTCAATAATATCTTTATCCATTCTTCCTCATAGAATTCATATGTCATGGCATATTCAACAATGGGGTGATCATTCCATTTAGTGTATTCAACCATGAACATTTTATCTGATTTCAACATTGTGTCCATGTGCGCCCTTAACCTATCTAGTCCAAAAGGTTCCTTCTTACAATAAATGTAAGCCCTTATGTCTTCTACATGCATGACACCCATTGGTGTGTGGGAAAATTCTCCCTCTAAATCATCTAGGGTTGATTTAAATGGGTTCCTTTTGAAAACATACTGCTTCTTCTCAGCAACATCAAAAACAATAGGAGTGTCCATGACTTACTTGATATTCTCTTTCCAAATGATCTCTGAGATGTTCTGACAGCTTCTGAATGAGCACAAGCTAGGGTTTCCTACAACTAATCAAATGCACTACAAATACTAGATAATTCAATCTCCAAATCTTTACAAGAACTTCCAAGGCTCAATGATAGTTTTATCGAAGACAGTGTCAAGCCGACAGGACAGAATATGTAGACATAATTAGTAAAGAGTTAAGGGATTATTTTTTTTTATCAAAATAATGACTTAATAATATAAAGGGATGGCATCCTAGATGTTAACTCTTGGATAAAGTTATTTGTATAAATGTAATTGTAATTTTAAGAAAAGATATAGTTGAGATATAGATGCATAGTGAAGTGATGAAATGTAATGAAGCAGTGATATGATGCGAAATATATGATGCATATGTAATAGTGATAGTGAAAGAGCAGTGAAGAGATATTGATGCAAGAAGTATAAGGTTATGTACCTTAACCTATTTTTTTAATCAGTGTATATTGTACATTACTTGTTTGGGTAGTGGGCTAATCTGGTAATCACATTTTGTACTGGCAACTCCTAACAGGGTTGAGGCTTCTAACAAGGCCTATAGTCCCTTAATCAGGACTGATACACTATATTCTTTTAATAGACTCCTAACAGGGTCAACATCCTTAACAATATACTTTTGATTAGTGGATCTTTGTGGGTACCATCCCCACCAGGGTTTTCGCTTGGCCAGGGTTTCCTCGAGAACAAATAATGTGTTATGAGTTCTTTAATTTTATTTCTATGCATGTTGTTTAGCTTCTTATGTTATGCATGTATAAAGACAATCTGTTATATCTGTAATTGGGCAAAAGATAAAGTTTGTAGAATACTGATTCACCCCCCCTCTCAGTATTCCCTATTTCTTACAATTGGTAGGAGAGCTTAGTTACTAGGAATAGAATCATTCAAGGAAAGCCTAACAGCTTGAGTAAGATCTCTATGGATATGGATCAACTACAGAAGAATCTTGAAGAAGCTCTTGAATGGATTGATATGCTTATTGATGAAAGAGACACTCTGAAAGGGAAATATGATGATGTAAAGAACCTCATTGAGAAACTGAAAACCAAGTTGGAAGATCTTAAATTTGAAAAGGAATCTGAAGTTCTTATTGAAGATTGTGATGACAATTTAGAAAAAGAAAATGAGATCCTTAAGCATAAACTGAAGATAGCAAATTTGAAGCTTAGTCTAAAAGATGGAAATGGCAAGAATGAAGCAAATCTGAAATCTGAGAATCAAAGTCTAAAGACTGAAAATGAAGGACTAAAATCTAAACTTGGAAAAGTAACATCTGAACTTGAGAAAGTCAATTTGCAGTATGCTGAACTTGAGAAATACAATACAATTGTGAAAGGTCAAATGACTCAATCCAAACAACAACTTGAAAGGATATATTCAAATAATGAGAAGATTGATGAACAAATATCTTTTCAGAAACCATTCTACGATAAAACTGGTCTTGGATTTAATACATTTAAAACAATTGAATAGAACAAGGAACCAGATCTAAAAATATTTGAAAGCATAGATAAGAATAAGTCTGATGAGATCAACAAATCTGAAGATACACCTAAAGGAGAAGAATCACCGAAGAAAAAGGAATCACCCAAAGGTATGCAAAGAGAATTCAAAGGTAGATGTTTTGCTTGTAATACTATTGGTCATATGAAGAGAGATTGCACAGGTAAGCAATTAAAACCTCTTAATGGTTATTGTTATAATTGTCATGGTTTTGGACATAGAGCTATTGAATGTAGGAAACCTAAATTTATTGAGAATAATGATGGTAGTAGAATGTTTAGGAATACTAACAATGCAAATAAGAAACCTACTGAAGATATGAACAGAAGAAATGGAGTAATATGTTATAGATGCAACAAGGTTGGACACATTGCTAGAAACTATAGATCACAAATCAATCAGCCTGGACCAAGATATGGAAACAATGGAAATGTTTGTTAGATATGCAACAAGATTGGACATACAACAAGGTTTTGCAGAATGAACAATGGAGTTTTTCATCCTAACCCTAACCCTAGAAGTCATGCAAAAAGAAATGAAGATGCAAGTAATAGATAGAAAGGATGCTGTAGTAATTCAGATGAAGTGAAGTTTGTTAAAAGCATAGATCAAGGAGACATATTCAACATTGAAGGTAACCAGGAAGGTGAAGTATTGAAAGGTAAGAATGAATCTTTACCTGACCTATCTCAAAGCACTTAATTTATGAAAATTACAGTAGATTAGGAACTTAGATTAGTGTAGAAGTAGATATATGATGAACTGAGTCTTGTGTAGTTAATGCAAGGTAGTTTATGATGTTCTAATGCTATGGTTAAGAGGGAAAAGAAAAATATTATGTTTTGTGAGATTGCAAGGAGTTTTAAGTTTTGCAGGTTAGCAGAAACAACTTTTTAGAAAGAAGCGGCAAAAGAATTGAATGGGATGTCAGATCTAAGTGAGATTGTATTAATAAAAGGTCATGATCAGTATTATTTGATCATCAAACTGAATTCAAGTGTTAAGGAGATCAAGAGTAGTGATTGGAAGAATTTTGCAAGGATTTGGAGAAGAATTTTGTGTCGAATCTACGCAAGCCCTAAAATCATGAATCAAGGTATTTTACTTGATAGATCTTTAAATTAGTGAAGGAATTAGAAGAAATCATGGATGTTTCTTTAATACACAATGTCAGAGATAAGAATAGACCTAAATTGAAAAGGGAACCAGTAGAACCCTTGGAAGATGATCTTAGGTTAGCTTTATCATCCATACCAGATGGAGTTTTACACCTAGAGAATGTCAGAAGCTATCTTGGATGCAAACTAGAGATAGTCAATGATAGTGATTTCACAAATGAATATCAGAAGATTTAAAATCAGGATATGACATTGAAACAAGGTTTTGAATATTTGAAAGACAATGAGATCATTAAGTATGCATTATAGTATGAATTTGATAATGAAGAATGTACTAAGATTATCTTGAGCAGAATTCATAATGGGAAGTTTTGGTTAGAAGATAGAGTGATAGATATTACAGCTGATTTGAATCATGAAGTCACTAGATTATCTAAAACTGGACCTATTCCTTTAAATGAGAAAAACATGAGGAAAACAGTCATTGATAACACAAATTCATCCTATGATGGTAGAGGAATTGTGATTAGTAAGATTCAACAAGATGATGTGAGATACTTATGCAAGATCCTAACCACTAAGTTTTGTGCAAATTCAAGAGAGGATGACATGGCAGCTGGGATACATGTAGCTTATTTAATGTGTGTTGATAAAGTGCAAGTTGATTTGTCTGAGATCCTAAGAATTCAACTGTTTGAGAGTTTGGAGAAGATTAAGAAGACTAAGTATGCATAATTTAGATTTTCATCTTTGATCACTTATATGTTTTTTCATCTATTGAGAAGATTTCCTTACACCATTGGAAATGATTGGAATGATGGCCTAACTACAATGGAAAGGATTAATAAAGTGTATATGAGGCATGTTATTGATAAACTGAATGAGAGTGCAATGTTGGTAATAAAGACATTTCAGAACTTGGTAACTAACAGATCAAGGATCCCTAAGTCTCTTGTGGAAAAGTATAAAGATAACATATGTTTCATGGTTGATACTAAATTTACCTATATTGAAGTACTAGAGCCTAGAAAATAGTTCATAGACCCTCTTGGCTATGAGATATCCGAGGTAGAGACAGAAGAGTATGTTAGTAGATACTTAAGTGTAAGTTGGACACTCAGTGTAATAGGTTTGGAACCTTTGAGGAGAACTTCAACTCCGCAAAGACCTTAATTGAAGAGAAGCAGTCTAAGAAGAGAGTTGAGAACACTATAAAGAAAATCCTAAAAGATACAAGGATGCTAGAGCATGAGTTTTTAGTAGCAAAGCAAACAGCAGCAACAATCAGAGAGAGTGGACAGAAAGAAGTTTTGACTATTCCACCTTTATCATCAATTGCAGTACAGCAGGAATAACCACAAGTGAAGGTGAAAGTGGAAGATATTGATAAGGATCACAAAGCTAAGATATCTACTAGATCCACTTCCTCCACACCTAGTAAAAGAGTAAAGGAAAGTGCTACTAGACCAGGAAAGAGATAGAAAACTTTAGTTCAACCAGTTCCAAGAAAAATTACAGAAATGAAAGGTGATGTCACTACTATTAAGAAGAAAGCTTGGAAACCCAAAATTGAAAAGCTTAATGAGTAGATCATTGAGGATGGAGACTTTACAAGAATGAACAAGTACTATGATCTTTATGATTATACAGAAAGACTTAATCTGGAGAATGCAGTTGTAAAGCATATGATTTTGGCTAATAAGAAGTTTGATAAAATTCAAGGTTAGATACCTAATGATTTGTACAATAAACTTGTAAATAGGAAGAAGAGAGCATCAGAGGAGGACATAGCTATCAAAGAAAAGATTGTAAGGAAGCTTTGTGAAATAAGAGATGAAACACATTTCGGTCAGATCATGAAAGCCTTAAGAACCCATCTGAGAACCATTAAAATTATGGGAGGCAGATATGAAGAAATTAATTTTGAGACAAAGGAAGAAATTATCAACGTTATGATAGAAAATGTTGGAGAACCATCAGTTGTAGCAGAGCAAGCAGGTGAGATAGAACAAGAGGACATTCCCTCTCCTCCAGCCATTAACATTGAAGATGAAACCATGAATGTAGAAGGAACAAAGATCACCTTGGATACTAATGATAATGTATTCAATAATTTGGAGAACATTATTGACAATTCGGCTCTTGATGAACCGGATACATCTAAAGAAGTAGATCAGACCCAAACCATTGTTGAAAAACCCAAAGAAATAGAGAAACAAGTACCTATTCCCACCAAAGAAGACATCAGTCTTACTCCTGAGACTAGAAAGAAGAATAAGATTGGATCTATGATTGATAATTTGGGAAAGGAAGTAGATGATGATGATCAATTGGAATTGATCACATCCTTGAATAAAATCATTGGCAAAAACAAGAAAGTGAAAAGGCTTGAAGGATGTCTGAAGGAACTAACTGAGAAGTTACAAAGCATTGTAACTACACAAATTGCAGAACCAGACCCTTTGGAGAGAGAAAAGAAGGTAATGAGCACTTTTGAAAATGAATTCACAAACTTATTTGATATTGTAAAAGTGAGAGCACAAGCAACCTATGAGGCTAGAATGCTTTTGAACATCAGCTAGAATATCAGGAATGATATCAACAATCTTGATATTTGTATCAAGTTCTTGAGGAAGAATTTGGAAACAGGAAAATATTTGTACATACAGTGTAAAAAATTAGAGACCTTGACAATAGAAGAAGATTAGAAGATGAAGTTGAAGGAAGCAAAAATTCAAAATGAATCTAACCTTCTTTCTAGCCCCAATGTGAAGGTATGTGATGTTGAGAAGAAAATTCGGAAGCTATATGATGAAATCAGAGTTTTGTAAGATGAGAGAGATGGAAAAATGAAAAGACTCACTCTTTTGAGAGAACATACTTCTATGAAGTTAAGCATTATTGAAGATCAGTTGGAAGAATGTCTTTCAGCTAAGACATCTTTTCAGAAGTTTAACTTTGAGAACCTCCAAGCATGTCAAATAGCATCTTATGGACTGAGCGCACTACTCAATGTGGTAGATTCCATTAAGAAATCATGGGAGAAGGAGATAGAAGCTATGAATATTGATTTTTTAGATTGTGTTGCAAGCCTACCAGATTTGAAATAATGAATTAAGGTATAATCTTTTTGTGATACAGTTTTGTAACCCTCCTTACCTCTATTTTGTCATTGTTGTCAAAGGGGGAGAGATATATAGCAGAAAATTGATAGTATATGATAAGGATTGATACTCCTAGGGGGAGTGCTATATTAGAGAGAAATGTTTGTGAGGAGTTATAAGGATAGTATATATTTTATACTATGGCCACAATTTTGAGATTTGGAAGTTGTACACTTAGCCAATTTTCTCATATGTTGCCACCAATGACAAAGGGGGAGATTGTTGGCAATTTGGCTGAGTTGATTTCATAGATGTTGTCATTATGGAAACATATGATCCACATGATGATCACATAGGTCAAAGAGCAAGTATGATAGAGCACATTGCAAATTTGTCTTAGTGTGAGACAAAATTTTCACCAGTGCACCTGGACACAATTTTTGTTTGTGATGTTGATTGGAGTAAGTTAAGTGCTTGGGAACTTGAAAATAAACTTGATGATGTCTATTGAACACCCATCTCATAGTGAAAGTCAGTACGGCATGTATGGAAGAAGTTATGACAGTTTTATCGAAGAAAGTGTCAAGCCGACAGGATAGAATATGGAGACAAAATTAGTAAAGAGTTAAGGGATTATTTTGTTTATCAAAATAATGACTTAACAATATAAAGGGATGACATCCTAGATGTTAAATCTTGGATGAATTTATTTGTATAAATGTAATTGTAATTGTAAGAAAAGATATAGTTGAGATATAGATGCATAGTGAAGTGATGAAATGTAATGAAGCAGTGATATGATGCGAAATATATGATGCATATGTAATAGTGATAGTGAAAGAGTAGGGAAGAGATATTGATGGAAGCAGTATAAGGTTATGTACCTTAACCTATTTTTTTAATTAGTGTATATTGTACATTACTTGTTTGGGCAGTGGATTCATCTAGTAATCACATTTTGTACTGCCAACTCCTAATAGGGTTGAGGCTTCTAACAAGGCCTATAGTCCCTTAATCAGGACTGATATATTATATGCTTGTAATAGAATCCTAACAGGGTCAACATCCTTGACATGATACTTTTTATTAGTGGATCTTTGTGGGTACCATGCCCATCGGGGTTTTCCCTTGGCAAGGGTTTCCTCGAGAACAAATAATGTGTTATGAGTTTTTTAGTTTTATTGCTATGCATGTTGTTTAGCTTCTTATGTTATGCATGTATAAAGATAATATTTTATATCCATAATTGGGAAAAAGATAAAGTTTGTAGAATATTGATTCACCCCCCCTCTCAGTATTCCCTATTTCTAACACATACTATATCTGCAGGTGAACTATTGCTGTGACATTACTTGTCAGATCAGTTCCTTTGGTGCGTTGATGCTTTGACCTCTAGCAAAGCTCTAATACATCATATGCTATCTTGGCATACCTCTGCTCTTCTTAACACAACTCTTATACAACTTCCATGCTAATTACAATGGGAACATCTTATATTTATATGCTCATACAAAACAATTAGGTCGGCCCTATAACTAATTACAAACAATGCTTCCAAATGAATTGTCTTAAGCGTGCTTACAATTATACATATACATATGCTAGCAACCTAAATAAAATGGGCACATAGCCCTTACAACATTAAATTATAATTGCAAACCAAAATAGTCACTATCAGCTCCATGCTCTGTTCTCTACTGGCACACACTGGCTATGCAACTTCAACTAACTGTAACTTTCACATCTATGCATATCTACTTATGCACTCATAGACTAAGCATAAGTATAGTCTAACAACCTTAACTTCTAGGGCACATACCTTAGTTCATCCATACACATGTGCACTAATGCTCTGAGTCTCTGGTACTCTATTAACTGTCCAGTCTTCAACACTTAACTGAATTTTGATCTTTACACTTAGTGCGCTAACTCCAAACTGCTATATGACTTTGTTGCCATAATCACAACACTATCTATAGTCATATACTTCAGTATAGAAAACTTGCCAATAATTGTGGCAAAATTCATGGGGCTTCCATAGGAAGGCGAGGAATTCTCAAAAAAATTTGATCTGACAACAACTAGAGAATAATTTACCTTGCATACAGACCCTCCATTGGATATTGATAAAATGCAAGGTATGAGCATATTATCTTTGCTAGACCCTTATAACTAATGTGAAATCTATATCATAAATTATTTTACCTATGAGGGATGGAAAAATTTCCAACATTCTATCCATTTCAAGTTCTTGAGCTTCTTCTGACATGAAAATAGGCCAGTGAATATACCCAGTTTCTTGTTTCATATCTTAAAGAAAAGAGCTCTGTTTGTGTAGGAAGGTAAATCCAACACTGTCTCTCACCATTATTTAATCAAGTTAATTTTGGAAAAAGTGTTAAGAGAGTAGTCAGATATGTTATGGGAGGATTTTCTTGTGGAAGGATTTAGGAAACAAACCCTAAGTGATATAGGGAGAAGAGTAGGGAAGCTGGTTCAAACTGAGCATGAGGTTAGGAAAATTATTTAAGATTTAGAGCCAATGTCTTCTATAGGAAGAAGGTCTACATGTAGGAACCCTGAAAGTTCCCCTAAAGCCTCCACCTCTGGATCAGTCCAGAGTAAAGACAAGAAGAAAATCTCTGCAGAAAAGACTACTACCTCATTTGTGAAAACTAGGTGATGCAGGAGCATCCTAGGTGTAAGAAAAATCTTGCATCACCCAAAAATATTTATGATTTTGTATTCAATAAGGGCTATCTTGTGCAGAGCTACTATTTATGGAAACTTGCTATTTTTAGTAAGTTGGTCATACGATCTCGGAATGTTCTGATTTTACATGTGGAGGTTCATCTTACTCATATAGCCTACCAGTAAAGTTTCATGGCTAGATCAGGTCTAGTTTTGAAGATATTGAAGATTTTCGGTATTGGCAGCAGGGTATAGAAACTTTGAACTTAGTTTTGAAGGCTTTAGAGGCTCTGAATGAGGTCAAAAATTTGGGTGACAAGCGCTTGTGCAAGTCAAGCTTGTAGAGCGCTTCGTGGCCTTTCTGAAATGGGGTTATAATAGTCAATTAGGTCAATTGGTGATGACTTATGGTCTTCGAAAGTTGGGTCACCTGAAATGGTAGAAAATAATTTTCCTTAAAAAATTTTGTTTGGGTTTCAAAATTTATTTTGAGCCGACTTTGATGTAATAAATTGAAAAATAAAATAATTCTAAGTTTGGTCAGCCCTAAGGGCTAAATTTCTGAAACCTTCTCGAGCGGTGGAAAATGCCTATATAAAGAAGGCCCGTAGTGTTGTCTAGGGTAGTTCTGGGTAGTAGATCTAGGTATTGATTTGAGGCTTTGTCTTGCAGAATATTGTAAGGGAATGCCCATGTGGCTTTGCATATTGTAATTCTAAAAGTTTGTAATTCCACATTTGTGGAGATAATAAGAAGCCAATTTTCTATTCTTGCATATTGTTTTTGTTTCTCTATTTCTATTATGTGTTTGTGGTATTAAGGGGAGCACCCTTCATCACTAGGACTCCTATGAGGAAAGAGCAAGAAAGTAGAAAAATGACCTCTGATTCTTGTCGAAAGACAAAAGAAAAAGTTCCTACAGCTTCCACCACTCCTAAGAAGTGGAAAATTCCTATCAAAGAAAAAGAAACCCCTGTTAGGAGTTGTAGAAGAAAATGAAATTTTTCTGAAAATATACCGCAAACTTGGTTAGCTATTGACCCTAAAACTTCTAAGCCAAGAATAGATGAACCTAGAGATATTCATCAAGAATTGCCCAATTTATTTCCTGAAGCTAAAAATGAGCAGTCCCCTGCAAGAGGAATGAGTGAAGAATGCATAGTGATTGGAGATGATTCTAGTTCTTATGAGTAGGCCTATAGGTTTCAGAGGAGGGGTTCATCTTCCAAAGGACCTCAAATAGTTTATGACCCCATTAATTCATAAAATGATGTTATGTCAGAGGAATGTTTCACAGTAGAAGAAGACATACTAGAATCACCTCCTGTAGCAACATGAAGGAATTTGTTTGAAGAAGATTCTGAGGTTTAATATGAGTTTTGTAAATGAAGTAGTTGAAAAAATATTAAATCAGGGATTGGATGCATTGGCTACTACTACTCAACAATGTGGTAATTCAGAGATGTCTATGATAATGTGGAGAAATCCCATAAACGGAATAAACCCAAGTAATAATAAGACTATTGTTCCACATTCAACAGGGGAAAACCCTAGTGTAAAAACCATGTCAGATGCTTCTTGTCTTGTGTCATTATTTTCCATTATTTTTTAGCTATCTAACCAATTAATCATGGAAAGGGAACAATGGAGACAAAAAAAGAAAAATTTGAATCAAGTCATTGATAGGCATTGTCAAGAACTTTTAGAAAAGGAAGAGAAAGTGGAGCAACTTCATGCGAAGATCACTAAGGTAACATCAATTATTCTTGAATTAATGAGTTGCTAATCTTTGTCTCCTGTATATGCAATATTTCTTAAGGAACAATTTTTAAACTACCAAATGACTGGTGTAATGAGAGATAGGTCTCCACTGTTAAATGAACCCCTTGAGTTTTCTCAATCTTTCCATAGTTCTACTGTAGCAATACAAAATTTGTTACGTGAAATTTTCCTCCATAATCTTATAGTACCCAATGATAGGGACTGGAATCCCTTGTTGTATGTTGGGGATAGCCAATTAAGAGCCCTTATGTCATGGATCCAAAATGAAATAAGTAGGGAGTCCCAAGATAAAGTTTATAAGGAGATGGAGGAAGAAATTCCTCTCTACCTAACACCAGAAGCCAAAGATCCTAAAACCTATTACTATGAATGGCTGAAAATTGCTCCTTTAAATTCAGGGAGTCGAGTCATTTACCCCCTTAGGAATGCATCTTTTGATGAGTATGTTAGAATGGCTGAAGCTGAGTTGGCTGAGGCTATAAACTCAATACAATGGCATTGGATCAGCATGACTAGAGAAATGAGGAACAAGTAGGCACATTCACCCCTCAATTTCAATATGGAAAACAAAAGAGCTCCATGGTATATCACATTGGGCAGAGTGAGATAGAGTTTCTGGATTCCTCTCACCTTTTAGTCACCCTTGCTTATTTCTCCTTTATTGGAAAATTCAGAAAACTTGGAAGATTATGATATGGAAGGGGTAGTGAGGAGGTGGGAGAATCACTGGGAAACAAAAGGATTCTATTGGACCTTTGCAGAGGGAGGTACAGGCGAGAAAATTGCCGCAGACTATAGGATGACAAAGCAGATAAAGAACTTCATGTTTACTAGAGCACCAGTAAAAGGAAAAGTTGGGGGAAATGATGAGGCTAATTTAAGGCCTATTTGGTTTATGGTTTCATATGTTTTTATGTTTAAGACTTGGGAACTTTATGATTTTTTCATAGACTTATTTAGACTACTTATGCTTTAAAACTAATATGTGTGTGTGTGCACTTGAATGCTTTTAATTTTAATAAATATACTAAATATATATGTTACATGATTATGTGGGATAAAATCTTGTATCTTTCCATCTTGCATTGATTGGATAGTGTTTCCTATAGCCATGTGATGAGAGAATGTAGAAAAACTTATTATGAATTCTATCTTGGATATGTATTGCAATTTTTGCATTTGCACACTAATCTCTTACAGGAAATGACGAGTCAGCAAGTGAAGAAGAAGTCAGCATCAGAAGATAAAGTGGTGACATAAAGATTAACTATTTTGGGACTCATAATGATTCCATCACTTTCAGTCGGTAGCGGTTCACATTGCAGACTAGGTTAATGCGGTTAGCAACAATTAAGGAGTAAATCTAGAGTTCATGAGTTCCTAAATTCATGAGCAGCTAAGCACAGCTTACTCCTACATTTAATGATGTTGTTCTTGTATCTTCAAAGTCATCATATATCTAAAATTGGAAAATCCTAGTTTTAGGGAGTTCTATTTTAAGTTGTTGATAAATAAGCTAGAGTTTTAGATTCCTCATCTAGCTAGTTTTTTTGCAAGAAATCCTTTTGTAAACCAACAGTAGTGAAATACAATTATGTTGCTACACTTTGTACTTATACTTTATGAATGAATGAAATGATATCTTTAGTTCTTAATCTCTGAGTTTTTATTCATTCACTCTTCCGTGGGGGCCCACACAGGAGGTGAACTTAGTTCATAGTTAAGTAGGAGTTAGTCTTAAGTTTCATTGAAGTTTTTAGAACTTTGTTTCTCCTACAGCCATTCGGTAACATAATTGTTGGTTTTTTCCTGTAGCATAAGTAAATATCTAGTTTTCTATTTGTAGCATGTTTCCAAAGCTCTAGATTAAATTGTTATTCTACTTCTTAACTTAGTATTTCCTTCTGCATTTTCATTACATAACTTATGATGACACCAAAGATGGATTAGAGCATATACTTTGCGGTCATCATTTCAAGTTTACATCCCTAGTTGATAATTCAATGAGCTCAGTATGCCATTTTAAGTATGATATTTGGAACTGTTTAACCATAGATTCACTATAAAAAGGATGTCCAACCCTTAGTTACAGAGGTATTATACCGACCAATCACAATCCTCAAGTGGAACATGTCATGGACACATGTACACATTACAAGTGTCAAATGACACAAACATGATTACACATTAGAAGCCACATGGAATTTCCAATAGAGCACTTGGTGGAGCACAAAAGTTCAGTTTAACTTTCGACTCCATATTTTTAAAATTTGTCTAAGTGTCAGATTTGTGCTTTAAAATCTTTGA
Organism: Chamaecyparis obtusa; assembly: GCA_027943335.1. NCBI lineage: Eukaryota > Viridiplantae > Streptophyta > Pinopsida > Cupressales > Cupressaceae > Chamaecyparis > Chamaecyparis obtusa. The sequence goes on along the minus strand of BSBK01010977.1, from coordinate 429,447 downwards.
AAGAGGCCGAGTTTGAAGGCATTGAAAATGGATCCTATTGATATTCATGAGAAGTCACTTGGATAGGGTGTTTATCACCTATCATTTAACATATGTAATAGGTTCTAGGTCTCAGTTTTCAGTTTTGACATGTTTTTGAAGTGGTCATTTTAAGGTGTTCTCAAAATCCGCATTCTGTGTGTTTCTAGAATTTCATTAAGTAGCCCACTTTGGAGGTTTGTATCTTTTTCCCACTAATTGATCATAACATACCAGTTGTGGCATCATACTATAGGCATAGGAGAGAGTCATCATGCAAATTTTTAGCTCCCCATATGCCCATTTAGTCACTTTGCCAGAGCCATTTCATTTACAGATTGTGAAGTTTTGCCAGGAGTGCATTGTCCAGTTTTCTAAGTGACCTACTTTGAGGTATCCCAGTCTATGCCCTATACAAGGTCTGACATAATTGACTATAGTTCCATATTTTAGACCTGGAAGACTAAGTGTCTAATGATTTTCAAGTCTCTATTAATCCATTTGATTATTTTCCCAGGCCAATTCCAAACCCAATTTACACTTTTTTTCACTGTTTTAAATTCTGAATATGTCTGATGGGTTGACTTTGTCATTTTAGTGTGATCGACATTTCAACTTTCTAAGGAAGATGATTGTGGATTCATGTTCCTTGTATGAGGGAGAATCAGTGCCTAAGTTGTCGATCCCTGAAAAGTTTCAATGTGTAAGTTTTTGAAGCCAGTTCTGAAGGAGATTTATGCAGTTTGATAGCATGGACAGAATTAGTTTTTTGAAGGGCCCTATTTGATCTTTAAAATATTTTAGCTTGAGTTTCTCTGAGCGTTTTCCTTTGACTGATGTATTATCATGATGGAGGTGAACTTGTCTTCCTGATGGCGATCTCATGTCCAGCCTTTTTGTCAGATTTTGAGGTTGCTCCCGGGTGCTAGTTAATGAATTGGGCAGTTGTGTAGAGGTGTAGGAAGTTGAATGATATGATTAAAATTTTAAGACGTCATGGTTTGTCTTGACTGGGAGGTTGCATTCTGCAATAATTTTTAGTCCAGTAGAACCCATTTTTATTGGAACTGGAAAATGGGCAAATATTGTGGGATTGCGGCCTGTACACTTGAATCTGGACTTATTATTGCATTGCCAAGACCAAGCTACTAGGACCATTTTTAAAGTTTTTTATTCTTTCAATGCTTCCAATACCACTATTTTTGTGGCTGGTAATTGGCAGTTTTGGAAGCTTTGTTGTTGATATACACTATGAGATATGTTCACCATTGATGGCAACATTTGTAGTAGTTGGTGGAAAGAAACATAGAAAATTTAAATAATGCTTTGTTAATGGGACATGGAGCACAGATCTAGGAAGTTGTACAGTGGTGTGAGATTTTGCAGATGTGTGCTATCATTCTTATTTTTCTACTCTAAATGAGATTCACGATCATCCACCAAAACATGAAAAGCCTTTGGATATTAATTTGTCATAGATACCGGGATGTATATTGGTAGGGCTACTCGACACCTTAATAGATGTGCTTGTAATTACAGTAGTAGCACTTTGCAAATCCCCTTTATGTTTTTTAAGGGATGGAAATAGTTATTAGGAGATCTTATTGGACGAGCAGGGCCCTTTTTGGAGACTGTTTGAGTTCCATTTACTGGCCTTTCTATTATACTCTGGCCTTTGGCAGTTGTGTTCGGTGTGTTGGGGGTGATCCTTGGCATCTATGCATCTGCCATTATTTATAAGGAAAATTTTATTCCTTGAGGATTAGCCTACATTGTGGCTACAATAGCATTGTTTGATGTATACACCAATGACCTTCTATACCTACAAGAAGGAAGTTGTTTTCCAAGATCTAAATACCATAAGGAAAGTGCTTTGTTACTACCGATAATATCATTGCAGGTAGTCCAATTTCAAAGGTTCAAAGGCATCCTTCATAGTGTGCATATTAATTCAATGAGTAATAGGCAAGATATGCAGCAGCAGGGCCCACACAAATGAATTAGGAGGTTGGACATGGTGAGAGGAAGATTATGTGTGAAAGAGGACTCATGCATACGCATGTAGAGGGGAGCTCACAATGATGCTAGGTGTGTCACAGGCAATGGAAAATGAAAGAATGTGCACATTTTGAAACCATTTGTGAAATACTTGAAAGGCCTTCCTCCACAAGTAAAAGAAGAAGATGCCTACAATGGATAAAACATCTATTGGCAAAATGCAATTTTTGGCATGACTTGATGTTCGAATGGATTTTGAGTTGTAGAGGAGCTAGTTTTTTGCCCAGATCACGTTACAATTGGTGCCAAATGTGATTTGCATACAACCACTAAGTTTTCTCGGTACATGGTATCATCATATGGGATGAGTGATTTGATAGGTCCATTTTACGTAAAGGAAAATGCTAATGGAGATATGCAGTCTGGTGGATGCATGAGGTTTGAGATGTGGTGGCAAGATAAAATTTAGAAGAGGCATGCACTAAGTGAGGTGCGTGTCAAATGCAAAATAAAGAGGGAGGCTTCCTTGCTATGTTAGTGCTAATGAAGGAACTCACACAAGAGGCCAAGTGACTTGCGTGAGGTAGAGGCAAAGGCCTGTGCATGTGAAACAGTGGCCATAGTTGATAATATGGAAAGTTGTCAGGGTTTTAACTATGGCCAGTGTGTGGGCTCGATCATTTTTTTTTTTGGGGGGGGGGGCTTTTCTTATTCAACATTATCCCACATTTGTGTAGGGTAATGTATGTATGTTGTTTATATACAGTAGCGCTCACTACATTGGTAAGTTCATGTGAAGAGGCACCATGTGTGTCCTCTGCCCTATGGGTCTACCTAGGGGCACGTGTTGGCTGGGCACTAAGACACAATTTTGAAAGGATATTTAAAACTTGCAAAATTAATTGTCCCACATTTATTCAGATTGGGAACTTTGAAGTGTTTATATGCAACACCAAGCACATACAATGTAGAATGAAGAGCGGAGGTTCTCTGCCTGTGCGACCGCTTGGAGGCACCTCAGTTTCCATGCCCACAACCAAAGGTAAGGATATTTTGTAGGAGAGTGACAAAGATGATGACTAGACAAGATGGACATGTGGCAGGTGTTCACTGAAATATGCAATGAGGTCGATAGTTAGCAGATAATTTAGAGATTCAGAGATCAAGTCAACTAACCACCAGTCGTCAAATCACCAAATATTTCATGGTTAAGCTAGGTGATTCTGAGATCACGAGAACACTAGTCACCAGATCTCTGAGATGGTTCATGGTTAGAGGATAAATTCAGAAAACAAGAGAATGAGCAGTCGCTAGTTCTGTAGATTTCAGCAGTTAGTGCAAAATCATTCAGAGATTGGGAGAATGGGCTCAGTCGCCCATTCTCCAAATCTAACCCAGGGTTAAAGTCTCATTTGGAGATTCAGAGATAGAGGTATTCGCTAGATCACCAGGCTTAACCATAGTTAAAGAATATGTTCAGAGATTAAGAGATTAAAGTTAGTCGCTAGTTCTCCAAACAAAGATGGTTAGCCTTGAGTTAGTCCGAGCAACGAATCAACAAGTGATAAGTGGCACTTTCTGGTGCCTTCTGAGGGAAAATGCATAAATGAGTTTAAAAATGATGATTTCAAAGAATTTAAAAAATTGATATAGTTCAAACTATAGGCAAAATCCAAAAATTTAAATGATAGAGCTGCTCACAAATTAATTGTCTGGAGATTCATTTTTTATTGAAACATATGAGTGTTATATGTTTTTGGAAATAGGAAAAGACAAGGAATCTGTTGGCAATCATGATTTTCAATTTCAAAGTGATGGGAAATAGCAGTTTGGGTTTGAATTCTGAGATCAGAATCAGATCAGTTTCAAAAATGATTGCAGAAAGTGGATCAGTTTGAGAATCAGTTGCAGAACAAAGTTGTGGGGAAAAACTTGGACATATTTTCATGCCAAGAATAGATAGCCTCGTCATGCCCAAAAACAAGGACAAAACACAACAACAATTTTTTTTCTTTTAATAGATCACTAAACAACTCCTAGGTTGCACACTAAGCTTTTCTAAAACTCAATACGTAAAATAATAAACAACACATGCAACTCTGAAGGGAAATCATGGCATGTGCTAGCGTGCCAACATACCTTTCTTGTCGAATGCGTGAGTCTAGTAAAACCCTAATTAGGGTTTACCACATAAGTTACAAGGAGGAAAATCCATATTTACTAATTAGAACATTATTAAGTTCGATTAATAAGAATAATATTATTGTAATCAAAGGATAGTATTAACTCGAATTAAGGTTCAAAAAATCATATTAGTTAGTTTGACTAAGGGGATTAGAACATTATAATAATACAAAAAAAATGTCCAATCGATTGATATTATTATTACGAAAAAATAATTATTCAATTAAGACTCTCCTAGGAATTCATTAATTTATTTACCACCTAATAATTCATATATATAAAAAAAGGAATCTGCAAGTATCATCTTAAGATAAAATAATTCAACTAATTTACTATAATTTAAACATTAAAAATTCTTTAATTATTATAAGGAAGAAATTATATAACATATAAAGCCTAAAACTTACATCTCAATAGTGAATTAAATTATTTTAAAGATTCTTTTAATAAAGCTCTCAACATTAACATTTTTAAATAATGTTATTATTTCTTTTATAAATATTAAATAAACTTGATTATGACCCACTTGGTAAATAAAACTCACCAATTTTATTTTTCCAAGGATTTAAAAATAATAAAGCTATAAAATCCTAAAACATTTATAAAAAAAATCAAAAAGAATCTTGGGATTCTAACCCACTAAATTAGAAAATAAATTTAAAAAGAAAAATCTACTTGACCGAAAAAACAAAATCCCACCATTATTTAATTTCCTAAAACATAATTCTCATAAAAGATTGTATAATTTAAAAATCAATATTAGAGAATTTATTTAAAATAAAAGTGACATTTGAAAGGCACTTAACATAAAATAATAAAAATAAATCAAGAAGGGAAAATGATTTAATAAAGGGTAATAACATACATAAAGAAATAAAAGGGTGAGGATTTCAAAGTGGGAATCCCTAATCCTGATTTTGGATTTAGGGTTATGCCCAACTTTAAAGTCCTCCTGAAACCCTAATTTGGTCATTTTTTTGTTGCAGGGATAGGTAGAGAGCTAAGAAGAAGAGTTATGCAAGAATGAGTATACACCCAAGTATACATGGGTGTATATACATACTCAAGTGTGTGTATATACCTCTATACATATTTGAGTATATACAAAGAGGAAATCAACAGAAGAGGAGACAACTAGAAATTCTCATGGCTTCTCCAGCAATATACATCAAGGAAAAGATTTATTTAGTTTTATATATAGTCTCTGTTTACCTTAGATTTAATGATTTATTTTTCTTTAGGTTTTTTTTTTTTTCTTGTACATGGAATAATCACAGTCACTCTATTTAACTATATATTATGGGTTTTATAGCAGAGATAAATCTCTGTGGTAAAACACCAAATCTCAGTTTTATGCATATATCTTTTTGTTTGTGTAGGCTCATAAAATTTTGTTTAACTACATTTGTAGTCTTTATTCACATTTCAAATCTAGGTTTACAGATTGGTACAACCTTGTTAGGGTACAAAACTTGCTCTTTGTGGATCCCTAACAGAGTAACTATCTGTAAGATATGTGTATACCCAGACCTTTAGGATGCATCTAATATCTACTAGGAAGTGCCAGTAAATATTTCATTTTAATACTATTAAGTTTTATTGTTTTCTGCATATAAAACTATGTTCTCTATTATTTTTATTTGATTTAAAATATGCAGTAGCGGTTAATGATGAAAAAGAAATTCTTTAGCATTTTTTTAAATATTTGCCCTTTCTTAATAGTAAATAACATTTGTTTTTTTTGTAAGAGATAATATATATGTAATATAATAATATATATATATGTTATAAACAACATATATATATATATATATATATATATATATATATATATATATATATATATATATATATATATATATATATATATATATATATATATATATATATATATATATATATATATATATATATATATATATATATATATATATATATATATATATATATATAGATATTAATATTATATCATAAATATGATTTTTTTTTTAATCCAAAACTGAACACATAATTTCTATTTAATCTTAAAATGAAGACATATGGAGTAAAATACCTTGTATTAATATTTGTTTTTAAATAGTGAGTATGACCATTATTATATAAATATATGTGTTTATAATACAGTTATATTTATATATTCTATAGTTATAGATTTTTACTATTTTTTTTAATAACAACTAAGGACATGAGTAGCATGAAATATAGAAATTTTTGAAGCATATTCTTTAGAGAAATAATGTTATCTTAAGTGTACCATTAGTTTATAAACCTATAATTTTGTAATTATTCACAAGGGAATTACACTTCCAAGTTTAAACCTAAGGATGTATTTTTAGAAATATATGCACTGCAATTAAATGTTTTCACAAGATCCACATAATATCCATTTTGAAATCATTTACAAGAGAATTAACAATATTACAGAATTAAATTCTCTCAAGAAAATAAAGACAATTTGTTTCATCTATAAATAAATCATTTAATTTAATAGGGAAATCTGAAATGTATGTGTTTAGAGAAATAACAGTAAAAGATAACAGCAGCTTAATGTACTTATACAAAAAATAGTCCCAATCTCATATATCAAATTTAAGTATACAACATCCTTCTTTACATAATGTTTTTAGAAGGGAAATTCTTCTTTCTTTTCCTTTGAATAATTTCAACCAGCAATATATAAATTTAATTCTGCTTTCTTTAACTTTGAAAATATTCAACTAGCAACACATTAATTTATTTCTACCTATCCCATCAAATTATGGATATATTGAGCTTCATTTCACTTTTCTAACACAATGTCAAAACTTTGAATATAGGAATTTACATTGACAACACAATTACAAAAAAAAATATTTCTTCAACCAAGATCACAAACTTCCACATGTACACAATTAACTTGAAACTTTCATCTTTTGAACCTTCCTTCAAAACTTGCAACCAAAGATATTTATCACATGACCATGGAGACTCACCTACCAGCCAAGGCCATTACATGGCCACCCCCGAGCTAGGGGAAACAAGATAGGATAGGTACATTCAAACAACATATTTACATCAACATGAAATTACAAACAACATAATTACTCCCAATCCCAAGTATTGCACATAGGATCATATATGATCCAACAATGGGTGAAGGTGGAAACAACCTTTTGGAGAGGCCATACTCAAAGAATAACAAGTACTTCCTTCCCAATAAAACATGCCTTCACAAGGCTCAATCTCAAACATACTAGCTCATCTCATAGAGCACAATTCACAACCCTTATGGCCCCCAATTTTGCAACACAAGTAGGCTACAAGGATTCCCATACATCCATGTTCTACATAAAAGGTTTTCCCAACTAAGCCCTTCATCCCAAGACTTTCAATCCTCCCAAGGATGAGTGTAGTCTTGCACTCCCATAACATTCATACAACAAAACAAAGAGAAACAAGAAGACTTCATGAAAACTTTTGAAAGGACAACACAACAATTTTCACAACATATTTCAACATTACTATACAATTTCATAAACAATACTTCCATGATAGATGCACCTACCTTCTATCAAGAGTATGGAAAAGGTGAATTTGATGAAGAGCTCAAACCTCCCTTTCATATCTTATACTTCTCCTTCTCAAGCAACTAGATCTTCCCAAGTCAAATTCTCCTCCCAAAAATATTAAAAAAATGCATAGTGTAGAAGTGTCTCCTCTCTTCTCATGAAAATATTTTGTTAATAGGAAAAACATTCTCCTAACCTCTACCTCACAATCCCAAGGAGAAATAATTTCTTGAAAATTGATCCCCTTCCCTTTTTGTCCCCCTTTTGAGTATGAGGAGAAAACCAAGGAATGGGGAGAAGGGATAGTCTTGAACCTCTCTCCCATTTTCGCCACTTCTAAGAAGGCACTTTTTGAGAGGCCATATTCAAGTCTTGGGAGTTGAAATGGTCAAAAATTGACCCATAACCCAAAGTACCATTATGGGGTAGCTTATTTTAACCTTAACCACTCCATAGGGCTCATTTTAACCTCCCAAAAACCCATGTGAAGTTTACCTACGAAAATGGACATGATGGGACTGATCTCTTGGTTTCCTAAACAAGTAACCCTACATGGGAACTCAACAAGGTGACTCTAGGGTGGTGTATAATCCCACTAACCCACTTGGGCATGCCAACACACATGAACAGGTGTCAAGTGACACAACATAAAAATAACACATCACTACACATCACTTTTACACATGGCATGCCAAATGGATAAATCACAATTACAATTAACAAAATACATTTCATCCAAATATGCATATTTACAATTACAAAATAAATTACACCAATACATCACATTTATGAAATAAAACACATAACAATGAGGTTACTTCTCTTCATAGAGTTAACCTTGGCCTTTTACAGTTTTCACATAAATCCATCCTTGTTTCCCCACATTGGAACCATGGTCATAACCTTGTACACTCACTCAAATTATCAGTATCTCATGAATATACAAAACAAAAACATATATAAATAAAGCAGTGCAGGATCCATGATAACAAACAAACACGTACATACTAGCAAATTGTATTTCATGATTTCATCACAATTTGAAACAATATTTGTAATCTATTTCCATATACAACATATGTAACTTTAACTTAATTTCTACTTTATCAATTAACCCTAATTCATTTGCAGACTCAACTTGTAAGACAATCAGTATCCTACTCATTTCAATTTCTATTTCATAAGTCAATGTACATCAAAATGTAAGATTTAGATTTCAATTATCCTTCTATATCATATAATTAGGATCAACATATAAAGATATATCTAATATCATCATCTGCAAAATCATATAAAAATCATCACATAAAGCCAAAGATATGAAATCACTATTAGAGTAAGTCTAATGTATCTAAATGGTGGAACATCAAGACCTAGCAATTCAACTTACAACAAGTTCACATCTCAACCTAATATAAACTTAAATGGTCATTTATGCGAGCATACATATCCAATTGTGACATCTCAACATTCTAAAGTGTGTATTTCTACCTACACAATTCACGACTCTTCACACCCTTCCTACTGCATTTGTGTTCAAGAAATTACATACACAAGGAAACAACATTTAACTTCTTTAAAATCTACATTTCACCTTATTATTATTAGATGTGCCTTGCTCCAATTCAATTTCCTCAAAACAAGTGCTCCATTGCGCTAACATACAAATTAGATGGATACAATTAACCCTATAGAAAACATAGCGCATCCTAGAATCATAGACATGTGTACAAAAGCAATAAGATATTGTGTACATCACAAGGTAGACTCATTCTAATCACTATGGAACATCATAAAACAATTCAATACCACATGTAATGACCCCAAATCAACTCAAGGCAACATAAAAATGTTCTAAAATCAGATCCTCCTAGTGGTACATCCTTACATGGGACCAATATGATCTTACTCAACAAGTGTGAAGGTCAAAACAACACTATCAGGATGCTCGTAATATGAGTCAAATGAGGGAGGCACTACAAGCTGTCAATTGGTTTTCAACTGACCACATTCTCCTATATCTTAGTTTTTCTTCTCATTTGTAAAGGATGGTGAAATTAATGCTACAAGGTAGCTTTTTGATTCTAGGGTCATGTTTTATGAGTTCTTTTGTCATTCTGGATGTATTGAAGCGTAAAGATCTTAATAAAACACAGTGCAGTTCCTGTTCCAGATTATTGTTGTCTCTTTATATTTTTTTTATGCTCTTGTATGTTTAGTTTGTAAGGAATTTCGAATATACTAGTTACAAGGTAGCTATGCAATTACCTGTGAGTTTCCTTCAAGGAAGGAGTCAGTCTCATGAGTGATTTTAGATGGATAAGCATTTGTATGAGGATTTGATATAGTAGTATGGGAATGATAAGATAGTCTTTAAGGAATTCTATCTAAGATGCATATAGATTGTAAGGCATTTTATTTTTGTTCTTATTAAGTGATTTCTATTGATGTAAATTTGTACGAATCTGTTTCCCATTAGATAAGGCACTGCTCTCTTGCTTGTCCTGCAGTTTCATCATCAATCATAATTTCAATTCATTTTACATTTTCAGTTTAAGAGGATAAATATTTTTAAATTGCATTGAATAGTGCAAATGCTTTTGGTGATTCCTTATAGAAGTAAATCTTATAGGATAGCCTGCTTGAGCCTCTGGGTTCGAAGAGAAGAAGGGTGAATATCCTTGTTGTTACTATCCACTAATTTTCATGTCTGCATAAGGGGTTTTAGTGAGAGAGTGTTTATGTATGCAGATTTTGTATGTTTTAGGTACACCCACCTAGGTCTGTGGAGCCCAAAGTGTAGGAGGATTAAATCCTTGTTAATTAGCCTTTTCCCTATGAGAATCTAGAATTGGGAGTCTAAGAGTCAAGCTTAAATGGCTATATAGTGATTCTACATGAAAAAGTGCTAACAAAATTGGCGACTCTGCTGGGGAATAGATAAATGACAACAAGTTTAAGATGTCCAATTCTTTGCTTTGCTGAATCATCCTAGGGTTTGGTCCAGTTGGGTTATAGAGTCAATTCTTTTTAAAAAATTTTTATAGTATCTCACTGAATGTGAGTGGCAACTCTAAATCTCTGTTTGATCAATGTTTTGTGAAATGAAATTGCAATGAATTTTGTTATCCTGAAAAATAGTGCATCCTATGAAGTTGTTTTATGTTTGCTGATAAAGAAGGTCCAAGTGTGAGACAAAGGTTTTTAGCTGGTTCAAAATTGGTCCTCTGCAAAGAGGTGGTGGCTCTACAAATATTTGAAAGGTGATTTGAGGAAGGCTTCAGATCAGTATTTTACACTATCAACAAAACTTCTAGGTAATCTTTTATCAAAGTACAAACAGTCCCTAAATAGGTGAATTAGTCACTAAAGAAAAGGGAAATTAGTTTGGAAGTTCATGCAATATTTCTGGATAGAGTTTTCATTTTCTAAAGAGTATCAGAAATATGTTGATGTTTAATGAAGTCAGTGGTTGCATGAGTTTGGATAGAAATATTGTCATGAGAATAAGCTTTATTGTTTTGTTAATGTGTTAGAATGGAGCTCCGAGCTATGATAGATCAAGAGGGTGCTTCTAGATCTGAAAGTTTTCAGTTAAATTTATAAGATTTCAATAATGAAATTCATTTGATAAATCAAAAAATTCAGCATAGTTGCATTCAACTCTTAAGATGTACAATAGGAGAAAGAAAAGAGGAGTCCACATTGTCTTATTATAAGAAATTTCTTGCTGCATGTGGTGAACTTCCTGTGGGTCTTGATTTTCAAGAATCCCAATATGCTGAAATGTTTCTTGAACTTAGTATGCCTGAATCAGTCAGTTGGACTGCATCCCTAAAAATTGAAGCACTAGAAAGTGTTAAGGAATGGATGAGCTCTTTTGTAGATACTGATTCCAGTTGTGCTGGATCTAGTTGTGCTGAGGATGCTGAATCCTGTGATGGTTGTAGTGTTGGTTATTATGCTGATGATGAAACTTATGAGTGTCAAGGAGTGGAAGATGAATCTTTGGTTGATAGTGATTTCCTTGAGCTTTTAGATTTCTTTTTCTCTCATCATGATGATAATAGTTCCTTGTTTCAGTTTAGTAATGTTTTGTGTGAACATGAGAAATATGATTATAATGTGGATGATAGTTCCTAGAGTGGTTACTTCACACAAGGTGATGTGACACAAGTAAATTTAGTCCCGGTTTCAGATGGGGAAGAGACTTGCGGCATCGGCAGTGAGAATGAAGAGATGGAATGTAATGCTCAGTGCTTGCTACGTTGTGAGTAGATCTTAGATCTCTTGGATGCTAACTTTCAAAGGTATACTCCTAAGTTTGTTTCCAGGATTCCATGCCTGGTAAAAATAAGTTTTGATGAAAGTGATTTGAGTGATGGCATGATGAGTGAAACATCTATTGACATCTTTTCTCCTATTTTAAATCAGCAGTGTGAAAGTGCATTTCATTGTAATGATTTTGATAATGTTACTTTTTATGAATACAATGATGAATGTACTAGTGAGTATTCAGTTTTGCAAGAGCTTGCTGACTGTGGTTCCTATGTACATTTTGATGTTGAAGATATGGTAAATCTGAAAGTGTATTCTCAGATTTGCTAATGATTAATGAGTCACTCACTGACGGAGCTTGTTCCTTTCCAAATGTTGCTAATGTAGTTTGTGAGCAGCAAGATGTTTCTGGTTTTATGCAATTAGAGATTTGTTTTAAGAAGTTCTACCTCAGTTTGTAAAGTGATGAGATAGAAATGTTTTATTCTTTTTTTGCAAACTAATAATCAAAATGATAATGTTTCTAGCCATGAAGTTGAGTTGGAATGTTTCACTTTTCAACATGATGCTAACAATGAAGAGTGTGATGCTTTGAAATCACAAAATGATCAGTACTCATGGCATCTTGATGGTTTTACTTTTCCGGATAATGGTGAGTGTATTGATTATTTTTCTTATGATATGCTGAAAGTGGATCAAAATGTTTCTGACCGGCTGGTCGAAACATGTAGTCTCAGTTTGCCTCCATTGCATGGAGATGAGAATCATTTATTTGATAGAGGTAAAGATAGATTAAAATTTTGGGGCTTTGAGCCTTTTGGTAAATATTATAAGTTCATGTACAGACTCTTTCCATTTCAGTTGTGTGTTTTCTTTCAGTAAGGGGTTATCTGTTTGGAATTTTGAGAAGTGTCAAGTTGATTTTCTTTGGGTGGTCTATTGTACCAAAGATTCTGGATCCTTTGCATGCCCACATGAGGCATGCGTCCCTAGTCAAAGCCACTGTTGGAGCTCAAAAGTTCAGTTTATCTTTTGACTCCATATTTTGAAAATTTGTCTAAGTGTCGTATTTGTGCTTTAAAATCTTTGAAAGAGGCTGAGTTTGAAGGCATTGAAAATGGAGCCTATTGATTTTCATGAGAAGTCACTTGGATAGGGTGTTCATCACCTATCATTTGACATATGTAATAGGTTCTAGGTCTCAGTTTTCAGTTTTGACATGTTTTTGAAGTGGTCATTTTAAGGTGTTCTCAAAATCTGCATTCTATGCGTTTCCAAAATTTCATTAAGTAGCCCACTTTGGAGGTTCATATCTTTTTCCCAGTGACTGATCATAACATGTCAGCTATGGCATCATATTTTATGGATAAGAGAGATTCATCATGCCAATTTTCAGCTCCCCATGTGCCCATTTAGTCACTTTTCTAGAGCCATTTCATTTGCAGATTGTGAAGTTTTGCCAGGAGTGCATTGTCCAGTTTTCTAAGTGACCTATTTTGAGGCATCCCAGTTTGTGCCCAATGCAAGGTCCGGCATAATTGAGTGTAGTTCCATACCATAGACTTGGAAGACTAAGTTTTTGATGATTTTCAAGTCTCTACCAATCCATTTGATTATTTTCCCAGGCCAATTCCAAACCCAGTTTATGTTTTTTTTCATTGTTTTAAATTCTGAATATGTCTGATTTGTTGACTTTGGCATTTTATTGTGATCGACATTTCAAATTTCTGAGGAACCTGATTGTGGATTCATGTTCCTTGTATGAGGGAGGATCAGTGCCTAAGTTTTTGGTGCCTGAAAGTTTCAATGGGTAAGTTTTTGAAGCTAGTTCTGAAGGAGATTTGTGCAATTTGACAACATGGACATAATTAGTTTTCTGAAGGGCCCTGTTTGATCTTTAAAATATTTTAGCTTGAGTTTCTCTAAGCATTTTCCTTTGAATGATGTATTATAATGATGGAGGTGAACTTGTCTTCCCGATGACACTCTCATGTCAGGCCTTTTGTCAGTTTTTGATGCTGCTCCCGGGTGCTAGTTAATGAATTGGGCAGTTGTGCAGAGGCGTAGGAAGTTGAATGATATGTTAAAATTTTTAAGACGTCATGGTTTGTCTTTACTAGGACATTGCGTTCTACAATCATTTTTAGTCTATTAGAACCCATTTTTATTGGAATTGGAAAATGGGCAATTGTTGTGGGATTGTGGCATGTACACTTGAATTTGGACTTATTATTGCATTGCCAAGACCAAGCTACTAGGACCATTTTTTAAGTTTGTTATTCTTTCAATGCTTCCAATACCACTATTTCTGTGGCTAGTAATTGGCAGTGTTGGAAACTTTGTTGTTAATGTAGGCTATGGGATCTATTCACCATTGATGGCAATGTTCGCAACAGTTGGTGAAGGGAAACGTAGAAAATTTAAATAGTGCTTTGTTAATGGGACATGGAGCATAGTTCTAGGAAGCTATACAGTGGTGTGAGACTTTTTAGATGTGTGCTATCATTCTTACTTTTCAACTCTAAATGAGATTCGTGATTGTTCCCTAAAACATGGCAAGGCTTTGGATATTAATTTGTCATAGATACCGGGATGTATATTGGTGGGGCTACTCAACACCTTAATAGATGTGCTTGTAATAATAGGAATAGCACTTTGCAAATCCCCTTCATATGTTTTAAGGGATGGAAACAGTTATTAGGAGATCTTATTGGATGGGCAAGGCCCTTTTTGGAGACTGTTTGAGTTCCATTTACTGGCCTTTCTATTATAGTCTGGCCTTTGGCAGTTATGTTTGGTGTCTTGGGGGCAATCCTTGGCATCTATGCATCTACCATTGTTTATCAGGAAACTTTTATTCCTCAAGGATTAGCCTACATTGTGGCTGCAATAGCATTGTTTGATGTATACACCAATGACCTTCTGTACCTGTGAGAAGGAACTTGTTTTTCGAGATCTAAATACAACAAGGAAAGTGCCTTTGTTGCTACCGATAATATCATTGCAGGTAGTCCAATTTCAAAGGTTCAAAGGCATCCTCCACAACATGCATATTCAATCAATGAGTAATAGGTAAGATATGCAGTAGAAGGGCCCATGCAAATGAATTAGGAGGTTGTGCATGGTGAGAGGAAGATTATGTGTGAAAGAGGACCCACACATAAGCATGTAGAGGGTAGCTCACAATGATGCCAGGTGTGTCACACACAAGGGAAAATGAAAGAATGTGCACATTTTGAAACCATTTGTGTGATGCTTGAAAGGGCTTCCTGCACAAGTAAAAGAAGAAGTTGCCTCCCATGGATAAAACATCTATTGGCAAAATTTAATTTTTGGCATGACTTGATGTTCGCATGGATTTTGAGTTGCAGAGGAGCTGGTTTTTGGCCTAGATCATGTTACAACTGGTGCTAAATGTGATCTGCATATAGCCACTGAGTTTCCTTGGTACATGGTATCATCATCTGAGATGAGTGATTTGATAGGTCCATTTTATGTAAAGTAAAATGCTAATGGAGATATGTAGTCTGGTGGATGTGTGAGGTTTGAGATGTGGTAGCCAAATAAAATTTAGAAGAGGCACGCACTAAGTGAGGTGCGTGTCAAATGCAAAATATAGAGGGAGGCTTCCTTGCTATGTTATTGCTAATGAAGGAACTCATGCAAGAGGCCAAGTGACTTGCATGAGGTAGAGGCAAAGGCCTGCACATGTGAAACGGTGGCCATAGTTGATAATATGGGAAGGTGTCAGCATTTTAACTGTGGCTAGTGTGTGGGCTCAGTCATTTTTTTTTTGGGGGGGGGGTTTCTTATTCAACATTATCCCACATTTGCGCAGGGTAATGTAATTATGCTATTTATATACACTAGCGCTCACTACATTGGTAAGTTCATGTGAAGAGGCACTATGTGTGTCCTCTGCCCTATGGGCCTGCCTAGGGGCACGTGCTGGGTGGGCACTAAGACATAATTTTGAAAGGATATTTAAAACTTGCAAAATGCATTGTCCCACATTCATTCAGATTGGGAACTTTGAATTGTTTATATGTAACTCCAACCACATACAATGTAGAATGAAGAGTGGGGGTTCTCTGCCCGCGCGACTGCTTGAAGGCACCTCAGTTTTCATGCCTACAACCAAAGGTAAGGATATTTTGTAGGAGAGAAACAAAGATGATGACTAGACAAGATGGACATGTGGTGGGCATTCACTAAATCATGTAATGAGGTCGGCAGTTAGCAGATAATTCAGAGATTCAGAGATCAAGTCAACTAGCCGCAATCGTCAGATCGCCAAATATTCCGTGGTTAAGCCAGGGGATTTTGAGATCACAAGAACACTAGTCACTAGATATTTGAGATGGTTCATAGTTAGAGGATATATTCAGAGAACAAGAGAATGAGTAGTTGCCAGTTCTCTAGATTTCAACAGTTAATGCAAAATCACTCGGAGATTGGGAGAATGGGCTCAGTCGCCCATTCTCCAGATCTAACCCAGGGTTAAAGTTTCATCAAAAGATTCAAAGATAGAGCTATTTGCTAGATTTCCAGGCTTAACCACAGTTAAGGAATATCTTTAGAGACTAAGAGGTTAAAGTTAGTCGCCAATTCTCCAAACAAAGGTGGTTAGCCTTGAGTTAGTCTGAGCAACGAATCAGCAGGTGCCAAGTGGCACTTTCAGGTGCCTTCTGAGGGAAAATGCAGAAATGAGTTTAAAAATGATGATTTCAAAGAATTTAAAAAATTGATATAGTTCAAACTATAGGCAAAATCCAAAAATTTAAATGATAGAGCTGCTCACAAATTAATTGCCTAGAGATTCATTTTTTATTGAAACATATGAGTGTTATATGTTTTCGGAAATGGGAAAAGATAGGGAATCTGTTGGCAATCATGATTTTTAGTTTCAGAGTGATGGGAAAGAGAAGTTTGGGTTTGAATTCTGAGATCAAAATTAGATTAGTTTGGAAAATGATTGCAGATAGTGGATCAGTTTGAGAATCACTTGCAGAACAAAGTTGTGGTGAAAAACTTGGAGATATTTTCATGCCAAGAATGGACAGTTGTCAGTTGGTTTTCAATTGACCACATTCTCCTATAACTCAGTTTTTCTTCTCATTTGTAAAGGATGGTGAAATTAATGCTGCAAGGTAGCTTTCTGATTCTAGGGTCATGTTTTTTGAGTTTCTTTTGTCATTCTGGATGTATTGAATCATAAAGATCTTAATAAAACACAGTGTAGTTCCTGTTCAAGATTATTGTTGTCTCTTTATATTTTGTTGATGCTCTTGTATGTTTAGTTTGTAAGGCATTTTGAATATACTAGTTACAAAGTAACTATGCAATTACATGTGAGTTTCCTTCAAGGAAGGAGTCAGTCTCATGAGTTATTTCAGAGGGATAAGCATTTGTATGAGGATTTGATACATTAGTATGGGAATGAAAAGATAGTCTGTAAGGCATTCTATCTGAGCTGCATATAGATTGAAAGGCATTCTATTTGTGTTCCTATTAAGTGATTTATGTTGATTAACATTTGTATGACTCTATTTCCCATTAGATAAGGCACTAGTCTCTTTCTTTTTCTACAGTTTCATCATCAATCATAATTTCAATTCATTTTACATTTCCAGTTTAAGAGCATAAATGTTTCAAAATTGCATTGAATAGTGCAAATGCTTTTGGTGATTCCTTGTAGAAGTGAATATGATAGGTTAGCCTGCCTGAGCCTCTGGCTTTGAAGAGAAGAAGGGTGAATATCCTTGTTGTTACTATCCACTGATTTTCATGTTTGCATAAGAGGTTTTAGTGAGAGAGTGTTTATGTATGCAGATTTAGTATGTTTTAGGTACACCCACCTGGTTCTGTGGAGCCCAAAGTGTAGGAGGATTAAATCCTTGTTAATTAGCCTTTTCCCTATGAGAATCTACAACTGGGAGTCTAAGAGTCAAGCTTAAATGGCTATATAGTGATTCTACATGAAAAAGTGCTAACAACACTCACATAAACAAATTTACAATTTAAAAATTAAATTGAGACGTACAAGGTCATTACCTTTACAAATAAAATACAATACAATGAGGTTTTTTCTTTCATTAGATGCAACCTTGTCTTGTGCTAAATTCACATTGGCCTATGTTTGGTTCCCTGATATAATACCATGGTCTTAATCCCTGCACACTAAATCCAACATCAGTAGTCCAAGAAATAATATAATCCACAACATATAAGAAATAAAATCCATTCAACTTTTACAGATTATTTTCAACATCACATAACAATTAGAATTCACTTCGCATAATCAATTTAAGATTTTTCTCTCCCGGCATCATGTGCACTCATAAACTCCACTTAAGTAATTAACTTTCAATTCACAGTAGAAATCCCAACGTATCATAATAAAACCAACTCTCCATTTCCTTATTAATCATGTAAGCATATAAAATCCATCACATCCTCACAACATTCATTAAATAAAAATAACCATAAATGCAAATCCATATTTTTATCATTAATTCATCACCTAACATTTATCCTTCAATGAAATTCACAACTCATCATAGTTTAAATCCCAGTTGTTAATTTTCCTAATATCTCACATCAACATATATACCCGAATTGCAACATCACAATAATTATCTAAATCAATCATCATGAGTATGGAAAATGTCATAAACTATAATGTACATCATCTAATGAAAACAATTTTCCTATCAAGAGGGTTAAATATCCTAAACCATCCAAAACACTAAGCCAATTACTAAGTCTATCCTAATGGTCAATGCCAAAGCTATGTTAGGCTTGGGGTGAGGCCTCACACATATTCTAATGTTCCTTTTACATATCTAAATATCCTTTTAATAGAAGCAAGGTGAGTCTCCTTAGGATCAACTTGGAACCTCGCAACAATTCCAACTAAACTTTCTATGTGTGTCCTAGTGTATGTTAAGTATTGCAAACCTCTAATCGTAGACCTGCACTTTTTTCTAAAAGATGCTTCTACATTTATCAGTAGTTGAAATATTACACCCAATCACCATAGGTTTTCCAATAGGTTTACAATTCTCCACTTCAAACTTCTTTATCAAATCCTTAAGATACTTGGTTTGTGAGATGAAAATACCATGTTTATTTTGAATTATTTGCAAACCAAGGAAAATTTTCATTTCACCAGTCATTGACATTTAAAACACACTTTTCATTTCTTCAGAAAAATTATTTCTCATCTCATAATTACCTCTAAAGATAATGTCATTCATAAATAATAAACAGAAAAAATACCATCTGTACTAGTTCTTAGATATAGATTACTATTTGTACTACCTTTTCTAAAATCAAGATGCAATAAATGCATGTCAAGACAAGCATACCAAGCCCTCGATGCCTTTTTTAGTCCATACAAGGCCTTCTTCAACTTGAAAACTATGTCACCATCTTCTTTCAAAGGAAATCCATCAGGTTTCTCTAGGTATACTTCTTCTTCAAGTTCACTATTCATGAATGCATACTTCACATCCATTTGATATACCTTAAAATATTTATATGTTGCATAAGAAAGGAACCATCTTACTATGTCTAATCTCACAATAGGAGTAAATATTTCTTCAAAGTCTATACCTTCCTTTTGTGAATAGCCCTTGCAGACCAATATGGTTTTATTCCTCACAACCGTGTCTTCTTCATTCATTTTTTTTTAAAGACCCATTTGGGTCCAATCACATTTTTTCCATAGGCCTAGGAACCAATTCCCAAGTGTTATTTATCTCTATTTGATCCAGATCTTCCTGCATTTCTCTAATCTAGGATTCATCTTTACAAGCGTCATCAATAGTCTTGAGTTCAACTTGTGAGATTAGATAGAGTTCATTTCTATCCTTAGACCTTGTTTTCATACCTTGATTAGCATCACCAATAATTTGGTTTTGAGAATGGTTCATGAAAATATACCTTGGTGTTCTAGGAGCTTCCTTTTGTTCACTTAAGAAAACTTCTACACCATTATCAATCTCAAAAATATGTCACGCCTCTTTATTCTCAGGCTTATTCTCAGGAATTGGATCACCCTCATACATACTTTCTTGAATCTAAAACTTCTCATCAATATTCACATTAACAATTTCAATTATTTTCCTCAATCTCAAATTGAAAATCTATATGCCTAAATTTTGGTGGAATACCCAAGAAAAATACCTTCATCACTTGTTGCCTAAAACTTTCCTATTTCATCATCTCTTTTGATATAACACTTTCTACCAAAAATTATGAAATACATCATAGGAGTATGAACAAACCATAATTCATAGGGAGTCTTACCACTACCCTCTCTAATCTAAATGTGATTTAAGGTGTAGATAGTAATGTTTACTTCCCTCCAATGTGTGTGTGCCACATTTCCTTCAATTAACATAGTCCTCGTAGCATCTAATATGGTCTTGTTCCTTCTCTCTGCTATCCCATTTTGTTGTGCAGTTTTAGGTGCCAAAGTCTATCTATATATGCCACGTAGACACCTAAAAATGGCTTGATCTTACTAGTCTTTGTGTTATCATTTTTGCATTACAATCAAAACATTGTTTTGCATTCTAATTATTCCACTATGTTGCAGATATGGTTTTCACTATATGTCAACATTATTTCTTTCTTCATCAATTGGATATTGAAAATTGTTTAAGTGATTCTTAATATTTATTGCATCTTTGTAATCATAACCTTGAGCTCTTTGGCCAAATCGATCAAGACCAAATCATTATTGGAATTTTTGTAATAATTCCTAAACCAATCCTAATCATTATAAATCATTCCTAAATTGATCCTAATCATTCCTAAACATTCCTAAACTATTCCTAAACTATTACTAAACATTCCTAAACTGAACCTAATCAATTCTAAACCATGTCAAACCTTCCTAAATCAGTTCAAATCAATTCCAATTAGTCTTAATCAGTTTGAGACCATTTCAAACACATTTGATCATTCTCAATCAATTCTAGGACATTATCCAAGCTCATCGATGTCGAATCCTTAACAATCTTATCTTTATCAATTCTGAAATCAATCCAAGGCATTGTCCAAGTTCTTCGATGCCTAATCAAGTCTCTTTCAAATCAATCCAATTTGAGCGCATTATCAAATTTTATTGATGCCTCATTTTTTAAATAATAATACATGTCAATCCAAATAGAATTGTTCAAGTTCGTCGATATTATTTCATCACCATCAGTCATCCTAATAGATTTGTCAAAATTTATCGATGCTATTTTATAATGTAACCTTCAATTTGGCACATTGTCCAAGTTCATCGATGTTTTTTAATTCCCTAATCAGGTTTAAATCATTAAAATTGGTTCAAACCCTAAAAAAATCTTTTGAGAACAAACCATTTTCGATCCTATGTCATCATTCGGTCAATAACTTTTTACTAATTTGTCTCCTTGGGATAGATAACCCATAGTTTATCCCTTTTGTATTAATCTATTTATTAGATTAATTCCCCTATATTATGTCTCTAAAAATTAATTAATTGATCCCCTTTTTGAATTATGAGATTTTCTAATTCCTAATTTCTAATTTGGATGGAATAATGATTTTTAAAATTCATAAATTTTAACTCTTACACCCTTTCCCCTAATTTTTCTTCCATCCCCTATATGTTAGGAATAACAGTCCACAATACAATTGAGAGGGGGGGATGAGCCAATTGTATAACAGAATATTAAAATTTAAACTTTAAGCTCAACAATATCAGATCTAATGAACACAATGAATGCCAACTCAATAATGCAATATTTTGGTTTCCGGGAAACCCTGTTAATGGTAAAAACCCCGGTGGGAATTAGCACACACAAATGATGTACTGAGAGTATAGTAATCATTGTTAGAAGATATAGCCCTATTAGGAGCTTATTGAAACATTATAGTACATAGTCCTTGTTAGAGGACAGACCCTGTTAGGAGTCAAGGAACAAAAGAGGCCTCACTACCCAAGGCTCACTACCCAAAGAAGGTTAAATCCACCTTCAAAACTCACTAGTTCACAATAGGTGTATATGAAGAAATACAAAATATTTTGAACTATTTTCTAGAAAATGTCTTTTCTTGATCAGCTCCAATGAAGTTCACCAGTAAACCTCTTCTCTACATGCAGCAGACACAAGCTCGCAGCTTTCACAACTTCTCTATATCACATATATTCCATCCATGTCTTTTCCAAAACAAAGATTCTACATATATACCTTATTACATTTTACCATGATCAGGTTGTCCCATGAGGCTTTCCTAATTTACAAATGATTACATAAAATCTTGCTAAGATACACACGATATCTATAAAAAGTATAAAATGATTACAATACAACAATTAAGGACCGACATCCTTAATTTATGCTTTCCAAACAAAACACAAGCTTCCTTTCCTGAGTCAGCTTCTAAATAAACCATCTCCAGAGCACACACCATAGATGATGTCACCAATCACTCTATACCTTGTGCTAACGAATGAACATTCTTTAGTACCCTATCTTTCATCCTTCAAGCTCACATACTTTGAATCCAAGTCTTCTGAAAGATATACCAAAAACCTAGAGACTAACTCTTTCATAGTCTTGTGACCAGTCTTCATTAAACCATCTATATCTCTCTCAATATGAAACATCTAAAGATGTGATCTTAGATATAAGATCATAACATCCATCTCAACTCTTGTCCAACTTTGTAGCATTTGAAACATCCTTACAGTGTTCGTACACTGTGATAACTAGCCTGGTCTTCTCTCAGAAACATATGTTGACATCAGTGACAAAACACAAATGACAAAAGTATGAATGCCCATTCAGTAATGTAGTGATTAAACATATTAAATGTCTTAGTCACCTCTCCATGCATTAGTGATATCCAACAATCTCCCCCTTTGGCATTGATGTCAACATATGGGAAAATCCATCCTAAGGTTTAATCAATCCAAAAGTGTTCTGAAACCATACAATGCTCTCACAATAATTCTTCATACAGTCTCCCTAAACAGTAGGGATTTTCTCATAGCAACACTCCCCCTTTGAAAACAATGGAAAAGGGTGCCATGAGGCCTTGTCTTCCTTCACATATAAACTTTCTTCCATGATCACTCCCCCTAAGGATTAGATCCATGCATTCAGTCCAGATAATGATAAAGCTTTGAATACTTCTAGACTGATGCATTTCTATATCAATTAGTTCTGACTAGGAGGGGCCTGAACCCCCAACATACCTCTAAGATATTCAAAGGTATCTTTTGGTAGTGGCTTTGTGACGATGTCTACAATATTCTCTTTTGTACTGATATATTCTAATTTGATTTCCTTTTGTGCCACCTTGTCTCTCAATAAGTGTTACTTAATAGAGATATGTTTAGTTTTGGAATGCATCACTAGATTCTTTGACATGTTTACTGTACTAGTGTTATCACAATGGATAACCACAGGCTCTTCAAAAATTACTCCAATGTCTATTAGCATTTGTTTCATCCAAATAATATGAGTGCAGTTTATAGCAGCAAAAACATACTCTGATTCAGCAGTAGACTGTGCTATACAATCTTGTTTCTTGCTTAGCCAAGAAACCAACTTTTTCCCAAGGAAAAATGCACCGCCATTGGTACTTTTTTTGTCATGAATATTTCCTTCCCAATTAGCATCAGTATAAGCATGAATTTCAAAGCTATTATTTCTATCATACCATAAACCATAGTCTATAGTTCCTCTAAGATACCTCAGTATCCTTTTCACGGCAGTAAGATGTGTCTCTTTGGGTTATGCCTGATATCTAGCCACAATTCCAACAGCATTAGCAATCTCTAGTCTTGTGTTACTTGTACCTTCTTTGATTTGAATTCTATTTAATATGTACACTGCTATTCTAGTAGCCTCTCTCCAATATACATGAGATACATTTCCTTTAATCAACATTGTCCTGGCAACATCAAGTATAGTCCCATTTCTTCGCTCTGCTATCCCATTCTATTGTGGAGTCCTAGGAGCATATGTTTGTCCTTCTATCCCATGCTCTTCACAGTATGAATTGAATAAATCTAATGTAAACTCTCCACCTCTGTCTGATCTTAAACACTTTATTTTCAGTCCTGATTCATTCTCTACTTTTGCTTTAAACAACTTGAATTTATCAAATGCTTATGATTTTTCTCTCAAATAAGTAACCCACATCATTCTAGAAAAGTCATCAACAAAAAGTATAAAATACCTTCCACCATAATATGACTTTGTTCTTGTAGGCCCACATAGATCCATATGTACCAGATCCAACTTCCCTTTTGATGTAAATTATTTTCTTTTATGGTTTCTTTTTAGTTTTCTTTCCCATAACACATTCTCTACATACAGTGTTAGAAGGTTTCACAATCTTTGATAGATCTCTTACTACATTAGCCATACTTGCCTTCACAATTTTATCAAAATTAACATGAAAAGATATTCTATTCCATAACCAACTATCATCTACCTTCGCAACAAAACAAGAGGCTCCAGATGTGTTTAGATCAAATACATTACCTCTAGATTTTGAACTGGTAGCAATCAATTTTCCTTCCTTGCTTCTGATGAAGCATTTACCATTAAAAAAACTTAATTGTAAATCTTTATCCATTAACTATCTGACACTTAATAAATTGTGTTTCAGTCCTTCAACAAGTAGTACATTGTCTATATAAGTCTTTCCATCGAAAGTAATGGATCCTACTCCTATGATGGATTTTGAGAGATTGTCCCCAAACCTTACAACACCTCCATCATAATTTACTAATTTAAAAAACTTTTTCTTATCACTAGTCATGTGATGAGAACATCCACTGTCAATTATCCATTCATTTTTCTTTTCAACATGAGATACTAAGGCTTTTTCTTCATGAACTGGTTGATCTTTAATAGCAACAAATCCAATCTCTTCATTGTCTAAATCATCATCATCAGAGATTCCTTCACTACCATAATAACATTCTTTGTCTCTTCTAATCTTTTCATAATCAAGTTTGTACTTAGGAACTCTTGTAGGACATCTAGATGCAAAATGACCTATCTTATTTTGTGAAAAACATTTCAAGGGTAACTTGCCTTCAAATTTTCCCTTACCTCTTAATTCTCTTCTAGCAATCAGTGTAACAAGTTCTTCCATCTTTCTTTCTTCTTCCATTATCTTCTCCCATTCCTCAGCATACTCACCAAGCTCTTCTTTTAGGTCTTCTTTGCTTGTGCTCAAAAGTGCAGATACTTTCTTGTGTGCAGATGCCCTAAATGTAGATTCAAATTTAGGTGTAGCTTCTCCTAATTTTTTAGCTTCAAAGGTAGTTAACTTTGCAATCAACATCTCTCTGCTAAAGTTTGGAGTCAGGGGTATAGTTGTTACAAGTAGTAGTTGTCGTTGCACAAAAAGATTGACCTATTAATGCCTGATACAACCACTAGACTTATAGAACATAGGAGGATATTAAACCATGTCATGAATCCCGAAGGGAGACATTGGTGGTTAGTCCAACAATCCCCCCCTTAGCATCACCCAAGGGGAGTCAAGCCTGTGACCAAGCTCTGATGGCACTTTATACAAGTAGTAGTTGTCATTGCACCAAAAGATTGACCTATTAATTATGCCTGATACAACCACTAGACTTATAGAACATAGGATGCTATTAAACCATGTCACGAATCCCAAAGGGAGACATTGGAAATTAGTCCAACAATAGTTTCTTGAATAGACATTGACTTGACTTTGTATGTAGGAGTCAATGATCTAAGGATCTTTGCAATAGCTTCCTCTTCATCATAAGTACCTCCATAGTTTCTGATTCCAACTACTACTTTTGTGACCCTTTGAACATAGGCTCTAATGCTTTCATCCTCATTCATTTGCAGCTCCTCAATCTTTTCTTTCCAATTTTGTAACTTTGCCTACTTGGTATATTTATCCCCTTCATATAATGCTTCTAATCTATTCTAGATTTCATGTGCCGAATCTAAATCTTTAACTTCAGTGAACTCACCTTCAGATAGTGCACTGATTAGTGCTTCTCTTGTGACCATGTTATATGAAAATAGCTTCTTCTCATCATCAGTAGTAGATGGAAAATCATTCTCAGTCTTTAGGGTTTCCTTCTTTGTAATCATCTAGTAATCTATGCCTGAACACAATAAGTGTGTTCGCATCTTATTCTTCCAACTATCAAAGTTTTCAGGCTCAAATTAAGCACCATCCTTCCTATAGAGTGCCATCTCCAAGATCACCTCAAGCTGTTAAGATTTCTCTCTAAGGACCACATGCTCTGATACCAATTGTTAGGAATAATAGTCCACAATACAACTGAGAGGGGGGTGAATCAGTTGTATAAAAAAATATTAAACTTTAAACTTTAAGCTCAACAATATCTGATCAAATGAGCACAATGAATGCCAACTCAATAACACACTATTTTGGTTTCGGGGATACCTTGTTAAAGGTAAAAACCCTGGTGGGAATTAGCACCCACAAATGATGTACTGAGAGTATATTAATCCTTGTTAGAAGATATAGCCCTATTAGGATCTTATTGAAACATTACAGTACATAGTCCTTGTTAGAGGACAAACCCTATTAGGAGTCAAGGAACAAAAGAGGGCTCACTGTCCAAAGAAGGTTAAATCCACCTTCAGAACTCACTAGTTCGCAATAGGTGTATGTGAAGAAATACACAATCTTTTGAACTATTTTCTAGCAACTATCTTTGCTTGATTAGTTCCAATTAATTCCACCAATAAACCTCTACTCTACATGCTGCAGAAACAAGCTCATAGCTTTCACAACTTCTCTATATCACATATATTCCATCCATGTCTTTTCCAAAGAAAAGATTCTACATATATACCTTATTACATTTTACCATGATCAGGTCAGCCCATGAGGCTTTCCTAATTTACAAATGATTACATAAACTCTTGCTAAGATACACATGGTATCTATAAAAGGTATACAATGATTACAATACAAAAATTAAGCATTGGCATCCTTAATTCATGCTTTCCAAACAAAACACAGGCTTCCTTTCTAGAGTCAGCTTCTAAATAAACCATCTCTAGAGCACATGCCATAGATGACATCACCAATCACTTTGTACCTTGCACTGACCAATGAACATGCTTCAGTACCCTATCTTTCATCCTTCAATCTCACGTACCTTGAATCCAAGTCTTCTGAGAGATATACCAAAAACCTAGAGACTAACTCTATTAATTCTCACTATCATAGCACAGTGACTAGTCTTCATTAAACCATTTGTATCTCTCTCAATATGAAACATCTAAAGATGCAATCTCAGATATAATATCACAACATCCATCTCAACTCTTGTCCAACTTTTCAGCATCTAAAACATCCATACAGTGTCTGTACACTGTGATAACCAGCTTGGTCTTCTCTCAAAAACATATGTTGACATCAGTGACAAAACACCAATGACAATAGTATGAATGCCCATTCAGTAAAGTAGTGATTAAACATATTAAATGTATTAATCACCTCTCCATGCATTAGCAATATCCAACACTATACTCATGCTTCATGGTTTCTTACATCTTTCCCTTCACCCTTTTCCACTACTTTGGCCTCCAAATTGCCTACTAATTAGCCTCATCTTTATTCTTCCATATTTCTCCTAATTATACATTGATTTATGCATACTAATTTGTGCATATATTTTTCATAATTATGGCATATTTCCATGTTGTACACTAACTTTCCCTCTCTTGCATTATGGCTCTCAACGCTATAAATTGAGCCTTATTTGCACTAATTTGGTTAACCACTCTTATCGTCATTTTTATCCTAGTATTCTCATCATTCTTGCTTTCAATTTTTTAAAGTATATTTCAATCATTTTCAAGATCCACATAATCCCATTTTATGGAGAAGAAAGGAGAACATTGGAACTATACTTGAATGTGTTTTATTGTATTTAATTCCTTTGATTTCAAGTAGTTTTCATTATAGGATTAGATAGGTTTGCATGTCTTTGACATTTTGTGGTTTCCTTGATATGCTAAGTAAACCTTTTTCTAGTCTTACACCCTTGAATGTATGTGTTCCATATTGCCTTCAATTAACATAGTCCTCACAACATCCAATGTGGTTTTGTTCCTTCTCTCTTCTATCACATTTTTTTGTAGAGTTCTAGGTACAAAATTATGTCTATATATATCATGTTATTTGTAGTGTGAATTAAATGCATCAAATGTAAATTATCAATCTCTATTTGATATCAATCATGTTTTCCTCACTTGACTCATTCTCACCTTTTTCCTTATAAATATTAAACTTATCAAAATATTCAAACTTTTCTCTAAGGAAATCAACTCACATAATTTTGGAATAATAACCAACCAAAAGAATGAAATAAATTTCACCATAGTAGGACCTTGTATTTGTAGGACCACACAGATTTATATGCACTACATCTAGCTTCCTCTTTACTAAAAATGATTTTCTCTAAAAAGCACTCTTCATTTTATTCCCCATTACACACTCTCTGCACATGGTGTTATTAGGCTTGACAATCCTTGGAATATCTCTGACTAAATTTTATTAATGGCCTTTACAATTTTGTCAAAATTGATATGACAGATCTTCTATACCACAACCAATTGTCATCTACCTTAGCCACAAAATAGCTTGCATTTTCAATAATCAAATGAAACACATTACTTCTTATTTTTGTGCCTGATGCGATCAAGTCTCCTGACTCACTTCTAATAGTACATTTCCCATCCTTGAACTGCAAGTGGTAACCCTTGTCTACAAGATGTCCAACACTCAACAAGTTATGTTTAAGGCCATCAAAAAACAAAACATCATCAGTGTTAGTTTTCCCATCAAGAGAGATTGATCCTCTACAAATGATAAATCTAGGAGTGTTATCACCACATCTAGCTATTCCACCATCATATTTGTTTAGGTGAATAAAATTGTCTTTATCACCATTCATATGATTAGATAAACCACAATCTATAATCCATTATGATTTATTTTCCACATGTGACACTAAAGCTTTCTCTTCATCAATAGGTTCTTCATCCTTAGTTAAAAAAATCCAAACTCATCTTCATCATTTGTAGAATCTTCAGAAACACCATCACTAGTATAATAACATTCCTTATCTTTCTTGAAAAACTTAGGTTTGTGCTTAGGAACCCTAGTAGGACATATGGATGAAAAATGACCAATTTTATTTCAAGAAAAACATTTTAAGGGAAACATTCCTTCAAACTTACCCTTACCTCTCTTTTCCCTCTTTGCGATCAAAGCCACAATCTCATCCAACTTTCTCTCTTCATCCTCTATTTCATCCCAATCATCAATGCCTTCTCCAAGATCTTCATATTAGCTACCTCTACTAGTGCTCGCAAGGCTAGATAAAGTCCTCTTGTCATTGTGAATAATATCCTTGAATACAATTTCCATTTTAGGTAATGCATCATGTAGATCTATGGTTTCAAAGGTGGTTGATTTAGCAATCAACATCTCTTTGTTGAAGTTCGTAGTGAGTTGAATGATCTACTCAATCACTTGAACTTTTGTCTTATAAACTAGTGTCAAAGATCTTAGAATATTTGTGATCACTTCTTCCTCAGTGTATGTACCTCCATAATTAATATTTCTTGTAACAACCTCAGTTACCCTCTATACATATGCTCTGACATTGTCATCATCTCGCATTCTCATGTTCTCCATATTTTCTTTCTAATTCTGAAACTTCTCCATTTTAGTGTATTGATCTCCTTCATATAAGGCTTCTAACCTTGTCCAGGCCTTGTGTGATATATAAAGTTCCTTAACCTCTGTGAATTATTCTTCTAAGAGTGAGCTAATCAATTCTTCCCTCGCAATCATGTTGCAATGAAACAATTTCTTCTCATCTTCAGTAGCATCATCTATCTCATATTCTTCCTTGAGCTCTTCATTCATTTTGATAATAACCTAGTAGTTAATTTCCATTCATATCAGATGAGTCCTCATCTCATTTTTCCAATTATCAAAGTTATCATCATTAAACTTAGGGCTCTCCTTCATGTAGAAAGCCATATTAAGATCTCCTCAAGTAGCTAAGATTCCTATCTAAGGACCAGAATATCTGATACCATTTGTTAGCAATAAAAATGTACCAACACAACTACGAGAGAGTAGGGTGAATTAGTTGTGTGCCAATTCTTAAACTCTAAATTCCTTTTAATCTAATTACTTTAAACAAACTGAAACAATAATGTAACCATAAGAACACAAAAAAATCATAACATCATTAAACAGAGATTTGCTGTCGAGGAAAACCCTGTTAAGGTAAAAATCTTAGTGGGGATGTAACCCAATAGCAATGCACTAAAGATATTATATCCCTATAAGGAAACCTTTCCCTATTAGGAGATGATTATTACATTCAGTATGAGTCCTTGTTAAAGGAAAAACCCTCTTAGAATTATTTCAAACCCTATTATGAGTTGATTACAAGGATAGTCTCACTACTTGAGAACACTACCCAAAGTGAAGGTTAAATCCACCTTCTAAAGGTTGAACCCGTCTTCTAGATCTAGTGTCCAAATAAATATGTAAAAGTATATAATAAAATTAATGAAATGACTTACAAAAATTAGCTTTGCGAAGATAGTTCCAATGAAGTACTTAATGAATTACCTCTTCTCTACATCTAGTAGACCTTCCAACAACCAGTTTACAACCTCTTCTCAATTATCTCACATTTAAGGAATGAATTTCTTTTATACAAGTTACAACAAGAAATTAGGCCATCCTATTAGGACTTCCCCAATAAAAAATTAATGCATATAACCTTGATAAGATACACATGGTATCTTAAAAAAATATACAAAAAATAAAAATCATCAAGTTGTTGGAAACTACAATTGAAAAAATAATTATATTGTCATTGATGTCAAGCCTTAACTGGTCAGATAGTTTCTATCTAGTAGAGTACCATATCTTTTGATTGATGAAGAGGATTTGAAAAGAGGAGCTACTAAGAGGACCTAAGGAAAGGTTGAGTTATGTGATACTTCAATGGGTACTTGATTAGTTGGAACATTGAAAAGGTAATGTATTGTTTATCTTTAACACCAAGTGAAGAAGAAAGACTAGAAACATGGGCTTAACTGAGAAAATGTGAAGAAATTTAGTTTAAGCCGAGTGATGCTAGTGTCGAATGAGCACCAGTATAAGATTAGAAAATCTAGTGTTGATCGAGCATCAATAATTACTGAATGATAGATAATTAAGCGAGAAAAAATAATGTTTTTCAAGAAGGAAACTTTTAGGAATGACCGAGATATCTAGTAATGACCAAGGAGATGAACACAGTATTGACCAAGTGTCAGTAATTTATAGTTTGTGAAAGAATTGAGAATCCCAGCCGACATAGTTGACTTATTGAGATATGTAAAACATTTTGAAATTATTCATGATTGGTATGAAGCATTTAATGCATGGTAAACAATTTTCTTATGGATTCAAATACAAGTTTGAAGATGTATCTAGAAGGAAAAGAAGGAGAAAAAAATGATGGAATGATTCGATGAATCTGACCTAAACTTAAGATCTACGGAAGAGATTAAGTGGAAAAAGATTAATCTACCTGATCAAGGAGGTATAAGGATGACCTAATTGTGAGGTTAAAGAGAGTGTGGAAGAGGTTGATGTTATTGACCGATAAATCTAAGAAGAAGGCTAAGGTGAAGTGTGAAGAGATGAACAGAGTTGTGGTGATTGCTTGAAGAGAATTCCAAGCAGATCAGAGATGGAGATGGAAATGAAGGTCAGTTAATAAATCAGCATATGAGCAAATTGGATTTGTACTTGCAAAGTGAGTTGTATATTTCAGATCAGAACCAGTTGTTACTTTCTAACCATTGTATCAGTCAAAATCCTTTAATCAAGGTTGACCTAATAGTCATTGTGTAAACCCTTTAATCAAGGTGACATTCTGATGGAGTGTTCCTAAGCCCTCTAACCAGGCCAATTTTAATAGAGTGTATTAAATCATTTAATAGGGTCACACCTAATAGTGTGTATTGTAAACTTTTAACCATGTTGGCTTCTCATAGAGCTCACTTTAGAAGAGTGAAAATCAGTAGCATGTTACAAGTGGTTTTCCCGAATTGGGTTTCCACATTAAATCATAGTGTTATACTTGTGTGAATGTTATTTGATGTGAATATTGTTGAAAGTTTTATATTATGCATGTTGATTACTTTTGGACAATGGACTACAAGTTTTATGCAATTGGTATATGCTATAGAGACCAAGTGAATTGTTGATTAGATCTAAGTTTGTTAAAGAGCTGGAAAGTTGAACTTGTACATCTGGACCTGAGCATAACTAATTCACCCCCCTCTCAGTTATTCTAAAAATCATTCTAATGATTGGTATTTGAGCTATTGGTACTTGTAGAGAAAAATTTTAAAGGTACTTGAAGCTAATGATCAAGATGTATGAAAAAGGAGGTACCAAAGCTAAACAAGGAGAACTTCCTTGCATGGTAGAGTTTGATGAAATTGCATCTAGCTGGTATTGGTGATTTGGAAAAATACTATGTTGATAATGACTATGTTACACCTACTGCACCTTTGACTATTGAGGATATGAAAGAAAAACAAGAACACAATCAGACAATGTTGGAAATTGCATCTTCCCTAAGCTATCCTGAATTTGAAGACATCAAGGACTATACTAATGCAAAGCAAATGTGGGACACTCTAGCAGCTATCTATGGAGGAGACACAAATGTACTAATAGAAAAATTTGAAATTTTGAGAGGTAAGTTTGATGAAATGAAAATGCAAGAAGGTGAAAATATTGCTCAATATTGTGGTAGAATTAAGGACCTCCATCATAAAGTATTGAGAACTTTTCTTCCTATCTATGCTATTAGAGTTTATGCAATACAAGAATCAAGATGTAATTCTGGTAATGTCCTGACTTTGGAGTCTTGTTGGAAAGATTACCTCTTTTGAGCTGTCTAATTATGATAATTTCACTATGCACAACATTTAATCTACATTCAAGTCTCAAATGGTTCTTCACAAGTCTAAGAAGGGAAAAGAAAGTTGTGTGAGCAGTGACAGTAACAATGACAGTGATAGTGACACTTTTTATGATGACCTAGATGATCTTGAGGAGCTTATGGCTAGAAGGCTACATAGAGGAAAAGGAAAATTCTAAGGTAAACTTCCTATAATCTATTTTTCATGTAACAAAGTTGGCCATATTGCAGAAAGATTCCCTAAAAGGACTGACAAGGATGAAAGAAGGGAATGAAAGTACAAAGACAAGAGAAATGACAAAGATCAGAGAAGGTACAAAGACTACAAAGAAAAGGGTAAAAAATCTTGTTACATTATTGAAGAGAAAAATGATAGTGAAAGTAGTGAATCTGATGAATGTGATATAGAAGTTGTTTATGTTGATATGAAAGATGAATCTACTGAAGATGAGAAAACTGCACTTATTTCATATGTGAGTAAAGGTGATAAATGGATTATTGATAGTGGTTTCTCATATCACATGAATGGTGACAAAAGTAAGTTTGAGACCCTAAATCATTATAAAGGTAGAAGTGTTAAGTTTGGTAATGATGCACCATGTGCTGTGAATGAAAAATGATCAATAAGATTAACTGATAAGATCAGATGTGATAATTCTTATTAGGTTCAAGGTCTTAACTATAAGTTGTTGAGTGTTTCACAGTTGAATAGTATGAGTTACCGAGTTGAATTTCATCATAGAAAAGATAAAATATTTGATGCTAGTGGTGAACTAATTGGAAGTGGAGAACATACAAGAGGTAACTTGTTATATCTAGACCTATCTGAAGAAATATGTTTTTTTGCACAATTTGATGATGTATGGTTATCTCATAATAGGTTGTGTCATGTAAACTTTGATAATTTGGTAAATATTAGTAAGATGAAGAAAGTTCAAGGTTTTCCAAGATTGAAGAAACCTGATAATGTGATGTGTAAATAGTATCAATTGGGAAAAATGATAAAGTCTAGTTTTAAGAGCAAGACGTATACTTCTGATAATATTTTGGAATTGGTTCATACTGACCTTTGTGGACCTATGGGTGTGAAAAGTTATTGCGGTGATAAGTATTTCATTATTTTTGTTGATGACTATTCTAGAATTATGACTTTAATATTTTTAAAAGAGAAATCTGATGCATTTAAGTTGTTTAAGTGGTATTTGGAAAAAGTTGAAAAAGAAAGAGGTAAAATCTTGAAATGTTTGAGATCTGATAGAGTAGGAGATTTTATATCAAATGAGTTTAATATATTCTACAATGATAGAGGAATAAAGAGATAAATATCTGCACCTAGGACACCTCCACAGAATGGTATAGAAAAAAGATGAAATAGATCAATTATGGATTGTGCTAGAACAATGATGATAGAGAAGAATGTTGTACAAAAGTACCAGAGAGAAGCTGTAAGTATAATTGTTTATACCTTGAACTGAGTACAAATCAAGAAAGGTATAAATGCTACACCTTTTGAGTTATGGTATGGATATGCACCTAATGTGAAGTATTTTAAAGTCCTTGGAAGTAAATGTTATATATTGAAAGACAATAGGAATGGAAAACTTGATTCTAAAAGTGATGAAGGCATATTCCTAGGATATTCCACTAAGAGAAAAGCTTACAAGTGTTTGAATTATAACAGTAATAAAATTATGGAAAGTACAAATGTTAGAGTTGATGAATATGCAGAAAAGAATAAAGTTGAGTACAAGAAAGAACTTGAAGATTACTAATCTTTTGTATACATGGAAGAAGGAGAGGCTAGTAATGCACCTAAACCAAATGCCAAGGAACCGCATGAACCTATTAACCCACAACAAGAAAATGTCAAGCATCATGAGGATGCTGCTAAGAAATCAAAAGAAGAGTCACAGAATCTACAAAATAAACTTGAAGATCAAGTAGAAAGGAAATCTGAACCTACATTGGCACAGTATGTAAGCAGACATCATATGCCTAAATAAATAATTCAAGATAAAGAATTTGGAGTTATGACAAGAAGTATGTTAAAATATATTACATGCTTATTATGTGAACTTGAGCCTAAGACAACAAAATATGTGTTAGAGAATGAAGATTGGATACAAGCCATGAATTAAGAAATAGAGAAGATAGAGAAAAACAAAACCTGGACACTAGTGCCAAGACCATAAGACAAGAATGTTATTGGAACAAAATGGGTATTCAAAAATAATCTAAATGAACATGGAGAAGTCACTAGGAAAAAAACCAAATTAGTATGCAAAGGATATACACAAGAAGGGATTCACTATGGGGAGACATTTCCTCCAGTTGTAAGATTGGAAGGAGTGGGGACTCTACTTGCATATGCAACCTATAAAGGATTAAAATTATATCAAATGGATGTCAAATCTGAATTTCTGAATGGGATATTGGAAGAAGAAGTATACATTGAACAACCAAAAGGATTTGTTGACCCAAGCAAGAAGAATATGGTTTATAAACAAAATAAGGCATTGTATGGATTAAATCAAGCCCCAGAGCATGGTATGAGAAACTGCATAATTATCTAATAAAGATTGGATTTGTAAGGATAAATGAGAACAACAATATGTATTTGAAGATTGAAAAAGGTAAAGGGATTTTGATAGGTGAAATATTTGTTGATGATATCATATTTGGACGACAAGATGCCCTTTGTCAAACATTTTCAAATGAGATGCAAACTAAATTTCAAATGTCTATGTTTGGTGAGATCAAATTCTTTGTTGGTTTGAAAGTTTATTAGATGAAGAAAGGTATCTATATTAATAAATATAAGTATGTCAAGGAGATACTAATTTTTTTTGGTATGGAAGATTCCATACCGATAAGTACACCTATGGCTACTAGACAAAAAAATATTAAAAACTGATTGATACAACTGAAGTCAATCAAACCATGTATAGATATATGATTGCAAAGTTACAATATGTTGTCCATAGCAGACGGGATATTGCCCTAATAGTTGGGATTGTTGCAATATTTCTTGCAAATCCTAAAGAGAGTCACATGATGGCAGTAAAAAGGATATTGAGATATCTAAAAGGTACAAAGGACTATGGATTGTATTACAAGAAGAATGATCAGTTTGAATTAAAAGTTTACACTAATGAAGATTGGGTAGGAAATATGGATGATAGAAAGAGTACAACTGGTGGTACATTCTTTCTAGGAAAGAGATTAGTCTCTTGGAAAAGCAAGAAATAGAACTGCATTTCCCAATCTACAGTAGAAGCTGAATATGTAGCAGCAACAGTGAATTGTTCAAATTTAGTGTGGATCAAGTAATTGTTAAAAGGTATGAAGGAAGAAATCATTGAGTGAGTTGTTATTTTCTATGATGATACAAGTGTTATTAACATATCAAGAAATCTTGTTATGCACACTAAGACTAAGCATATTTCTATCAAGTATCATTACTTGAGAGAGTTAGTTCAAGACAAAGAAGTGAGATTGGAATATGCAAATACAAAGGAATAATTAGTAGATATATTCACAAAAGAATTACCTAAAGATATTCATGAATACCTTAGAGGTAAATTAGGGGTGATTCCCCTAACTACGGCTACCTAGAAACATATAGGAGCACTACATCAAATGTACTAATAAGAATATCTAACAAATTGATGTAGAAGAGGTCACACTTTAGGAGTTACCTAGAGGTGTGAGAAGTAAAGAAAAGATGTAAATTAGTCATAAGAAAGATGATAGGGGAAGCATAAAAATCAGTGAACTGACATGAAGACAGTAAGCGACAGATACAAGTTTCCTTGGCATTGTTGTCAAAGAGGGTGAGATACAGAAAAGAGATACATCATTGATGGAGAGATTAAAAAAGAGTTGTTAAGATTAAAACTGAGGGAAAGATATAGGAAAGATATTCAGAAGAAATGACCCTAAGAAAAGAGGGAGTGATTGAATAAGAGAGAGATTTAGTGAATAGATAAAGAAAAAATTATCCCAGTGGGAGCTGGTATTTGGATGTGAATCATAATGAAGCTAAGCATATTAATGAAGATCTAATGCATGGAGATTTTGGATTGTATGGTAAATCATGTGGTTTTCATGTGGTGTTTCCATCAATTCCAAAGAGGGAGATTGTTGGAAACTACAATTGAAACAATTTTTATACTATCATTGATATCAAACCTTAACAAGTAAGACAATTGCTATCTAGTAGGGTACCATATCTTTTGATTGATGAAGATGATTTGAAAAGAGGAGATAAAAAGGGGTCCTAAGGAAAGGTTGAGTTATGTGATACTTCAATGGGTACTTGATTAGTTGGCACATTGATAAGGTAATGCGGTGTTTATCTTTAACACCAAGTGAAGAAGAAAGACTGGAAACATAGGCTTAACTAAGAAAAAGTGAAGAAATTTAGTTTAAGCTGAGTGATGCTAGTGTTGACTAAGTGCCTGTATAAGATGAGAAAATCTAGTTTTGACCAAGCATTGGTAATTTCCAAGCAAGAGATAATTAACTGAGGAAAGACAATATTTTCCAAGAAGGAAAGTTTTAGCAATGACCGAGATATCAAGCAATGATCGAGGAGATGAACACGGTATTGATCAAGTGTCAGTAATTTACATTTTGTGAAAGAATTGAGAATCCCAACCGACATAGTTGAATTCTTGGGATATCTAAAACATGTTGAAATTATTAATGAATACTATGAAAAATTTAATGCATGGTAAATCATTTTCTTATGGATTTAAAGAGAAGTTTGAAGATGTATCTAGAAGTAAAAGAAGGAGAACAAAATGATGAAAGGATTCAATGAATCTGACCAAAACCTAAGATATACAAAAGATATTAAGCGGCAAAATATTAATCTACCTAATCAAGGAGGTATAAGGATGACCTAATTGTGAGGTTAAAGAGAGTGTGGAAGAGGTTGATGTTATTGACTAATGAATCTATGTAGAAGGCTAAGGTGAAGTTGTGAAGAGATTAATAGATTTGTGGTGATTTCTTGAAGAGAATTCTGAACAGATAAGAGATGGAGATGGAAATGAAGGTTAGTCAGTAAATTAGCATATGAGAGAATTGGATCTATATTTGAAAATTGAGTTGTATATTTCAAATCAAAACCTACTATTACTTTCTAACCATTGTATCAGTCAAAATCCTTTAATCAAGGTTGACCTAAGAGTCATTGTGTAAACCCTTTAATCAAGGTGACATTCTAAAGGAATGTTCTTAAGCCCTCTAACTAGGCCACTTCTAATAGAGTGTATAAAATCCTTTAACAGGGTCCCACCTAACACTGTGTACTGTAAACCTTTCACTGGGTTGGCTTCTCAAAGAGCTCACTTCAGAAGAGTGAAAATTAGTAGCATGTTATAAGTGGCTTTTCCCAAATTGGGTTTCCAAGTTAAATCCTAGTGTTATACCTGTGTGAATGTTGTTGAAAGTTTTATATTCTGCAAGTTGATTACTTTTGGGCAGTGGACTATAAGTTTTATGTAGCTGATATATGCTATAGAGACTGAGTGAATTATTGATTAGATCTAAGTTTTTTGAAGATCTAGAAAGTTGAATTGGTACATCTAGACCTGAGGATAACTGATTCACCCCCACTCTTAGTTATTCTAAAATCATTCTAACAAATTTTTTTGCCAAGATCTACAATCGATGTTAGGAACTTTTTTAACACATTATCTCCTCTAGTTGGCCCCAAATAGGTGTTTGAAAGACCACACGCTTCATCTTGGTAGGAATCATCCCAAGAGATAACGAAGAAGGGGGGGGGGCTGAATCAGTTATCTACTAGTTTCAATTCTTTATCCAATTAAGTATACTTAAACATAAAGCATAAACACAATGAGAGAACAGTTGAACACAACACCAATATTTTGGTTATGGGGAAACCCAAATAGGTAAAATCCCCAGTGGGAATTGACACCTACTAATATTATGCACCAGTGTATTATAATCCTTGTTAGAAGATCCTTAACCCTGTTAGGAGTTTCTTTACAATATATTTAGTATATTAGACCTAGTCAAGGGTCAAACCCTATTAGGAGTATTTTACATAGTCCCTATTAGGGGAGAGGACACACTATCCAAGAGCACACTACTCAAAGGGGCGAAGGCTACAACCTTCTGAATAATAGATACACACTATATCTCGATCTTGGTGAACTGTGCTTAGACTTGCTATCCAGATTTTCCAATGTATAGAAAAAACATTTTACTTAGTCACATAGAACTTCTTCTGATGGCTCAACACTTTGCACACTCTGCTCTGCTCTTTACAATCAACTATGAACCACACTCAAGCAATCACAAATGACTGCCTATAAATATCTTTCCTCTAAATGATATAATCAATTCATCCTATTAGAACCACCTTGAAATCATATTAGAGAAGCCATAACAAACTCTGATAATAATTCAGTTAGCTCTACTAAGCACACAACACATTCTGGGACCTGTCCAATAA
This sequence comes from Chamaecyparis obtusa, assembly GCA_027943335.1. Taxonomy (NCBI): domain Eukaryota; kingdom Viridiplantae; phylum Streptophyta; class Pinopsida; order Cupressales; family Cupressaceae; genus Chamaecyparis; species Chamaecyparis obtusa. The sequence continues at coordinate 389,882 of BSBK01010977.1, read as the reverse complement.
GATAATTGTAGATGCGTGCTACACATTGTCAGCTCTACCAAAGTAACTATATCTTTCTCCTCAAGATGAATTAATTCATGTGCTCCTAGATGAATATCACTAACTCTTCTCCAAGCTTAAATCTAAGGGTGCATATTGAAATGATAGGCGCAACTTCAGAACCAATATAATCTCTATCCGCTCTTTTGAACAAACACAAAAAATTGCTACTGGTAAATAACGACTACATAACTTCACTTCTACTATTCATCAAACTCTGTGTCCATGAATGTAACATCAATAACATGTCTTCATCATATATCCAAGTGTGCAAGGCTCCATGATAACAGTGCAAACAACCATACATAGAACATTGCCTGTTACTCTGTCAGGAACACTTCTCACACAAGCTGCTATATAACTATCTGTAATAACAGTTAACCTCTGCACCCATGATATCATGCTGATAACATGTCCATGCAACATATAGTGAAAGCTTAGTACATAAGTCTTCCACATATGCTACTTACTATATGTTTTCATTAATGACAAACATACAGTCAGTACCGGCCTGCTGGCAAATCTCCAACAATCTCCTTCTTCAGCATTGATGGCAACATATGGAATGAAAAACTCCACCAATCCAAATGAATAATTCTTTTATAACATTCTCCATTTCCTCAACTAAACTACTGTCATAACTGAATACTACTCCCCCTTAGCATATTACTCCTCCTTTTACTTCTATTTTTCATGACTATATATTACTCCTCCTTTGACATCAATGGCAAAGGGTGCCAATCGGTTTAAGCACCGATGCTACTGCAAAAGTAGAGTAGTCAACCATCCATTAGTCCCTGAGGAATGATGATTTTCCTTCTTTCTTCTAAGTAGAATCAGGGAAGGGAATTACTCCCAACTTCTCCCTGAGATACTCAAAAGTATCCTTAGGCAAGAGCTTTGTGAATATGTCTGCTAATTGATCTTTAGTACTCACATAGTCCAACTTAACTTCTTTTTCTACCACTTTCTCTCTTAAGAAGTTAGACTTGATCTCAATGTGCTTTATCTTTGCATGCATCATAGGGTTCTTCGACATATTGATAGTGCTAGTGTTATCACAGTGAATAACAATAGGATAATCAATCTAAATTCCAAAATCCTTTATCATATGCTTGATCCAAACAATTGTAGAACAATTCAAGGCTGTTGCAACATACTCTGATTCTTCTATTGATTGAGAAATACAATTTTGTTTCTTTCTTGTCCAAGTGACAAGTCTATCACCAAGAAACACTACTCCACTTGATGTACTCTTTCTGTCATCAATGCATCCAGCCCAATTTGCATTAGTATACACATCAATCTTGATATTTTCTAAATTAGGATACCATAGACCATAGTCTATAGTGCCTTGCAAGTATCTAAATATCCTTTTTACTTCCATGAGGTGACTTTGTTTAGGGTTTTCTGCAAATATTCCAACTATGCCAACTACATTGGAAATATCAGGTCTAGTTTGAGTAAGATAAATAAGTTTTCCAATCATAGACTTGTATAATGTTATATCTACTATTGGTGAGTCATCTTCTTTTGTAAGCTTGCATCTAGTTATCAAAGGTGTCCCTACTGGCTTACAATCATCCATATTGAATTTCTTCAATATCTCTTTCACATACTTTGACTGATTAATGAAAATTCCCTTCTCTATATGTTGCACATTCATTCCCAAAAAGTATTTGATAGGTACAATCATGCTCATCTCAAATTAACTCTACGTCTCCTTAGAAAATTCAGCACTGATTTTGTCATTACCTTCAAAGATAGTGTCATCAACAAATATAGCTACAAGTAGTAGACCTTCAAATGTCTCTCTTATGAATAGGTTACAATCTGCTACTCCTTTCTTGAATCCAATATTTGTTAGATATCCATCATGTCTCTCATACCAAGCTCTAGGGGCTTTCTTAAGTCCATAGAGCAATTTCTTCAATTTGCATACCATATCAGGTTTGTCTGATAGGGTAAATCCTTCTGGCTACTCAATATATACTTCTTTTAATTCACCATTCAGGAATGTTGACTTAAAATCCATCTAATAAACTTTGAAGTTTATGAATGTTGCATAAGCTAGAAACAACTTAATAGCTTCTAATCTTCTCACTGGTACAAATGTGTCTGAATAATCAATGCCCTCTCTTTGCGCATATCCCTTACATACTAACCTTTCTTTATTTCTTACTACTATACCATCTTCATTCATCTTGTTTCTAAATATCCACTTTGTTCCAATCACATTCTTATCACTAGGTCTTGGGACTAGTTCCCAAGTGTCATTCTTAATAATTTGATCAAGTTCTTCTTTCATAGCATCATGCCAATCTGAATCATTACATGCATCTTCAACACTTAAAGGTTCAATTTGAGATAGTAAACATACCGCCTCATTTCTAGTTGAGTTCTTTGCTTGTGATCTTGTTAAGACTTTGCCGCTCTGATCTCCAATGATGTCATTCTTGGAATGGTTTCTAGATGTAAATTTTGGAACTTTGGGTGATACTGTCTCATCCTCCTTAGGAGTTTCTTCTTCACTTGTCTTAGGGTCATTGAATAACACATCAATACTGTCAAACATTTCTTCAATAATTGTCTCACTAGTGGAGGGTCTGGGTTCTTATTCAATCATGGGTGAGTAATCATGATATCTTTCTTGAATCATAAACTTTCCATCAATCTTAACATGATCACTTTCAATGATCTTTTTCAATCTTAAATTGAAGCATCTATAAGCTTTACTTTTAGTAGAGTAACTAAGGAAAATACCTTCATCACTTCTTGCATCTAACTTGCCTATTGCTTCATCTCTCTTGAAGTAGCACTTGCTTCCAAAGATTCTAAAGTATTTTACTATGGGAACATTACCAAACCATAGATCATAAGGTGTTTTGTCTATGCTAGGCCTCAATTGAATTCTATTGATGGTATAGACTATTGTATTGATTGCATCTCTCCAATAGGTGTGCAACTTTTCCTTCAATCATGATGGTGCACGCTGTTAGAAAGTAAAGTCCACCAAGATAACTAAGAGGGGGGGGGGGGGGGGGGTGAATCAGTTATCAAATAATATAAATTTTATCATCTTCAACAACATTAAACCATATAAGAAATATAATTACCAACCATAGAAAGATATTCATACATAAAAACACAATAACACAAGATATGTTGACTAGGGAACCTCTTGATCAAAGAGTAAACCCCAGTGGGAATGATGCCCAAAAAAGATGCACTAATATGAATATTCCTTGTGAGAGGATGGAATCTGTTAGGAATCTTATGAAATACATTTAGTACATATGAATCCCTGTTAGGAGATTTTTAATCCTTGTTAAAAGATTCTAACCCCGTTAAGAGTTATGGAAGATAGAATGACCCACTGCCCAAACAGCTTCAGGGTAAGATCACTGAACACACTGTCCAAATAATCTCTGCATTAATCAATAGAATAATATGTCACCTCTTCTCTAACTATGCCAAACCACACTCACTGTTACATCAAATCTCAATTCCAGATCTCTATACTTCACATGTCTTCCTTCACAAATTCGCTTTCATACTTAGCTCTTTTCTTCACTTCATGCATACAGCATCACAACCACTTCTACCATATCATAATTACACACTTTCACATTAAAAATACATACTACTACATTATAATAAGGAAATACATTCCTTCCTTTATACCACACTCAAATAATTACAAATGAATTGGCATACAATTACAAAATAAATGTTTCCACACACTACACCAAAATTACACAAAATTGTCAGCTTCCAAATACAATAAATCTTCACTCATGCAATCTCAAAATCTACACTATCAACCACATCACTATCAATGTGTCTTCAACTTCCCTTTAACTACACAAAACCAGATTCCATCCTGATTAGGAGATATCATCCGATTTCCACAAACCGCTACTCAGCACTGCCTGAATACTGCTTCCACCAAAATAATCATAACTTCCATGAATGAATGAATTACTATCTTTTCTCTTAATCATAGACATATGACATATTAAAGAGTATAACCTCAACATCGCATAGCTCCAACTACAATAACCCACGTGCACTAATCCAAACTCTATCTTCTTCTCTGCAAGTCTTCGGTAAATCACTGTGTTGACATCAATGACAATCATAGTCATGAATGCAACAACAACTGCTACAAAGTGTCTACCAAACATTTAGCATTCATTCTTAAAAATCTCCCCCATTTTCATTGATGGCAACATAGATGAAAAACATCCAATGTTCCAAAAATCCAATACTGCAACACTGCTTCTTCAAATCATCTTCATCAATCAAATCTTGCTTCGTTATCCTATTCAGTTCTCTTCAACACATGTCTCAGATTTTTTTTAATGCATAATTCTCCCCCATTGACATAAATGAAAAAAATTCCATCACTATGTCAACAACAACTCAATGTCAAAAGACACTTTTAAAAAAATACATTTACTAGAGTCCTCATGACTCAGCTCAGATACACATACTCCCCCATAGAGGAAGTACCAACATACAGTCTAGAAGAAAGATAAGGCTCATATACCACTGGACTGATGCAACCAACTACATCACTTCTCAAAAGTAGGTTGGGGCATAACCCCAAGCATACCTCTTAGATACTCAAATGTATCCTTAGGCAAAGGCTTTGTGAATATATCTGCTATCTACTCCTTTGTACTTATGTACTCAAGTCTGACTTCTTTTTTAGAAACTTTCTCTCTTACAACATGATACTTAATCTCTATATGCTTTGTCTTAGAATGTAATACAAGATTCTTAGACATAATAACTATACTGGTGTTGTCACAATGTATAACAACAGGTTCAAAAAATTTTATTCCAATATCCTTCAGCATCTGCTTCATCCAAATTATCTGGTTACAATTGTTTGCTGCTGCTACATATTCTACTTCTGTTGTGCTTTATGAGATACAATTTTGCTTCTTACTTAGCCAAGAAACTAATCTTCCTCCAAGGAAAAATGCTCCACCATTGGTGCTTTTCTTATCATCAACACTACCTCCCCAATCAACATTTGTATATGCACATAGGGTAAAATCATCATATTTTTCATACCATAATCCATATTCCATTGTGCCTCTTAAATATCTCAGTATCCTCTTACTACTGCATAATGTGATTCTCTAGGTTCAGCTTGAAATCTTGCTACAATTCTAACTAAATGTGCTATATCAAGTCTTGTATGAGTCAAATACTGCAATCCTCCAATCATAGATCTGTATTTTTTTTGTTCTATTGTAGGAGTTTCATCTATGCTAGATAACTTATGTCTGGTCACCATAGGTGTTCCAACTGGTTTACAATCCTCCATTCCAAATCTTTTCAATAAGTCATTCAAGTACTTTGTTTGACTTACAAAGATACCATCATTGTTTTGTGTTATTTGTAATTCCAAAAAGTATTTCATTTCACCAATCATACTCATTTCAAATTCAATCTTCATTTCATCAGCAAATTTGTCACTAGCTTCATCTTCACCTCCAAAGATAATGTCATCAACAAAAATAACTATAACTAACAAACCATTTTCAATTTCTTTTGTGTACAGATTGCTATCAGCTACTCCTTTTATAAATCCCAACTTTAACAAATACTTGTCCAGTCTTACATACCAAGTTCTAGGTGCTTGTTTAAGTCCATATAAAGCTTTCTTCAATTTAAATACCATGTCTCCTTCTTGAGTTAAAGGAAAACCTTCAGGCTGCTCAATGTAGACTTCTAATTCTCCATTCAGAAATGTTGACTTCACATCCATCTGGTATAATTTAAATTTCTTGTAAGTTGCATATGCCAAAAATATTCTTACTACTTCATTTCTTGCAACAGGTGCAAAATTTTCTTCATAGTCAATTCCTTCTTGTTGTGAGTAACCCTTACATACCAATCTTGCTTTGTTTCTTACTACTTCTCTGTGTTCATTCATCTTGTTTTTGAATACCCATTTAGTTCCAATAACATTCTTGTCTTTAGGTCTAGGGACCAATTCCCATGTCTTTTTCTTTTCAATTTGATCGAGTTCTTCTTTCATAGCATTAGTCCAACTTTCATCTTCACAAGCTTCATTAGTAGTCTTAGGTTCAATTTGAGAAATCAAACATAACTGTTCTTGTGCCTTATTTCGAGTCAGAACTCCTCTTTTGATGCTCCCAATAATCTGTTCAAAAGGATGATTCCATTACAAACTCTTCCTAGGTGTCACTATCTCAAATCTCTCTTTAGATGTAGGCTCTTCAATAACTTCACTATGGCTTTCATTCAACAAATCACTGTCAGTTTCATAAAACAATTCAGTAGTTCCAATATTAGGTTTAGGATCAACTTCTTCATCAAATTCATAATCAAGCATTCTTTCCTGAATTTTGAACTTTTCATCAACTTTAACATTTACGCTCTCAACAATAGTCTTAGTTCTTTTATTGAAACATCTATATGCTTTTCTTTTCAAAGAATATCCAAGAAATATACCTTCATCACTTCTAGGATCAAACTTTCCAATATCATCATCTCTCTTTATATAACATTTCCTTCCAAAAATTCTAAAATACTTAACTGAGGGTGCATGTCCAAACCATAATTCATAAGGTGTCTTGTCTGTGTCTTCTCTGATTTGTACTCTATTCATTGTATATACTATTGTGTTCACTACTTCTCTCTAGAATATCTTTGCCAAATCATTTTCAAACAACATAGCTCTTGCTGCTTCAATCATTGATATGTTCTTTCTACAATGTCATTTTGTTCAGGTGTTCTAGGGGCTGAATACTGTCTTTTAATGCCATTTTCTTCACAAAAGTTGTTAAACTCTCTAGAAGTAAATTCTCCACCTCTATCAGATCTTAAACATTTAATCTTCATTCTAGATTCATTCTCAACTTTATTCTTAACAATCTTAAACTTATCAAATCCTTTAGATTTTTCATTAAGAAATGCAATCCACATCATTCTTATAAAATCATCAACAAGAATCATAAAATACCTTTCTCCATAGAATCCTCTAGTCCTGGTAGGACCACTCAAATTTGTATGAACAATCTCTAGCTTCTCTATAGATGTAAACTTCTTACTAGGAAAAGAAATTCTCTTCTGTTTAGCCATTACACATTCTTTGCAAATCATGTTAGTAGGCTTCATAATTTTAGGTAAATCTCTTACTGCAAGTGTAGTACTTACTTTCACAATGTTATCAAAGTTTATATGACAAAACCTTCTATGCCATAACCAACTGTCATCAATCTTTGTAATCAAACATGTCATCTTAGTAGGATTCAACTAAAATAGATTACTTTTGGTTCTAGATCCAGTTCCAATCAGATTTCCATCTTTATCCTTTATTACACAAATTTTCTCAGTAAACCAAACTTGATATCCTTTATCAACTAACTATCCAACACTCAAAAGATTATGTTTCAATCCATCCACAAAATAAACATCATCAGTATTAGTCTTTACATCAAGAGTAATAGATCCTATACCTTTAATCAAACAAGGTGCATTGTTTCCAACTCTAACAACTCCTCCATCATATTCATTCAACTTTATGAACTTTTTCATGTCTCCAGTCATATGATGTGAACAACCACTATCTATAATCCAATCAACTTTCTTTTCAACTTGAGAAACTAAGGCTTTTTCTTCCTTAACATCAGTTTTAGGATTTTCTTCTTTAATTGCTACAAATCCTATGTCATCATTATTTTCAGTATCATTTTCACTTAAAGTTATTTCTATACTAGCTTCAAGATCTTCATCATTAGCATAATAACATTCCTTAGATCTTCTAGGTTTGAAATTGCTTCTGTACTTTTTAACTCTCTTAGGACATTTAGATGCAAAATGACCATATTCTTGACAAGTCCAACATTTAAATATTTTCTTACCGTCTGGTTCTCTTTTCACAAGCAAGACAATACCTTCTTCAATCTTCTTGTCTTCTTCATTTCTAGATTTGTTGCTACTAGCATAATCTCCACTCACACTAATGCTTCTTGACAAAGTAGGGTGAACACTAAAAGCACTGAATGCTGTCTCCATTCTAGGTAAGTCTCTTGATAATCTCAGGTTCATTTTTGTTGCTTCCAGTCTTCCAAGAAGAGTCTCTCTTGTAAAGTTTGTTGTACAAGGTATCACTTGTTGAATCATCTATGTTGTCTACTTAAATACATGAGTCAATGTCCTCAAAATTTTCCATATCACTTCATTCTCTATCTTTGTTCCTCCACAAGATTTTATACTTGTAATGATCTCTGACATTCTACCAATATAACTTCTAATAGATTCATCTTCCAACATTTTTATATCTTCAAATGCACATATCCAATTATGTAATCTAACTCTTTTTGCATGTTCATCACCTTCAAAAGTAGAGTGTAAATCATTCCAAATTTCATGAGATTTTTTCAAATACTTTACCTAACTGTACTCATTCTTTGAAAGTGTTGTCAAAAGTGCTTCTCTTGCAAGTATGTTACACATGAATAGATCTCTCTCTTCTGCAGTACATGTTTCAAGATTGTCATCTTCAATGATAGTCTTATTATTCTTTGTAATCAACCAATAACCTAGTCCTAAACATAATAGGTGTGTCTTCATCTTTTCTTTCAAGCTATCAAAATTTACTCCATCAAACTTAGGGCTTTCTTTCTTGAAATTTTCCATGGATCTCCTTAAGCTATTAAACTTCTTTTTCAAGGACCTGCTACTCTGATACCAATTGTTAGAAAGTAAAGTCCACCAAGACAACTAAGAGGGGAGGGGGGGGTGAATCAGTTATTAGATAATTATAAATTTTATCATCTTCAATAGTATTAAACCATATAAGCAATATATTTACCAACCATAGAAAGATATTCATACACAATATCACTGACTAGGGAACCTCTTGATCAAAGAGTAAACCTCGGTGGGAATGATGCCCACAAAAGATGCACTAATATAAATATTCCTTGTGAGAGGATGGAATCTATCAGGAGTCTTATGAAATACATTTAGTACATATGACTCCCTATTAGGAGATTTTGAATCCCTATTAAAAGATTCTAACCTTGTTAAGAGTTATGGAAGACAGAAGGGCCCACTACCCAAACAGCTTCAAGGTAAGATCACTGAACACACTGTCCAAATAATCTTTGCATTACTCAATAGAATAATATGTTACCTCTTCTCTAACTATGCCAAACCACACTCACTATTACATCAGATCTCAATTCCATATCTCTTTACTTCGCATGTCTTCCTTCACAAATTCACTTTCATACTTAGCTCTTTTCTTCACTTCATGCATACAGCATCACAACCGTTGCTACCATATCATAATTACATACTTTCACATTACAAATACATACTACTACATTATAATAAGGAAATACATTCCTTCTTTTATACCACACTCAAATAATTACAAATGAGTTGGCATACAATTACAAAATAAAAGTTTCCACACGTTACACCAAAATTACACAAAATTGTCAGCTTCAAAATACAATAAATCTTCACTCGTATGACCTCAAAGTATGCACTATCAACCACATCACTATCAATGTGTCTTCAAATTCCCTTTAACTACACAAAACTAGATTCCGTCCTGATTAGGAGATATCATCTGATTTCCACAAACCGCTACTCAGGAACACTACCTGAATACTACTTCCACCAAAATGATCATAACTTCCATGAATCAATGAATTACTATCTACGCTCTTAACCATAGACATATGACATATCAAAGAGTATAACCTCAACATCACATAGCTCCAACTACAATAACCCACATGCGCTAATCCAAACTATGTCTGCTTCTCTGCAAGTCTTTGATAAATCACTGTGTTGACATCAATGACAATCATAGTCATGAATGGAACAACAACTACTACAGAATGTCTACCAAACATTTAGCAGTCATTCCTAACACACATTGTATCAAGGATGATCCTATTCCTTCTCTCTACAATTCCATTCTTGTAATGCCCACCCTAGCATCTTCCTATGTTAGACTGACAGGACTTTTGTTGTGGACACTTTGGATTTTATGAGACATTTGAGCATATATATTTGGTTACTATAGTTGATTTGGAAATATTAAATGAGTTATAATTTAATTATGAATGGCTAGAAATGAACTATCAGTAAAATGTTTTACATTGATTTGTGTTATGATGTTTATATTATGATCTAACCCTACTGACCCTATTATGGTTAGACATTTACTGGTTGATGTGAGTGTAGGATGAGGAGGGGTAGTCATAGTTACTCCTATGGGAGGTCCACATGATGTCACACTCTCCCTCCTTTTTTTCACTGCATGTTTATATATTTGTATATGCATATTAGTTTGTGATGTAGGTTGCAAGTACCAGGCATCATCTCCACCTGGCTACACAGGTCTGAGTGTGCCATCAAAATCCTTGAACTATTGATGTGTGGAAATTTAACTATGTTACTCTTGAGGTTACCCATGGACTTAGAATTCTATTTAGGAAGTTATCCTAGTTGGGAAAGTAGAATGCAGTTTATGTTATGGACTTGATTTGATGTTGGTCTGAGTTTATGTTATAAGTTAGAATTAATCTGTTTTACATGTATAATAATTATGTTATAAATATGTTATAATTTTTTGTATGTTATATAGGTGTGTGTATATGTGGGTGCACACACATATATCCATGCTTATATAAATAATAATAATTGTATGTTTTCATTAATTGTGTTAATGGTATGTTGTTTATAATAAATAAATAAAGTGAGTTAAAGAAAAGAATATTTAATGAATGTATTAAATAAAAAGTAAAAATAATAATAATAAAAGGAAAATGCCTTGTTGTAGTAAAATTAGCTATCTAGGAGGGAGTTGAACTCAAGACCTCCTAGAAGTTAGGCTACTTTTTTTTTCCTATTGTGCTATGTGTTTTTCTTGAAAGGTATTTGTCTATTATTCTTGTTATGCTTTCATTTAAAAGATATTTTAATTAAATTTATTAAAAACCTTGATTAAGTCTTTACGGAAAATTATTTGGTTGTTCCTCCAACCAACTATGGAAGTTGGAGAAGTTGCTTCCCATAAAGAAACTCCTCCAACCACATAGTTGGGGGATAAATAATTGAAGGATTTTTTGTGCGGGAGGATGTTAATTTTTGGAAGATTTGTTTTCTTTTGAGTTGTCTGTAATTGTTTTCTCAGGAAATTTTAGGTGAAAGTTTATGTGAGTTTGAGAGTCTCTGGTTGGTGAAGTCATCTGTGTGAGGATTGCTTGGAATTGATTGCCAGAGGAAGATTTTCAAAGGGATATCTACTCAAGCATCCATTTTCACAGAGAAACTCTAGCCAAGGGAAGAGGATTCTCTGTAGGACCCAAGGTAGGGTCTAAACTGGGAAGAATCTCCATTCTTCCTCTTTGTGTATGAATGTGTTTGTATATGATATGATATTAAATTAGAATATGATTTTTTTCCTATGTGTCCAAAATGATATGTAAATGTTTTATCCTCTATGTTTTTCTACTGTGTTTTTGGGAAGTAAATTATGTATGATTGTATAGTTTTATTTATGTACTTTGTATTTCGAGATCTTCCTAGGAAGTTAGAATACTTGTGGTCATGTAGGAGGATGTGTTTTTCTAATATTGAATGCAATAGGGAAATATAGGAAGAAACATGATGGGTCATGAAGGTGTAGGATTGAGATGTAGTCCCTTTTCATACTCTTTTTCTCTTGCAGGCTTCTTTGTGAATGGTCATTTTTATTCTGGTCCATATCTATTTTGTGCACCACCTTTCTTTGTCCAGATCTAGAACATATTTATTAGATATATAAGATGGATTAATGAGATATTTCTAAAGGGAAACTGCGAGATCTCAAATGGGTCGTGCCCAGATTAGGCAACTATAGTCCCCATAATGCCTAGTTTTACCTGCAAGTGAGAGTTGACAATCGTATTTTATAGTTTGTGGCGATTGGTTTAGTGTCGGCTTAGAAAGTTAGTGTTGAATGAGAAAGTTAGTGATGACCAAGGAAGTTAGTGGTGACTGTGAAAGTCAGTTGTGACCGAGCAGATTAGTGTTAACCGAGGAAAACATGATTTATACAAGTATAACATTTAAGTATAAGTCACGATACTTTAATAAGTCACGGTACTTTAATTTCTTATGTGACTTATACTTTAAGTTATACTTGTATAAAGGAATTAGGTACCTTCTTAGATGATTGAGATAGGTTTCAGCTTCATAGGAGTTAAGGTCCAACTTCTAATTTTGAGATTTCTTAAAAATTCAGACTTAGCCAAATTTCAGGCACATGAGATTTCCCTAGACTTTTGAAATAAGTTATGGAATGTTGTGTAAATGCATGTGGGAAGTTTTATGTCATGTCTTATGAATTTATATACTTGGTTTTGATTGTAATATTTTGTTCATACTTGGTTTTTGGTAGAGTCCATAATGTAAGGTCGGGACTTGTTTAGGTGGCCTGAGTGCACTAGAGGGCTCCTTAGACCTATGATATGGATCTTTGAAAGTAATTGATGTTTTCATGGATTGTATGTATGGGTAGGGGACTAGATATCCTAGGTGAGTGTCTCACCATAGGTTTTGGAACCCTAAAGTGGTTACCAGATGATCCTATGGGTGGGTTAGTAAAAAGTGATAACCTAACAATGAATCTAGGAAAAGGGGGGAAACAAAAGATAATGAAAGAAAACATATTAATGGCCACATAGTCCTGTTGGAGTTCCAGGACCATGGATAACTGCTAGGATGAATCCCTATTCATAAAGGGGGGACTAGGGCTACATGGTTGCCAGGAAGGATCCCAAAATCTAGGATATGTGATGAACTCACCTAGAGGGTATGCTAGGAACCTAACCCTTGTGATTAGTAAAGTGATATATTGTTATGTTATTTCTTTCAGTTTAGGGTTTTGTGTAGCCTTAGATTGCTTAGGGTCTTGTGAGTATCTTGGTTCTATCTCCTAGCACGGGGGGTGGAACCTCATCAGTTCCACATGGTTGGGTGGCAAAAATCTTTTGAGGTCTTGCTCGTGGCTCGTGACTTGGATATGTTCAATTCTATGAAGACCTTTATATTGTATCATTGTTAATGAAAATAAAGATGTAAAGATATGTTGTAATGCCTTTGGGCCATTCATGTACTTTTTATTGTAATGAGAGTTATTGTCAAAAGGAAAATGTAATTGAAAAGAAAAGAAATGTAATTGGGAGGGATAGTTCTAGGCTTTGTTTCAAGGGTTATTATTTGAAGGATCAAAGTTGGAAATGTATTATGTCATGTTGAAATTATCTTTTCTATCTCTCCTATGTTGCAATGAAAGAAAATGTTAATTATGATAAGGTTAAGATGTAATTTGTAAGGAATAGTTATTCAATGTGTAGGAAGGAGAAATGAAATTAGTATATAAAGTAAGAAATATAATTGTAAATAAAATTCTATTTTCTTACCCTATCTCTTAAGTTTTAAAATGTGAAAGTAAAGAAAGGAAATGGAATGAAATTTGGATAAGTAATGTAAATATGTTAGTAAATGAATTCATTAAGGGAACCTTAAGGAATGTAAATGTGAAGTAGTAATGATGTAATGTTAGGAAAAAAAATTGTTAGTTGCAATTTTTGGTCATAAGACCCGATTCCTTATGGGTTCCCTGGCGGGGACATTACAATTCTATTGAGGGGTTCTAGGTGCACTCAACTATCTCTTGATGCCATGTTCTTTGCAGTGCTCATAGAATCTATGAGAGGTGAATTCTCCTCCTCTATCCAATCTTAAACATTTTATCTTTAGTCCAGATTCATTCTCAACCTTAGCTTTGAATATTTTGAGCCTCACAAATGCTTCTAACTTGTCTTTCAAGAATGCAACCCACATAATTCTAGTATGGTCATCAACAAATAAAATGAAATAACTTTCACCATAGTATGATCTTGTTTGAGTTGGTCCACATAGGTCTGTATGAATTAGATCCAGCTTGTTCTCTACTGAATTGAGCTTGCTCCCGAATGATTTTCTCACATGCTTTCCCATCACACATTCCCTGCATATAGTATCACCTGGCTTTCCTATGCTAGGTAGATCTCTTACTGCCTTTACACTGCTTATCTTTACTATGTTATCAAAATTGATATGACATAGCCTTTTATGCCACAACCAACTATCATCTACTTTAGCAACAAAACAACTTGCTTCTAGATTAAGCTAAAAAACATTACCTTTGGTCTTTGATCTTGATGCAATCATTTCTCCTTCTTTGTTGTTAATGATGCCCTTGTTTCCATTGAATTCCAATCTATAAACTTTATCAAGTAACTGCCCAACACTTAGTAGGTTATGTTTCAAACCATCAACATAAAGAAAATCATCAGTACTATTCTTTCCATCCAAGGTGATGGCTCCTCTACCAATGATGGGTTTAGGAGTGTTATCTCCAAATCTAACCATGCCACCATTGTATTTGTCGAGATGAACAAATCTATCTTTATCACCTATCATGTGATATGAACAACCACTATCTATAATCCAGTCTGTCCTTATATCAGCTTGTGAAATCAATGTGTAATGCCCAAAATCCACTGGAAAAAACACAACATATTTACCTCTTAATAAATCCTAAAGTTCAGTTTTAACACAAAAATTACCCTTTTTTTTAAAAGCGGAATAGGAAATCCAGATGCCTTGTTTTCTAAACTTAGAAAATTTCATCATTTCAAACAACATAGAGGTTGCAGGAAATTGAGCAATTAATAAATTATAACTCTTTCATATTTTCACAAAAGTCATACCACAACAACAATTTTCCTTTATAATTGCAAGAAATTTATCTACTATGAAATATTCAATCTTTGATAAGAAATATTTTGAAATACACCTAATGCAAAAATTTTCATATAAGAGGATTTAATCATACTTCATTTACAACTTTTCTCTTTTTATATTTACAATTTTATGAAATTAAATTTTGAATAGAACAAATTCTTTTAGGCTTGCCACACCTAAAATAATTCTTTAATTTTTCTTTCAACTTCAAATCAGCAACCTCTTCTTTTCATACTTAAGCAAACACAACCTGCAACACAAATACATTTACCACATGACCATGGAGGCTCACCTCCCATCCTAGGCCATTACAGGGCCACCCCAGAGCTAGGGGAAACAAGGATAGATAGGTTACAAACACTCAACACACAATAAACATACATTCAACATTATGAGGCATGAACAATCACATTATTACTTCGATTCCCAATCTTGCACATAGGAATTCATAATTGATCCCAATATAGGTGAAGGTGGAATTGTCTCATATGGAGAAATCATACTTAAACAACTTCTTACATGCCTTCACAAGGCTCCCTTCCAACATACCAGCTCATCACAAGAGCATCAAAAACATCCCTTATGGCCCCTAAGGTAAAACATAAGTAGGCCTCAAGGATGCCCATACATCCAAGCTCTCAAACACATGGATTCCCCAACTAAGCCCTTGACCCCAAGATATTCTCAAATCTTCCCAAGGAAGAAAATTATCTTGCACACCCATTTCACAATTGAAAAACACAAAAAAGGAGAAACAAGGACAAAGTACATTTTCATAAAGAAAACAAAACATCACATACTCACACAAAAGATACATCTTCACAATACAACAACATGAACAAAGCAAGGAAGAACCACCAACCTTCTTCCTATGCAATGGTAATGGAGGTTTGTAGAAGAGCTTTCACTTGCTTCCTAGCTTGCTTCCTTTCTCAAAACCACTTAGCAAATCTCTCAAGTCCTTTTTCTCTCTAACTCTACAAACTAGCATAGACAAGATAAAAAAGTCCCCCCAATCCCCTTAGTCTCCTTTTCTAAAAGACTCTAAAACCTTCCTCTCTCCTTCCGTCATTCCTAAACAAGTTTGGTTTCTAGATTCTAGCTAACATGACACTTGCCCTTGCTATGGAAAAGGAATGCAAATCAAAACATGGAAAGCTAATATATTCTAGAAACATTCCCAATTTCGTCATAACCAAAGATGGCCCATTTAGATAGACAAAAAGGAGGCCTAGGGAAGTGGAGATGGAAGAAATAAGCCCCCTAACCCATGTACTAGCCTTGGGGCACAAAAACCCAACCTAAAATACACCCTGGGACTCCACAAAACCCCTCAAAAACCCCAATTAAACTTGCATCCTAAAATGGAGTATTGGTAACATAAATCTTGGTTCCTTAAACCACCTACATAGCCTAGGAATACTCAAGACCAACTAAGGAGAAGGTGGGGTCCATATTCCACTCAAGCATGCCATATCATCACAATGGTGTCAAGTGACACCTCACATAAGTACACATCACATAACACACTTGGCATGCTTAGTGGACAAATTACATTTATTTATTTTTCACAAAAATAAAATTTACTTTCAAACATGCATTTACAAACATTATCAACCACATACACACATTCATCACTTTTATGAATAAAAACACATTACAACGAGGTCATTCTCTTCTTAGAGCTGACCTTGGTTTCAAATTGATTGCACTTAGATCCATTCTTGTTTCCTCAAATTTACAACCATGGCCATATTCCTGCACACTCAATTTCGATGTTAATACATCATAAAATCTTTGCATTAATAATCATTTCAAAAATAAAGTAATAACATCTAAATTTGACAAATATAAATAAATGCATTTCATGAATCATTACATAATCCACATTATACTCTAATTCTTCAAGCATCGAATTATCAATTCTATTTCTTTATAAGCATGTAATCCTAAGCTAATCATAAAACCATAATACCACCAATTTACTATTCTGAAAGATAATGTAACAAATGCAGAATGCATAATTCATATATCATAGATAAGCATGGAACCAAAATGAGCATATAAAGAGTATGACTATCATCATTATCATATAAATCTATAACAATCATCTCAAAAGATCTAATGATAGCATGCGTAATCCAAAATAGATCAAATGTCTCTACTCAAAGTATCATCCTAATGAATCAAATGTCCAAATGAATATTGAGCTAAGATGGGTCAGGGTAGGACCTCACATCCTCCCCCTCTAGCCATGAACTTCTTCCTAGAGTTCATAAAAAATATGGGGTTACTGATCTCTCATTTGTGCTATGTCCTCTGAAGAAGCTCTCAGGTTGCCGACATCTGACTGCTGACTGGATGACCCGAAAGATAATCTCTTGCAATGTACCCCATGGCACCACATGAATAACATGGTCCTCTAGCGTAGAACTGACTCCATTGAATTCTAGACTATTGCTGCCCACTTGTCATACTGGATCTACTGGAGCTATCTTTGGATGACTGAGTCTGAGGTCCCTAGTCCCATCGGGGACTCTACTGAGACTATTATTATTGTGGTGTGTTGGAGTTCTCCTGGTTTCCCTTCCAGTGGGATTTCTAGAAACTAGAGTACTGTGGTATGAAACTATGGTTCTATGACATGTTCCATGCATAATGAGACCTATTATGGATCTCCTCAACTATCATGTCCCTCTCAACTATATCACAAAAGACACCTAATGGTACCATCCGTACTCTATCAGCTATGCCATAGTTCAACTCCTTAATAAAGTGGTTGACCTGGAGTTTCTCGTCCTTCATGTAATCAACATAAGGAAGGAGCTCAAGAAACCTATACTCATATTGTGCTACTAATAGTCCTCCCTGATGTAGGTCATGAAACTCATCGATGCGATGCTGTCTAAAGTTCTCTAACATATATCGGGCTTAGAATCTCTCCACAAAGGTCTCCCATGTAAGGGTATCTATGACAAGATGACTCTTATATTCCTCTTGCCTCTACCATGTAGAGGCAGTCCCCCTCATCATTTGAACTACAAGTTGTGCCTTAAGGTTTCTCTCATAAGGGCGCAACCCAAAACATCTCTCAAGGCTAAAAATCCAAGCCTCAGCATCTTCCCCATCTGTGGATCTTGAAAAGGGTGGTGGCTCAAGTCATAAGAGGTTTATGATCTGGTCCCCTATATCACAGGGCACTCTCGACACTATTGCTAGTGGTGTCTTTGGCATGTGTACAGACTCATCCCCATGATTTTCCTGCTCCTCTACTCATCTAGGTGGGGAACTCCTACTCTGCTCCCGGACCTTGGCCTGCTGGCCTCCCGGAGACATTCTATCCATAATTATATCGGCCAAATTTTGTAATGCATTAAGGATGTCCTAGTTGGGATTAGGTGACGGTATAGGAGGGGGTCCCTGCACATCACCTACTCCCTCGATTTCTCACTCAACTCCCTCTACTACCACATGGCCACTTCTAAGTCTCCGCGTATGTCGATGAGCATTACGCGTGATTGGAGGCATCCTACTACTATCTTTGCTTTACTAAGGTTTTCCCTGAAAGGATGGGCATCTTAGAAAGGACAAAAATGATCCCTACTAGCATGACATAATATACATTCATAAAGTCAAAGAAGAGAAAAGCCTATACTTCTTTATGTATATATAAGTATAAAATTTATTAAAATTTAATTAAATAGACTCTAATGTTTATGTGAGTAATTCATTAATTTCTAGGAGTACTAAAGATTCCAACATCATTTAGGGTAAGTTGTAATGCTATTTTTACAATGACCAGTATACTGGCCACATATATTGGCCTCATAAAAATAACATTATCAAGTTTTAAATGAACTAGTTTTAAACTAAAAAACTTAAATTACAATAGATATCAGAATGTAATGCCCTGAAATAATAGGGTTAGAGAACTATTAGGGGTAGAAGGATGTTAATGAATGTCAGATTTAAAATATATTGAAAGTGCCCCTTGATTTAAAATATAATTTTATTTAAAATTCACTAAACATTTTTAATATACTCATCAGGGTTTTAAATCAATAAACACTAAAAAATTTATTTAAGAATTATTATAACAAAATATTAGGGCAATTTAATTCTCCTAAGTCCCTACTAGGGATTTTAATGAATAAACTAATTCCCCATTAATCCAATTATTAAAAGAAGATAAAAGGTCAATAATATAATAATAATTACCATTTAATTTCCCAAGACTTTAATAAGAGATTGGATAAATCCAATTAATATTAAATTTATTAATTCATAAATCTCAAAGCTCAAAATAATAATAAAATAATATAAAGGCTCATTAAATAAAAATTCCAACATTTACAACTTTAAATAATTTTAAAATTGCATCTAATATCAAATATCAAGAAAAGAATCTCAATCATTAATTATAAAAAAATAAATCACCATTCAATAATTCTAATAGAAAATTTAAATAAAACAATAATTAAATCAATAAATACAAATTTCCTCTAATCTAAAAGAAATGACCAAAAGAATAAATAAATCACTAAAAATAAATAAATAAAAATAAAAATAAAAATCAAATCTCATTAAAAGGCAAAAGACAATTTTTTTTTAAAAAAAAATCAAATAGAAAATCTAATTCCCACAAAAAAAATCTAAAAAGAAAATCCACTAAAAAAATATTTTAGCATTTCAAAATAAAGTTAATATTTCTTTTATTAAATATTTAAATAATATAATTCACAACTAAAAAAATACATCTTATTATATACCTATTTCTAAATCTCAATTCTCGAATAATTACAATTAATAAAAAGAATATATCAAATAATTTAAACAACATCAACTTCTAAATTGATTTTAATACTGTTCTAATAGACAAATTTTATAGAAATTTTTTTTATTAAATACTGTATCATAATTTTAACTAAAATATTTAAAATTCCTTAAACCAATATTAATAAACGATTATAACAATTATACTTAGTCTACATAGACTTTATAAATCTAAAAATTTAAAATAGTTTAATAATGTAATATTTTTTTATAAGAATTGGCACTAATACAAGACATTAAATTAACTAAAATAATTTCCTACTTACCCATTTCCATGATACATCCAATTAATATATATCTTTTGAAAAGAAAATTCTAAAGTATAATATCCATTATCTAATGACAATTAATTTATAACTCTATAATAAAATATGAATGCACAAATAATCATACAGAAACAATAGTTTATAATATTAATCAGAAAATAAAAAGAAAAAACATATTGGCTCCCCCAAACCCTAATCCAAAATTAGGGTTGGGGCCACTTTAAAACACCCAAGTAAATCCTAAAATCTCATTTTTTCATTTCTATTTTTTTCTCTCTTTCCTTTCTACATGCAGGTACAACAAATGGATGTGGAAAAAAAAATAAGAAGGAAGAGATCTCACAAATGCACGTATGTAAGTAAGCACACTAGATGTCTGCATACTCACATAAATTCATTTGTGTGTGCACATGGGCAAAACAAAGATCAAAGATTTCTTTTTACTACATTACAAATTAAGGTTTCGTTGGTTGTTGTTTTGGAGTTTCTCCCTTTCAATTATCTATAGTTTATTGTATACAGATCTCATTTTAATAATTGTTTTATAAGCTAGGGTTTCATCTATGCATGGATTAGATTGATTAACAGAGGATCAAGGATCTCTGCATGTAATCTAAAATGCCTCTTGCCTCTAGTTTTATTCTAAAGATAAAAATCTTTTGTTAATGATTTCAGTAGGAGGAGGAACAACAATATGTTTTGTATTATTTAATAGTTCTTTTGATCTATCTTATTAGATTAGATCTGTCCCTTTTTATAAAAAAAATGTAACAGTCAGTTATTTTTTTTTTTAATAATATAAATCCAAGGGAGGGTTGAAACCCTACCCCTTTATTATTTTTGTTGCGAGAGCCATACTAGCATAGGGACAACATGCTGCAGACAACACCCACAATGGTGTTGTGCTGCAGCACCCACAATGGTGCTACAGTCAGCATCGAAATGGTGCTGCGATGTAGCACCCTGCAGTGCGGAGATGCTACAAACAACACCATGATGGTGCTGCGCTGCAACACCCGCGTGGCAGCTATGCTACAGTCAACACACAATTGTGTGGGGGAAGGGGGGTCTCGGCTCTGCCGAACCTCCATTTTTTATTTTGTTTGATTTTTTTATTATAAATTATAAATTTTATTATTAAAACAGGGTACTTTATTAATAATGTTTGCAAAAAAAATATACTTCATAATTTATTTACTATTATATATATTTATATAGTATTTTACTATATATATATATATATATATATATATATATATATATATATATATATATATATATATATATATATATATATATATATATATATAGTTTATATAATATATGAATATATAGCATGAATCACATTGTATGTTTAGTATAAGAAATATCTGCTTTTAAATAGATTAACACTAAAATAAAATTTATTTACTCTCTGGTGTATTAGCTTCATAGGTAAAACATTGAGTTTAATTTTGTATAATATACATGCTAATATATATATATATATATATATATATATATATATATATATATATATATATATATATATATATATATATATATATATATATATATATATATATATATATATATATATATATATATATATATATTACTTTATATGTACATATATAAATAAGAAAAGCTTAGATAATTATTTTTGTCTGGATTTACTGTATAATTCTTTCAGGAAGAAAATCAACTTATACAACTCATAAACATAGATATTATTGGAAAGATAAAATCAATTTTTAACTTCCTATCATTGATTTAACATAGAATTTGAAAGAATATTAAATCAAACTGTAGTTTTCTTTCACAGATTGTTTATCATAGCATTTACATCTTTTCAATAATATGGTGAGTACAAGAACTGATATTACACTAAAACATTTAAATCTAAATACTGGTTCTTATATACTAAAAATCATAAGGTAACTTTCTTTCAAAGTTTGTTTATCATAGCAGTTTTCCTTAATTCAACATAGACATTGCAAAGAATTAAATCATTTAATAAACTAAAAAATTTCATACATTCATGTAGCAACATCATTTCTCTTTAATGTCAATAACATACTAGGTCCTAGAGCTGAAACATGAGCTCTAATACCAAAATGTAATGCCCAAAATCCACTGGGCAAAACACAACATATTTACCTCTTAATAAATCTTAAAGTTCAGTTTTAACATAGAAATTACCCCCTTTTTTAAAAGTAGAATAGAAAATTCAGATGCTTTGTTTGCTAAACTTAGAAAATTTCATCATTTCAAACAACATAGAGGTTGCAGGAAATTAAACAATTAATAAATTATAACTCTTTCATATTTTCACAAAATTCATACAACAACAACAGTTTTCCTTTATAATTGCAAGAAATTTATCTACTATGAAATATTCAATCTTTGATAAGAAATATTTTGAAATACACCTAATGCAGAATTTTTCATATGAGATGATTTAATCATACTTCATTTACAACTTTGCTCTTTTTATATCTACAATTTCATGAAATTACATTTTGAATAGAACAAATTCTTTTAGGCTTGCCACACCTAAAATAATTCTTTAATTTTTCTTTCAACTTCAAATCAACAACCTCTTCTTTTCATACTTAAGCAAGCACAACCTGCAACACAAAGACATTTACCACATGACCATGGAGGCTCACCTCCTAGCCTAGGCCATTACATGGCCACCCCGAGCTAGGAGAAACAAGGATAGATAAGTTACAAACACTCAACACACAATAAACATACATTCAACATTATGAGGCATGAACAATCACATTATTACTCCCATTCCCAAGCTTGCACATAGGAATTCATAATTGATCCCAATATGGATGAAGGTGGAATTATCTCATATGGAGAAGCCATACTTAAACAACTTCTTACATGCCTTCACAAGGCTCCCTTCCAACATACTAGTTCATCACAAAAGCATCAAAAACATCCCTTATGGCCCCTAAGGTAAAACATAAGTATGCCTCAAGGATGCCCATACATCCAAGCTCTCAAACACATGGATTCCCCAAATAAGCATTTCACCCCAAGATATTCTCAAATCCTCCCAAGGAAGAGAATTATCTTGCACACCCATTTCACAATTGAAAAACACAAAAAAAGAGAAACAAGGACAAAGTAAATTTGCATAAAGAAAACAAAACATCACATACTCACACAAAAGATACATCTTCACAATACAACAACATGAACAAAACAAGGAAGAACCACCAACCTTCTTCCTATGCAATGGTAATGGAGGTTTGTAAAAGAGTTTTCACTTGCTTCCTAGCTTGCTTCCTTTCTCAAAACCACTTAGCAAATCTCTCAAGTCCTTTTTCTCTCTAACTCTACAAACTAGCATAGACAAGATGAAGAAGTCCCCCCAATCCCCTTAGTCTCCTTTCCTAAAAGACTCTAAAACCTTCCTCTCTCCTCCCATCATTCCTAAGAAAGTTTGGTTTCTAAATTCTAGCTAACATGACACTTTCCCTTGCTATGGAAAAGGAATGCAAATCAAAACATGGGAATGTGAGATATCCTAGAAACATTCCCAATTTCTTCATAACCAAAGATGGCCCTTTTAGAGAGACAAAAAGGAGGCCTAGGGAAGTGGAGATGGAATAAATAAGCCCCCTAACCCATGTACTAGCCTTAGGGCACTAAAACCCAACCTAAACTACACCCTGGGAGTCCACAGAACCCCTCAAAAACTTCAGTTAAACTTGCATCCGAAAATGGAGTATTGGTAACATAAATCTTGGTTCCTTAAACCACCTACATAGCCTAGGAATACTCAAGACCAACTAAGGAGAAGGTGGGGTCCATATTCCACTCAAGCATGCCATATCATCACAATGGTGTCAAGTGACACCTCACATAAGTACACATCACATAACACACTTGGCATGCCTAGTGGACAAATTACATTTATTTATTTTTCACAAAAATAAAATTTACTTTCAAACATGCATTTACAAAAATTATCAACCACATACACACATTCATCACTTTTACAAATAAAATCACGTTACAATGAGGTCATTCTCTTCTTAGAGCCAACCTTGGTTTCAAACTGATTGCACTTAGATCCATTCTTGTTTCCCTGAATTTACAACTATGGCCATATTCCTGCACACTCAATTTTGATGTCAGTACATCATAAAATATTTGCATTAATAATCATTTCAAAAATAAAGTAATAACATCTAAACTTGACAAATATAAATAACTGCATTTCATGAATCATTACATAATCCACATTATACCTTAATTCTTCAAGCATCGAATTATCAATTCTATTTCCTTATAAGCATGTAATCCTAAGCTAATCATAGAACCATAATACCACCAATATTTACTATTCTGAAAGATAACGTAACAAATGCAGAATGCATAATTCATATATCATAGATAAGCATGGAACCAAATGAGCATATAAAGAGTACGACTATCATCATCATCATATAAATCTATAACAATCATCTCAAAAGATCTAATGATAGCATACGTAATCCAAAATAGGTCAAATGTCTCTACTCAAAGTATCATCCTGATGAATCAAATGTCCAAATGAATGTCAAGCTAAGATGGGTCAGGGTAGGACCTCAAACAATGCTAGTTCTTGTTTCTCTTTCTCATCTTCATGATCTGTCTTATTGTTCATTTTCTCTATGGAAGCAATAAATCCAATTTCTTCTTTAGCTGAATCATCATTTGAAACTCCATCTCTAGCACAGTAACATTCCTTAGAGTATTTAGGCTTGTAGTCATTTTTTAACTTTCTAGCTCTTAAAGGACATTTAGATGCAAAGTGACCAATCTTATTACATGAAAAGTATTTAAATGGCAATTGACCTTCATATTTTCCTTTTCCTTTCTTTTCTCTTTTGGAAATCATAGCAATGACATCATCTAGTGTTTTCTCTTCATCATCATCATCATCAAAATTACCAGAAGTGTTTGCATACTTCTTACCATGAACTATTGCTTTGAAGACTGTGTCACTTTTAGGTTTTGTCTTCAATCTTGAAATCTCAAAAGCTGAGATTTTGCTGATCAAGGTCTCTCTCTTGAAATTTGATGTAAGCTACATGGTCTCATCAAGGATGTTGATCTTGTTTTCATATTCTAGAGTGAGGGTAGTCATCAAATTGTCCATGATATCTTCCTCTGACATCGCTCCACCATTGTTCATGATTCCAGCAACTGCTTCATTGATCCTTTGATTGTAAGCTCTGACGTTTTCTTCAGGTAGCATCTCTAATGCATTGTATCTTTTCTTCCATGTTTTTTTTCATGCATACTTTGCTTGTTTATCTCCTTCAAATAAGGCTTCTATGTACTTCCATATTTTGTGGGCTATATCTACTTTCTTTATTTCTAAAAACTCACTATCAGATAGGGCACTGATAAGGGCTTCTTTGGCTATTACATTCTAATGAAATAATTCCTTTTTCTTATCAATAGCATCATCCTTTGCAAGGTCTTCTAAAGTAGGGATCTTGACTTCTTTGATAGTTACATCAAAAACTTCAAAAGAAATGCATTGCAAATGAGTCACCATCTTGTTCTTCCAATCAAGATAATTATCTCCATCAAACTTAGGACTTTCTTTTCTGAAGAATGTCATATGATCAACCTCAAGTTGTTAAAATTTCTCTTTGAGGCACTTGGTTCTGATACCAATTGTTAGGAATAGTCCCAAGAGATAATGGAGAGGGGAGGGTGAATCAGTTATCTACTAGTTTCGATTCTTTATCCAATTAAGTATACTTAAACATAAAGCATAAACACAATGAGAGAACACTTGAACACAACACCAATATTTTGGCTATGTGAAAACCCAAATAGGTAAAAACCATGGTGGGAATTGACACCCATTAATATTTTGCACTAGTGTATTATGATCCTTGTTAGAAGATCCTTAACCCTGTTAGGAGTTACTTTACAATATATTTAGTACAGTAGACCTGGTCAAGGTTTGAACCCTATTAGGAGTCTTTTACAATAGTCCCTATTAAGGGAGAGGACGCACTATCTAAGAGCACACTACTCAAAGGGGCGAAGGCTACAACCTTTTGAATAACAGATACACACTATATCTAGATCTTGGTGAGCTGCGCTTAGACTTGCTGTCTGGATCAATTCCAATGTATAGCACAAACACTTTACTTAGTCACATAGACCTTCTTCTGATGGATCAACACTTCACACACTCTACTCTGCTCTTTATAATCAACTATGAACCACATTCAAGCAATCACAAATGACTGCCTATAAATATCTTTCTTCTAAATGATATAATCAAGTCATCTTGTTAGAATGACCTTGAAATCATATTAGAGAAGCCATAACAAACTCCAATAATAATTCAGTTAGCTCTACGAAGCACGCAACACATTCTAGGACCTGTCTAATAAGATAATTGTAGACACACACTACACGTTGTCGGCTCTACCAAAGTAACTATATCTTTCTCCTCAAGCTGAATTAATTCATGCACTCTTAGCTGAACATCACTAACTCTTCTCCAAGCTTAAATCTAAGGGTGCATATAGAAATGATAGGTGCAACTCTAGAACCAATATAATCTCTATCAGCTCTTCTGGAAAAATACAGGAAACTACTACCGGTGAATAGCGACTGCATAACTTCACTTCTACTAATCATCAAACTTTGTGTCCATGAATGTAACATCACTAACATGTCTTCATCATATATCCAAGCATGCAAGGATCCATGATAACTATACAGACAACCATACATAGAACACTATCTATTAGTCTGTTAGGAACACTGTTGACACAAGCTGCTATATAACTATCTATACTAACAGTTAACCTCTGCGCCCATGATATCATGCTGATAACATGTCCATGCAACATATACTAAAATTTTACTACATAAGTCTTCCACACATGCTACTTACCATATGTTGTCATCAATGACAAACATACAATCAGTACTAGCCTACTGGCAAATCTCCAACACATCTGACATCACCTAGATCTCAGAAGTTGAATAATCTCAGAGAATGTTCTACCATGTGTTTTATATTAAACCTCAAGCATGGATACTATAATCTATGCTCAGAACCAAGTTATCCTAAAAACTCAGAGACCATCTCTGTCATAATCCATTATTACTGCACTATGACTAGTCTTCACCAAAATAGTCATAACTCATGTAAAATAAGAGTTAATGATCTATGACTTTATACATAAGGTCTACACACATCCTTCATAAAAACTATAAGCTTTCATATCTTGTAATGTCATTGATAAGGAGGTCTTTTCCATCTAGTCCTATTTCACTGAGGACTTGTTCTAGACCTTCTCTTGGCCTTCACTAGGGTTACCTCAGAGCCTATTCACTGAGGGATTCTTGAAAATCACCTCCTCTCCACTAGACCTCACTATCAAGGTGTGTTTCCCTCCTTTGTCATCAACTCCATCACATGAACTCATTTCTTGAATTCATCCTCTTACCAAAAAATTGTCATTGCTATGCAATTTGGTTAGAAGGCTTCTTTTAATATTTTTTTGACTATATTTGAGGTTTATCACCCTCTATCTATCTTCCTTCACAAGTCGATCTCCAAGAACTAAGATTAAAGTCCTATTAGGCCTTTGTAGGTCTCCAAAATCAATTTTTAGTGCATAACTCCTAAACTCTCCAAAAAAGTTGAAAAACTAAAACCATATTCTAACACCCTTTTCAAAGTTCTCTTGAATTCACAAGTTCTTGGACCCTCAAGTTGTCTATACTGTACTTTCCTACAACCATGCCTATTTTCTAGGCCTAATTAGGTCTCTCTGGTTTTTAGTGAGGGTTTGGACTTTACTCCTCTTGTCAGATTGATGAAGGACTCTCCTTAGGATTGAGTCTTTGACATCTAAGATTCACTATTTTGCACCTGGATTGACTTCCTCAATCCTCGAGCCTTCTCTCATTTGTTGCTTCACTGTCAAGCTTCCTAACCAGGTATGCTCTAGCTCACCTAGGGCTTGACTCTAAAAATGCTTCCACTACAAACTTGGCCATAATAATACATATTTACAAAGTATTTACAATACCCTAGCATATACAAAAGCTCCGTATAGTTCCCTCCATGGGATTTCATGCTAGGGTCATTTTTGTGTTCTTCACTCTAGATGAACCAGTAAACTGGTCAGAGAGGAGGAATTTATTCACACACAACAAGGAAATTCTAGCTACCAAAATAGAACACAAAAGAACTTAGAAAACTATGAATAAATAATATAAATAATACATGCAATGAAAATACTCTGGTCTAATCCATAGATTGAGGATAATCGAGCCTTTAGTCACTATTATGGTCTCACAATCACACGAGTCTATTAAAAACCGAAAACTAAAACTATTACAGAGTGTTAGCAATAGTCCCAAGAGATAATGAGAGCTAGGGGGTGGGGGTGGGGTGAATCAGTTATTGTCATGCCCCTGACAGTTCCAGGCTTTACTTTTCTATGTTATGTTATGTTATGTTAGACTTTTATGAGTTTGAACTCTGACTGCGTTCTTTTGAACTTTTTTTTTGGATTAAATATGTTATCTCTATAATTCTGCCAGACACTCAGAGAATTATGTCTATTTTTGTTGCTTTATGAGTCCTTTTCTGATGATAGAATTGGCTTAGACTGAATTTTCAATATTGGTTTGATTATGAAATAAGGACAAACTATATGGTTAGTCAATTGTCTGATTATTGATTCATTGTTTTGGAATCCTTAATAATATGTTAGACATAATTAGAAATGGTTATGTTATTATGGTTAATTGTATCTTATGATTATAGACAGTATACAGAGAATTATTGTTATTTTATGTTAATCTAATTCTGAATTCAAAATAAATGAATTTGTATATATGTATTTTCATACATATAATTATGAGTGAATGTTTTAGTAAGTATGTGGTATTTCATTTACTAAAACTATATAAATTAACTAAGTTAGTATATTCTATTTTGTATGTTAGTAGGAGGTTAGTGTGATGAAGTGTTAGTTATTTAACATTGTCATGCATTGCTATCTTAGATGTTTAAGTTAGTAAATTGACTAATGTTATTAACAAAGAAATGTGTTAATCTATCCCTAAGTCTTCTTATTATATCTAGCTCGAAGACATGACTTACGGCAGGGTTTTAATGCATTTTCATTTCATTGAGGTGTTAGTGGGGTTTAAGCTATTTTTTGAAATGTGGAATTGTACTTGGATGGACATTTGGCAGGTAACGAGTTGTGTTTACTGCAAGAGATAAGTTTGCATTGAATGAACTTATCGATGGAAATTCATTGTTGTGTTTGAAGTCTGCCATTTTCTCTGGTTAAGGAGTTGCAGTTGTATATGACTCCATTTTTTTTCACCATGTTATGCTGCGGCATTTTGGGTAAACAGTTGGTTATGGACCCGTGTTACTGTTGTATCCTTCATGATAAGTGGCTTGGAATGGAAGGGGTTATCACAGAAAAGTTAAACCCTTCTGTTCATGGTCATTTAGGAAGTTGGGAGTTTCATACTGTTATCTCTGCATTTTGGGCTCTCTTGCACTACATTTTGGTAATCTGTGATAAGGCATCTTCATGGTTGAGTTTGGGATTCCTCTGTGAAGCTCACCAGGCAGGGGCTAGCTCTAGCATTTTGGTTCTGGATATCTTCCTCATACGAATACCAGGCAGGGGAATCTCTTACCTTAACCTCTATTTCCATTTTATGATTTTGCAAATATATTAATGAAATGTTGGTTACCACTGTTTTTAGTCGATGAAATGTGAAGTTTTGTGTTTGTATATTTTGAGATTTCGGTCATGAATCAGTCTTTTTCTTTCTGGGATAGATTAAGAAGTCATTTTAGTTAGTAAATGCTGTGATTAGTGGAGAAAGTTGGAAATGAATGACTGTTTAGTAAGAGATTGGTATTAGTGTGGTATTTAATACATGTCTTTAATATGCTATTTTTGAGCATAATGTATTAAGGGGTTTTCTCTGTTCTGAGTTTGGTTTTGGAAATGTTTTAGTTATGTCTATGCCAAACTATGGAATATAGATATGTAGATGTTATATGGTTATATCCTTGTGTGTTTTGGTGTCGATGTTTACTTGCTTTGGACAGTGTTAAGAAAGTTAGTCGGGATTGAGGATCGGCATATTAATAGAGTATGGAACCAGTATGAGTTTTCTAGTTAAAACTTCTTTAGATCTTCTCACACTGTACCTGTTGTTAGGAGCACTGTAGCATTATAATGTATTCAGTTTGTAAAGTCATGGTTATAAGGTGGAATCGGGTTTTTCTACCACAGTCATTAATCGGAGTTAGTATCGATGTTTTCTTTGAGCTGTAATGTGGAAATTGGGATTAGTGGTATTCATAATGTTATCCGTTACCTATCGTATTTTGTATTTACATTTGCACATAGGTGTGGAATTGAAGTATTTTTCTGGGTGTATTTATCTAGTTATCTGGTGTCGATGTTTGGTTAAAAGTGTGTTTGTCACTATATGTATCAGTCAATAGAGGAATGTGGATGTCTTGGTTATGTCAAACTTGATTGCGAGCTTTATGATCTTCAGTAATTAACACCAGTGTGTATTACAGTTGTTATGATATTAGGAAATGTTAAGGGATTTATAAGAAAGTCAATTACTATCTTGTTCAGACAGTAAGGAAAAACACTTTGGTATTTTTTTTAGAGGTAGAAGTCGGTTATTATTATTATTCTGTCATTAATTTATGTATTCGGCAGATTTAGTAGTATAATAAGGTAGATGTATTCTGTGACAGAACTAAGACAATTTGAATGGTTTTTCTATTGCATATTTATGGACTTGAATTATTAATTACAAGTTTATGCAATTAGATATATAAATATATATATACCTGTTGGGATATGTGTATGTATACACAAGTTGTGGTGTATACATGTACATATGCCAACATGTATATAATTGATGCTATGACTGTCAATCTGAACTATTAATTACAAGCTTATATAATTATATAATCATATATATATATACCTGCTGGGATATGTATATGTATACACAAGCCGTGGTGTATACATGTACATACGCCAACATGTATATAAATGGTATAAACTTGTAATTAATAGAGCAGGATGTATGGCCAATTAGTTTAATAAATTGGTAATGGTAAGCTTGTATGTTTGTTAAAAGTGATGGGTGTTGTGTTGATTCAGTTGATGTATGATTATGTTAGTTCTTTTCTATTCAATGGAAACATGAATTTGATATGGATATTTTATTGTACAGTTACAGATTTAATGTTAAGTTAATGTGGAGATTATTTTGATTGGATTTGTGATGGAGAAAGAATTTTGATCTTTTCATCTTTCGAGAAACATCATGTTGATGAATGTATGTTAAGGAATATGGTAACATGGTTTTATAATGGATTTCTGATTGCTATTTCAATTTTGGAAATTGATGCAATAGAAATGAATTGTTAGTGAAATTGTGTAATGTAGTTCATTTCACTGCTTTCATTGATTGTTAGATCAAGTGTTTTTGAGATAATGCAAGTATGATCCTTAGATTGGGGGCTGACACTAGTCTAGTACCTTGTGATGATAGAATTTTTGTCAGTTGTGACTGACACTAGTCTATATCCTTATGGGAAAGAATTTATGTCAGTTGTTTAACTAAGTGATAATTATAAATTGAAGGGTTATGGGCTTCAAATAATAAGATAAAACATTATGGTTTCATCAGACATAATGGATTACTATGAGGTTTTCCTTACGGATACATAGCGTAGGTCCTTATGTGGACACCCATGAACTATTGGATCATTACTTGTCATTTTCTTTGCGAGTTTATTTCTATTAGAAAGAAATTTAGTGCTTGATGATTTTGGTGTTAAAAAATGGAATTATGTTATTTAATTTTCAATTACATCTGTATTTAAATCTGCATAAATGTTATGTTATACTGACTTTTATGATTGCAGACATTTGGAGATGATTCATTTTCTTTATCATTGTGACTGAGCCCTGTTTGCTATTTGCGTTTGTGTTCATTTTGATTTTTAGGTTTTAGATGGATAAATCAATGAGTATGGGACAGTGGATAGCAGTTGTTAAGTTTTATGGGAAACAGATCATTTCATGGTTATTAGTTATCAGATGTATTCGTAGAATGTAATGGATTTGGAAAGAAGGAAATTTTGTTTTGGAACTTAATCTTTGAATAAAGAGTATTATTATTACTCAGATATAAATCGATTGTAAACTATAAAGCTCTTAGAAATAGTTACTATGATTATATGTATCAATTTATAATGTTAATGAGAAAAAAAAAATATTACTGTGGTTTTATGTGAATTTATTTATGGTGGTTTCTTCTTTAGTATCATCTTTTATCTTTAGGTATAGATGGGGTGTTACAGTTGGTATCAGAGCCAGGTTTAAACACTCGGGGCTTGAGGGTTTTTAAAAGGGTTTTATCATTATGCTTCCATTAGTGATTTTATTGAACTTTTCTATAGGATTTCAAGCATGCCTCCTGTTACACGAGGAGCACAAAAGCATGGTGACCCAGTTGATGCCGATTTAGGCAGAGGTGGGGGTGTATGATGCAGTCGTGGTCATGGCCGTGGTAGAGGATGAGGTCACCAAGGAATACATGGTGATGAACAAGTTGATCCTTTAATAGGAATGGATCAGGAAGATCGAGAGGTACCACAGGTTGAGGTTCTCCAATGGATTCTTGATAGGTTGGATAACATTGAAGCTAGGAACAATGTTCCAGATGGAGTAGCAAATGCTCATGTTATACGAGTCCCAGTGGCAGAAGATCCTATTATCAAGACTCAGTTAAAAGACCTTTCTAAGCTCAAAGGACCATATTTCAATGGAGCAGAGGGTGGTGCTGAAGCTGAAGCATGGCTCTTGAACATCGAAAGGTGTTTTATTCTCCATGATTATCACGATAATGTGAAGGTTCGTTGGACCGTAATGAAGCTTAGATCCTTTGCTTCCATTTGTGGAATATGGAACTAGAACAACTTGGAATTGTTATCTCTCAGGTTACATGGGAGCTTTTCATAGAAAGATTCCGCGAGAGATTCATGTCGGATTATTGGTAGCAAACTAGATCCGAAGAGTTCTTCAGCATTTCTCAAGGCAACTCAACAATGGAAATGTATGAGAGGAGGTTCTTCCAACTGAAGAAATATTCCGGTTGGTTAGAGAATGATAAACCTTTGGTACAACACTTCATTAGGGGTTTGAACCCTAAAATTGGAGAAGAAGTGAGAACTTTCAAACCTAAGACAGTGAAAGAAGCTGTTGATCAAGCCAAGCTCACTGAATTGAAGTCAGGATTTTTAGCCAAAGGATATGTGAATCCACCAGTTCAAAGCAGTGGGAAGAATCAGAAACCTTATCAAGATAATTTCAAGGCATTTTCCAATGGATCGAGCGGTAAATTTTAGAAGAGGAAGTTTGAAAAGTTTTCCAAATCAAACAAGAGTTTCAAGGTTCCTGAGCAACCTAAGTCCTTTAAACCAACTCAGAGTGTACAACAGAGTTATGCATCACCTCTAGCGAACTCATCACAGGATAAAAGTACCAAGAGAGGAGCATAGTGTTGGCAATGTGGGCAATTGGGGCATTTGCAATGGAATTGTCCCCTTCGAGGCAATAGTCAAGTCAGGTCTAAAGCCACAGGTTCTGAGGCTACTGTTGGTGATTCTGGAAGGAATCATCACATCTTTGCTACTGTGGATCAGAAACAAGAAGATCATCAAAACACTCTGATTGAAGCTAGAGGTAATTACCAAGGTAAGAAGATCTCTATTTTATTTGACTCTAGTGCCACTGGCTCTTTTATTTCTTCCAATTTGGTTAAGCAATGTGGAATTCCTGTGAGTAAAGCTGAATTGGCATGGCAAGTCAAGTTAGCATCAGGGACTAAGGTTGAATTGGGGTTTATAGCTGAAAATTGTAAGGTTCAATTTAAGGCTTTTACTACTACAGTTAACCTTAGGGTTATTCCTTTAGGTTCTTATGACATTATTCTGGGTATGGATTGGTTAGAGCAACACCAAGCTATCATCGATTGTAGAGAGAAGACTATTAGGTGTATCGATGATAATGGTACCATCAAGATTATTACAGGTGTTAAGAGGCCTATGTCAGTCAGAACTATTTCTGCTAAGCAACTTCAGAGATGTTTTCAAAAGGGATGCAAATTGTTTGCTATTTCTATCAATGATTTTGATGAACCAGTTGCATGGAACACCAGCTTAGATCATCCAATTTTGAAGGAATTCTTAGATGTATTTATTACGGAGAGTCTGGGAATCCCACCTAAAAGAGAAATTGATTTTAGGATTGATCTTTTGCCGAGAACCGAACCGATTTCCAAGACTCCTTACCGTATGACCGCTCAAGAATTACTGGAACTCAAGGTTCAACTTGAAGAACTCCTTGAGAAGGGACTTATTAGACCCAATGTTTCACCTTGGGGAGCACCTGTTATCTTTGTCAAGAAGAAGGATGGATCTTTGAGGCTTTGTATCGACTATAGACAACTGAAAAAAGCTACCATCAAAAATAGATATCCTTTGCCTTGCATCGACGATTTGTTTGATCAAGTAAAAGGTGCCAAGGTGTTTTCCAAGATTGATCTCAAATCTGGATACCATCAGTTAAGGATTCAAGAAGCTGACATTCATAAAATAGCTTTTCACACAAGGTATGGGCATTATGAATTCATGGTAGTGCCATTTGGGTTGACTAATGCACCATCAGTATTCATGAGTTTGATGCAGGGAGTATTCAGGACTTTCTTAGACAAGTTTGTGGTAGTGTTCCTTGATGACATTTTGGTATATTCTAACTCCTTGGAGGAGCATGAGCAGCATTTGAGGCAAGTCTTTGAATGTCTCCACAGGAAAAAGCTATATGCCAACCCTAAAAAATGTGAATTTTTCAAAACTAAAATAAGTTATTTGGGTCACATTATTACAGGAGATGGAATAGCTGTTGATTCTACTAAGATCAGGGCAATTGTAGAGTGGCCAACTCCAACCAATGTATCTAAAGTATGAAGTTTTATGGGACTGGCTAGCTACTACAGGAGATTTGTGGCTAATTTTTTAAAGATAGCCCATTCCATTACTTCTCTCCAGAGAAAGGGTAAGAAATTCATCTGGTCAGATAAATGTGAAGAAGCATTCCAACATCTAAAGGAACGTTTGACTAGTGCACCAATTTTAGCGGTGCCTAATCCTTCTAAGGAATTTGTTGTGTTCACCGATGCCTCATTGGATGGTTTAGGGGTTGTCTTGATGCAGGACGGCAGGGTCATTGCTTATGAATCTAGGAAACTAAAGGATCGTGAAATTAATTATCCTACTCATGATTTGGAACTCGCAGTAGTGATCCATGCTTTGACCAAATGGTGGAATTTTCTTCTTGGTCAACATTTTGAGCTTCATACCGATAACAGAAGTCTACAATATTTGTTCACGCAACCCAATCTTAATGCACGTCAACGCAGATGGATGGAGTTTTTGTGTGAATATGATTTTGAAATGAAGTATATTTAGGGTAAAGAGAACAAAGTAGCGGATGCTCTTAGCAGAAGGTGTCATGAACTCTCTTCTTTGACCCTCACAATTGACTTGAAAGAGAGAATACTTCTGAATTTGGCTACTGATCCTTGGTATTTAGATGTCAAAGCAGTAATTGATAGTGGCAGTGTATTAGAAGGCAGATTTGAGGGTTACTCTATCAACACTGAAGGATTAATGACTTACCGAGGTAGCATATATGTGCCAGAAGTCGGGGATCTTCGGAACCTAGTTATGACTGAAGCACATAAGGCACCTTATTTAGCACATCCTGGTGTGAAGAAGATGCATGCTGATCTTAGGTAGCATCGCTACTGGCTGGGTATGAAGAGGGATATTGCTGATTTTGTGGCTAGACGCTTGGAGTGTCAGAGAGTAAAAGCTGAACATCAACATCCAGCTGGTTTACTTCAATCTCACAGTGTGCCTGAATGGAAATGGGATACCATATCCATAGATTTCATAGTGGGGTTACCATTTTCAGCTAGGTGACATGATGCCATTATGGTTGTTGTTGACAGGTTAACCAAAGTTGCCCATTTTATTCCTATAAGATCTACTTATAATGCTGCATCTGTGGCACGGATTTATATGGAACAGGTTGTTAAGCTACATGGGATTCCTAAGAAGATCATATCTGATAGGGATTCAGTTTTTACTTCATCTCTATGGAGGTCTTTGCAACATGAATTAGGTACTCAGCTGAACTTTAGTTTAGCATATCATCCCGAAACTGATGGACAGACTAAGCATGTCAATCAGATTTTGGAAGACATGCTTAGAATGTATGTGATGGACAGGCAAAATAGATGGGAAGAGTACTTGCATCTGGTTGAATTTGCTTACAA
This sequence comes from Chamaecyparis obtusa, assembly GCA_027943335.1. Classification (NCBI taxonomy): domain Eukaryota; kingdom Viridiplantae; phylum Streptophyta; class Pinopsida; order Cupressales; family Cupressaceae; genus Chamaecyparis; species Chamaecyparis obtusa. The sequence continues at coordinate 353,445 of BSBK01010977.1, read as the reverse complement.
CAATGGTTACCATAGTTCTATAGGTATGGCTCCTTTCCAGGCTTTGTATGGAAGACTGTGTAGAACACCTTTAAGCTGGGACAATCTTGAAGACAGAATTCTTTTGGGTCCCGAGATGCTTCAGGATTTAGAACAGCAGGTTAAGCGCATTAGAGAACACCTGTCTACAGCTCAGGACAGGCAGAAAAATTATGCAGACCTGCATAGGATTGAACGTCAATTTGAAGTTGGGAATAAGGTATTTCTTCGGGTTAGACCCCGAAAAAGTCCTATTAAGTATGGTAAAGGGTCAAAATTGTCTCCAAGGTTTGTGGGACCATTTGAGATCCTAGAACGTGTGGGTCCAATTGCCTACAGACTTGCTTTGCCACCCAGTCTTTCACGAATTCATGATGTATTTCACATTTCCATCTTAAGGAAATATATACTTGACATTGGACACATGTTAAATTGGAAAAATTTACAGGTGGTAGATGGTCAACTGATGCTGGAACCAGTGCAGATCATCCAGCAAAGAGAGCTAAATCTCAGAGGACGCAAGGTGGAGCAGGTAAAGGTGTTATGGGATCTTGATGATGTAGCTTCTGCAACTTGGGAGGATACAGGGGCTATGAGAGCTGCACATCCTCATTTGTTTTTAGGCTTCCAAGAGTAAGCCTAGACAGGTGGGGAAGGGTGTCATGCCCCTAACAGTTCCAGGCTTTACTTTTCTATGTTATGTTATGTTATGTTAGACTTTTATGAGTTTGAACTCTAACTGCATTCTTTTGAACTTTGTTTTTGGATTAAATATGTTATCTCTGTAATTCTGTGAGACACTCAGAGAATTATGTCTATTTTTGTTTCTTTATGAGTCCTTTTCTGATGACAGAATTGGCTTAGACTGAATTTTTGAATATTGGTTTGATTATGAAATAAGGACAAACTATATGGTTAGTCAATTGTCTGATTATTGATTCATTGTTTTGGAATCCTTAATAATATGTTAGACATAATTAGAAATGGTTATGTTATTATGGTTAATTGTATCTTATGATTATAGACAGTATACAGAGAATTATTGTTATTTTATGTTAATTTAATTCTGAATTCAAAATAAATGAATTTGTATATATGTATTTTCATACATATAATTATGAGTGAATGTTTTAGTAAGTATGTGGTATTTCATTTACTAAAACTATATAAATTAACTAAGTTAGTATATTCTATTTTGTATGTTAGTAGGAGGTTAGTGTGATGAAGTGTTAGTTATTTAACATTGTCATGCACTATTATCTTAGATGTTTAAGTTAGTATATTGACTAATGTTATTAACAAAGAAATGTGTTAATCTATCCCTAAGTCTTCTTATTATATCTAGCTCGAAGACATGACTTACGGTAGGGTTTTAATGCATTTTCATTTCATTGAGGTGTTAGTGGGGTTTAAGCTATTTTTCAGAATGTGGAATTGTACTTGGATGGACATTTGGCAGGTAACGAGTTGTGTTTACTGCAAGAGATAAGTTTGCATTGAATGAACTTATCGATGGAAATTCATTGTTGTGTTTGAAGTCCGCCATTTTCTCTGGTTAAGGAGTTGCAGTTGTATATGACTCCATTTTTTTTCACCATGTTATGCTATGGCATTTTGGGTAAACAGTTGGTTATGGACCCATGTTACTATTGTATCCTTCATGATAAGTGGCTTGGAATGGACGGGGTTATCACGACAAAGTTAAACCCTTCTGTTCATGGTCATTTAGGAAGTTGGGAGTTTCATACTGTTATCTCTACATTTTGGGCTCTCTTGCATGACATTTTGGTAATCTATGATAAGGGATCTTCGTGGTTGAGTTTGGGATTCCTCTGTGAAGCTCACCAGGCAGGGGCTAGCTCTAGCATTTCGATTCTGGATATCTTCCTCATACGAATACCAGGCAGGGGCATCTCTTACCTTAACCTCTGTTTCCTTTTTATGATTCTACAAATGTATTAATGAAATGTTGGTTACCACTATTGTTAGTCGATGAAATGTGAAGTTTTGTGTTTGTATATTTTGAGAGTTCGGTCATGAATCGGTCTTTTTCTTTCTTGGATAGATTAAGAAGTCATTTTAGTTAGTAAATGTTGTGATTAGTGGAGAAAGTTGGAAATGAATGACTGTTTAGTAAGAGATTGGTATTAGTGTGGTATTTAATACATGTCTTTAATATGCTATTTTCGAGCATAATGTATTAAGGGGTTTTCTCTATTTTGAGTTTGGTTTTGGCAATGTTTTACTTATGTCTGTGCCAAACTATGGAATATAGATATGTAGATGTTATATGGTTATATCCTTGTGTGTTTTTGTGTCGATGTTTACTTTCTTTGGACAGTGTTAAGGGAGTTAGTCGGGTTTGAGGATCGGCATATTAATAGAGTATGGAACCAGTATGAGTTTTCTAGTTAAAACTTCTTTAGATCTTCTCGCACTGTACCTGTTGTTAGGAGCACTGTAGCATTATAATGTATTCAATTTGTAAAGTCATGGTTATAAGGTGGAATCGAGTTTTTCTACCACAGTCATTAACCGGAGTTGGTATCGATGTTTTCTTTGAGCTATAATGTGGAAATTGGGATTAGTGGTATTCATAATGTTATCTGTAACCTGTCCTATTTTGTATTTACATTTGCACATAGGTGTGGAATTGAAGTATTTTTCTGGGTGTATTTATCTAGTTATCTGGTGTCGATGTTTGGTTAAAAGTGTGTTTGTCACTATATGTATCAGTCAATAGAGGAATGTGGATGTCTTGGTTATGTCAAACTTGATTGCGAGCTTTATGATCTTTAGTAATTAACACCAGTGTGTATTACAGTTGTTATGATATTAGGAAATGTTAAGGGATTTATAGGAAAATCAATTACTATCTTGTTCAGACAGTAAGGAAAAACACTTTGGTATTTTGTTTAGAGGTAGAAGTCGGTTATTATTATTATTCTGTCATTAATTTATGTATTCGGTAGATTTAGTAGTATAATAAGGTAGATGTATTTTGTGACAGAACTAAGACAATTTGAATGGTTTTTCTATTGCATATTTATGGACTTGAATTATTAATTACAAGTTTATGCAATTAGATATATAAATATATATATATACCTACTGGGATATGTGTATGTATACACAAGCCATGGTGTATACATGTACATACGCCAACATGTATATAATTGATGCTATGACTGTCAATCTAAACTATTAATTACAAGCTTATATAATTATATAATCATATATATATATATATATATATATATATATATATATATATATATATATATATATATATATATATATATATATATATACCTGCTGGGATATGTATATGTATACACAAGCCGTGGTGTATACATGTACATACGCCAACATGTATATAAATGGTATAAACTTGTAATTAATAGAGCAGGATGTATGGCCAATTAGTTTAATAAATTGGTAATGGTAAGCTTGTATGTTTGTTAAAAGTGATGGGTGTTGTGTTGATTCAGTTGATGTATGATTATGTTAGTTCTTTTCTATTCAATGGAAACATGAATTTGATATGGATATTTTATTGTACAGTTACAGATTTAATGTTAAGTTAATGTGGAGATTATTTTGATTGGATTTGTGATGGAGAAAGATTTGTGATCTTTTCATCTTTCGAGAAACATCATGTTGATGAATGTATGTTAAGGAATATGGTAACATGGTTTTATAATGGATTTCTGATTGCTGTTTCAATTTTGTAAATTGATGCAATAGAAATGGATTGTTAGTGAAATTGTGTAATGTAGTTCATTTCATTGCTTTCATTGATTGTTAGATCAAGTGTTTTTGAGATAATGCAAGTATGATCCTTAGATTGGGGGCTGACACTAGTCTAGTACCTTGTGATGATAGAATTTTTGTCAGTTGTGACTGACACTAGTCTATATCCTTATGGGAAAGAATTTATGTTAGTTGTTTAACTAAGTGATAATTATAAATTCAAGGTTTATGGGCTTCAATTAATAAGATAAAACATTATGGTTTCATCAGACATAATGGATTACTATGAGGTTTTCCTTATGGATACATAGCGTAGGTCCTTATGTGGACACCCATGAACTATTGGATCATTACTTGTCATTTTCTTTGCGAGTTTATTTCTGTTAGAAAGAAATTTAGTGCTTGATGATTTTGGTGTTAAAAAATGGAATTATGTTATTTAGTTTTCAATTACATCTGTATTTAAATCTGCATAAATGTTATGTTATACTGACTTTTATGATTGCAGACATTTGGAGATGATTCATTTTCTTTATCATTGTGACTGAGCCCTGTTTGCTGTTTGCATTTGTGTTCATTTTGATTTTCAAGTTTTAGATGGATAAATCAATGAGTATGGGATAGAGGATAGCATTTGTTAAGTTTTATGGGAAACAGATCATTTCATGGTTATTAGTTATCAGATGTATTCGTAGAATGTAATGGATTTGGAAACAAGGAAATTTTTTTTTGGAACTTAATCTTTGAATAAAGAGTATTATTATTACTCTGATGTAAATCGATTGTAAACTATAAAGCTCTTAGAAATAGTTACTATGATTATATGTATCAGTTTATAATGTTAATGAAAAAAAAAAAATATTACTGTGGTTTTATGTGAATTTATTTATGGTGGTTTCTTCTTTAGTATCATCTTTTATCTTTAGGTATAGATGGGGTGTTACAGTTATCTAGAAGATTCAATTCTTTATGCAATTAAGTATATAATAAATTTAAGCATAAATGCAATATAAGATCACTTAACACAACACCACAATTTTCATTACAGGGAAACCCAAAATAGGTATAAACCCCGGTGGGAATTAACACCCACTAAGAACTAAACTAGAGTATTATGATCCCTATTAGAAGATCTTACAACCCTATTAGGAGTTGATCTTTACAATACATTAAGTATAGTGACCTGGTTAAGGGTCATACCCTATTAGGATTCTTTTACAATTAACCCTATTAGGGGTGAGGATGCACTGTCCGGGACCACACTGCTCAAAGGGGTGAAGGCTGCAACATTCTGTTTAATAGATATACACTATATCTAGATCTTGGTGAACTACACATTAACCTGCTATCTTGATTAGTTCCAATGAATAGCATATACTCGCTACTTTTTCACATAGACCTTCTATTGATGGCTCAATACTTCGCACCTTCTACTCTGCTTTTATCTTTCAACTATTTACCATACTTAGCAATCACAAATTACTTCCTATAAATATCTTTCCTCTAAATGATATAATCAATTCGGCCTATTAGAACCATCTTGAAATCATATTAGAGAAACAATACATCTCTCCAATAACATCTCAGTCAGCTCTACTAAGCACGCAACATAAATTAGGACCGCCCAACTCAATATGAGTAGATGCGTCGCTTCACACTGTCGGCTCCACCAAATTAACTGATACTTTATTTTCATGTTGAATTACGTCATGTGATCTTAACCAAGAATTCTTAACTCTTCTCCAAACACTAATCCAAGCATGCATATCAACCTAATAGGTGCAACTACTACAACAATAAAAACAATGCCAACTCTTCCAGATAAACACAAGAAATTGTGACTGTCAACTGGAGACTTCATAACTCAACTTTTACTACACATCTAACTCCGCATCCATGAACATAGCATCATAAAAATGTCTAAAACATAAATATAAACATGCAAGGCTTCATTAAAACCATATAGTAAATCACATACATAACTCTTCCCGAGACCTGTCAGGAACTCTTACTGATATAGACAACTGTATTATTGTCTTCACTCAGAATCAACCTATGTGCTTATGATATCATACAGATAACATATCTAGGAAACATATACTCAAAGATCTCTCCATCAGGCTTCCATGCACACTGCTTTACCATATATTGTCATCAATGACAAACATACAGTCATCAATCTATCTTGTAGGAAAATATCCAACAACCTCCCCCTTTGGCATTGATGGAAACATATGGAATAAAAAACACCACCAATCCAAATGTACAATTCTTTTATAACATTCTCCATTTCCTCAACAAAAATCCCCCAAGGATGAATCCTCCATCTGTTGCTGAATGCTCTGAATTTAAACTACTATATCTCCTTATTGTATACTCCCCTTACTTCATACTCCTCAACTATATATAATCTCTCTTTTTGTATTATTTTTCATGACTATATATACTCCCCCTTTGACATCAATAGAAAAGGGCACCAACACAATTAAGCATTGGTACTACACTTGAAGTAGAGTAGTCAACCCTTCATCAGTCACTGAGGACTGATGCACTCCTACAAACTCTAATCAGATTTAGGGAAGGGAATTACTCCCAGCTTCTCCCTGAGATACTCAAAAGTATCCTTAGGTAAAGGCTTTGCGAATATGTCTACTAGCTGATCTTTTATGCTCACATAGTCCACCTTTACTTCTTTCTCTACTACTTTCCATCTTAGGAAGTGATATTTTATCTCAATGTATTTTGTCTTTGCATGCATCACAGTGTTCTTTGACATATTGATAGTGCTAGTGTTATCACAATGAATAACAATAGGATAATCAATTTGAATACCAAAATATTTTATCATCTTCTTGATCCACACAATTATAGAGCAATTTAGTGCTACTGCTACATACTCTACTTCTATTTTTTACTAAGAAATACAATTTTATTTCTTACTTGTCCAAGTAAAAAGTCTATCTCCAAGAAATACTACTCCTCCTGAGGTACTCTTTCTATCATCCATGCATCCTTCCCAGTCTACATCTATATATACATGAAGCTCTACATTCTCTGAATTAGGATACCATAAACCATAGTCTATAGTTCTTTTCAAATATCTGAATATTCTCTTTACTTTCATGAGGTGAATTTTCTTAGGTTCTGCCGCAAATCTTCCAACAATTCCAACTGCATTGGAAATATCATGTCTAGATTGAGTAAGATAGATTAGTTTACCAATTATAGACTTATAAAAGGTTATATCTACTGCTACTGAATCATCTTTTTTTGGAATCTTGCATCCTATTATCATAGGGTTACTTACTGGCTTGCAATCATCCATCTTGAACTTCTTTAATATCTCTTTTACATACTTAGATTGATTAATGAAAATACCTTCATCTGTCTGCTGCACATTCAGTCCCAAAAAGTACTTGATAGGTCCAATCATGCTCATTTCAAATTTTGTCTGCATCTCCTTAGAAAATTCTACACTAAGCTTATCATTACCTCCAAAGATAATGTCATTAGAAAATATGGCAACCAAAAACAATCCATAAAATATTTCTCTTATGAATAAATTACAATATGTTGCTCCTTTCTTGAATCCAATCTTAGTCAAGTATCCATCTAGTCTTTCATACCATGCTCTAGGGGCTTTCTTAAGTCCATAGAGGGCTTTCTTCAATCTACATACCATATCAGGTCTGTCTGATAAAGTGAATCCTTCAGGTTGTTCTATGTAAACTTCTTCCTTCAACTCTCCATTAAGAAATGTTGACTTGACATCCATCTCGTATACCTTAAAGTTCTTGAATGTAGAATAGGCTAGAAACAACTTCATGGCTTCTAATATGCTTACATGGGAAAATGTATCAGAATAATCAATTCCTTCTCTTTTCTCATATCCCTTTCATACTAGTATTGCTTTGTTTCTTACCATTGTTCTATCTTCATTCATCTTATTTCTGAATATCCACTTGGTTCTAGTCACATTCTTATCATTGGGCCTAGGGACCAATTCCCATGTATCATTCTTAATTATCTGATCTAGCTCTTCTTTCATTGCTTCATGCCAATCTCAATCATTACATGCATCTTCAACACTTAAGGGTTCAAATTGTGAAAGTAAACATACCTCTTTATTTGCTTTTGAAACTTTTGCTTTAGATCTTGTCATGACTTTTTTTTTCTGATCTCTAATGATGTCTTTCTTTGAATGATATCTAGAAGTGAATTTAGGAACATTAGGCATAACTCTCTCATCTAATTTTTAAGATTCTTCTTCACTAGTTTTAGGGTCATTGAATAATACATCAATGCTGTCAAACATTTCATCAACAACTATTTCTCTAGTGGCAGGTCTCGGTTCTTTTCAATTATAGGTGCATAATCATGATACCTCTCTTGAATCATAAAATTCTCATCAATCTTAACATCAGCACTTTCAATGATCTTCTTCAATCTTAAGTTAAAACATCTATAAGCTTTTCTTTTTGTAGAGTAACAAAGAAAAATACCTTCATCATTTCTTGCATCAAACTTGCCAATTGCTTCATCTCTCTTAATGTAGCACTTTCTTCCAAATATTTTGAAGTATTTGACTGTAGGTACATTCCCAAACCATAACTCATAAGGTGTCTTGTTCGAGTCTAGCCTTAATTAAATTCTATTGATAGTATAGACTACAGTATTGATTGCATCTCTCCAATAGGTGTGTGGGACCTTTCCTTTGATCATGATGGTGTGCCTTGTATCAAGTATGATTCTATTCCTCCTTTCTAAAATTCCATTCTACTGAGGGGTTCTAGGTGCACTTAACTGTCCCTTTATCCCATGTTCTTTGCAATACTCATAGAATCTGTCAAAGGTGAATTATCCTCCTTTGTCTAATCTCAGACATTTAATCTTCAATCTAGACTCATTTTCAACCTTATCTTTGAATATTTTGAACTTCTCAAATGCTTCAGATTTATCCTTTAAGAATGCAACCCACATCATTCTAGGATAATCATCAACAAATAGAATAAAGTACTTTTCACCATAGTATGATCTTGTTTGAGATGGTCCACATAGGTCTGTATGCACTAGATCCAATTTATTCTCTGTCGAATCATGCTTTCTTCTGAATGAGTTCCCAACATGCTTTCCCATCACACATTCCATGCATATTGTATCAACTAGTTTTGCTATGATAGGAAGGTCAACTACTGCCTTTACATTTCTTATCTTCACCATATTGTCAAAGTTGATGTGACATAGTCTTTTGTGCCATAGCCAACTGTCATTTACTTTTGCAAAAAAACAACTTGCTTATGGATTAAGCTAAAAAACATTACCTTTAGTCTTTAAACGTGATGTAATCATTTATCCTTCCTTCTTATTAATGATGGACTTGTTGTCTTTGAATACCAACTAATATCCTTTGTCAAGAAACTATCCAACACTTAGTAGTTTATGATGCAAACCATCAACATAAAGAACATCATCAGTATTGTTCTTTCCATCCAAGGTGATAGCTCCTCTACCTATGATAGGTTTAGGAGTGTTGTCTCCAAATCTAACCATACCACCTTTATACTTATTCAGATGTACAAATCTATCCTTGTCTCCTATCATGTGATGTGAGCAGCCATTGTCAATGATCCAATCTGTCCTAATGTCAGCTTGTGAAATTAATGCTAACTCTTGTGCTTTCTTTTCATCTTTAAGGTCCATCTCATCAAATATCTTCTCCATTTCTTAAATGGAAATGAATCCAATTTCATCCTCAACTGAATCATCATCTGAGATTCCATCTCCAACATAGTAACATTCTTTTGTATACTTAGGTTTGAAATTATATTTGAACTTCTTGACTCTTGTAGGACACTAAGAAGCAAAGTGACCAATCTTGTTACATGAAAAGAATTTGAATGGTAACTGACATTCATATTTTCCTTTTCATTTCTTTTCTTTCTTAGAAATCATAGCAATGAAATCATCTAGTGCTTTCTCTTCATCATCATCATCAAAGTCACTAGAAGTGTTCAAGGATTTCTTACCATGGACTGAAGCTTTGAAGGTTATCTCACTTTTAGGCTCTGTCTTCAAACTTGATATCTCAAAGGCTAAAATCTTGTTGATTAAGGTTTCTCTCCTAAATTCTTTTGAAAATTGCATAGTCTCATCTAAGATGTTTATCTTGTTCTAATATTCTAGTGTCAAAGTAGTCATCAACTTATCCATTATGTCTTCTTCAAAAATCTCTCCACCATTGTTTCTGTTTCCTGAAACTGCTTCATTAATCCTTTGATTTTAGGCTCTAATGCTTTCTTCAGGTTGCATCTCCAATGTATTGTACTTTTTCTTCCTTGTCTTTCTACATGCATTCTTGGCTTTGACATCTCCTTCAAACATGTCTTCTAGATACTTCCATATCTTGTAGGCTTTATCTATTTTCTTGATCTCTAAAAACTCACTGTCAGATAAAGTGTTGATAAGGGCTTCTTTGGCAATAGAGTTTTGAGTCAACATCTTGTTTTTCTTAAGAGTTGCATCTTCCTTTGCAAGATCTACTCAAGAGGGAATCTAAACTTATTTGGTAGCTACTTAAAAAATCTCAAAGGAAATGCACCACAAATGTGTCATCATCTTGTTCTTCCAGTCAAGATAATTCTCTCCATCAAACTTAGGACTTTCTTTTCTAAAGAATTCCATCTGATCAACCTCAAGCTGTTAAACATTCTCTCCAAGGAACTTGGCTCTGATACCAATTGTTAGGAATAGTCCCAAAAGATAACTGATGGGGGGGGGGGGGTGAATCAATTATCTACCAGATTCAATTATTTATCCAATTAAGTATATATGAAGTTTAAGCATAAATACAATATAAGAACGCTTGACACAACACCACAATTTTGGTTACGGGGAAACCCAAAATAGTTAAAAACCCTGGTGGGAATTAACACCCATTAAGAACTGCACTAGAGTATTATGATCCCTCTTAGAAGATCTTACAACCCTATTAGGAGTTGATCTTTACAATGCATTAAGTACAATGACCTGGTTAAGGGTCAGACCTTGTTAGGAGTCTTTTACAATTAACCCTACTAGGGGTGAGGATGCACTATCCAGGAGCACACTTCTCAAAGGGGTGAAGGATACAAGCTTCTGTTTAACATATACACACTATATCTAGATCTTGGTGAACTGCAAGTTGACCTGTTGTCTTGATCAGTACCAATGAATATCATATACTCTCTACTTTGTCACATAGACCTTTTGTTGATGGTTCAACACTTTGCACCTTCTACTCTTCTTTTATCTTTCAACTATCTTCCATACTTAGCAATCACAAATGACTACCTATAAATATCTTTCCTCTAAATGATATAATCAAGTCATCTTGTTAGAACCATCTTGAAATCATATTAGAGAAACAATACAACTCTCCAATAACATCTTAGTTAGATCTACTAAGCACACAACATAAATTCGGACCGCCTAACTCAATACAAGTAGACACATCACTTCACACCATCAGCTCCACCAAATTAACTGATACTTTATTGTCAAGCTAAATTAAATCATGCACTCTTAACCAAGCATTCTTAACTCTTCTCCAAACACTAATCCAAACACGCATATCAACCTGATAGGCACAACTACTAGAGACTTCATAACTCAACCTATACTATACATCTGACTCTGCATCCATCAACATGGCATCATACACATGTCTAAAACATAAATATAAATGTGCAAGGCTTCATTACAACCATATTGTAAATCACATATAGAACTCTTCCTGGGACCTGTTAGGAACACTTACTAATACAGACAACTATATTACTGTCTTCACCCAGAATCAACCTCTACGCTTATGATACATGTCGATAACATATCTAGGAAACATATACTCAAGGATCTCTCCATCAGGCTTCCACACACACTACTTTACCATATGTTGTCATCAATAACAAACATACAGTCAGCAATCTAGCTTGCTTGAAAATCTCCAACATAGAGATCCAAACCTTTTTCTTGGTCAGAATAAGCCTTAAATAACTTAGGGGAACTAATCTAAAGTAGTTAGAAAGGCCCCTAACCAACTCTCGACCTCAGATAGTCAGTTGACAAAATGTTGTCATGACAACTTTGCAAAATTGTAAAGTTGTCATTGACAAGTTTTACATTTTTGTTGACAACTTTTCCCAAGTCTTCCAATTGGGTCTTAAATGACCTCTAAGACTTTTTTTACTCTCCCAGGACCATTTCCTATATTAATCCTTCATTTCATATAGTCAATCCTATGCTTTGACTGACTGGCATCTTGAAATGGCAAGTAGACCAAACTTCTTAGATCCTCTCAAACCTAAGACAACCTTAGTTAAGACTACTAGTAGCATTCCTAAAAATCTTGGATCTCTTCACATGCACACACTAGGGACTTCTCTAAGCCCTTATTGGATAGTGACTTTGCTAAGGTCACTACAAGGTAAAATCTAGGAATTAGGCTAGCCAAGAACCTAGGTGCTCTTGCACCATACTCCCTCTGCAACAAGAAACTATGTGCCATCAAGAGGTAGGAGTGAAAAATCAATTCCTAGCTTCTTGAATCTATTCTCTACTACCCATTGAGCCTCTGATTCAGGTAGGGACTTCCACTTCACAAGGTGCTCCATGTAGACACCATGCCTAGTTTATTTCTTCACCCTTGAGTCTAGTATCTTCTCTGCTTGGGGCTTCATTGGGACTGGTAATTTGAGGTCTTTTATATCAGCATGAACATCTAGACTATGTTCTTCCTTGACATCAAGTCCCTTGTATCTAACCAAATCTTGAACATTAAATACCAGAGATATGAACAAGTCACTAGGTAGGCCTATTTTGTATGCATTTGAGCCATACTTGGCTAGAACCTTACATGGGCCAACTCTTCTCACTTGGAGCTTGATGGGTATTGAAGCCTTTCCTTATTGAGGTATGCCATCAACTAATCACCTACTTCAAACTGAAAATCCTTTCTCCTTTCATCAACTCTAGTCTTCACCTTTTGATTGGCTTCTACCAATGTCCTCCTTAACTATTCATGTACCTCTTGCATAGATTGAGGAAGGACATCGACATGACCACTCACTTATCCTTCATTACCTAGCTCTCTAAGTTCACACACATCTCTTGGGTTCATTCCATACACCACTTCAAATGGGTTCTTGCCAGTAGACCTATTTATGCTTTCATTGTAAGAAAATTCAGCTTGTGGTAACACCTGGTCCCACACTTGTCCATACTCTTTTGGAAGAAATCTCAAGAGGTTTCCCAACACTCTATTAATCACCTCTATTTAGCCATTTGTTTGAGGATGATATTCTAAACCAAATGCAAGGTTGGTGCCTAATCTCTTCCATAAAGTCTTCCAGAAGTGTCCCATAAACTTGACATATCTATCTGACACAATTCTGATTGGTAGACCATGAATCCTTACCACTTATTTGAAGAAAAGATGTGCTATATAGTTGGAATCATGTGTGGTCTTACATGGTATGAAATGGCTCATCTTACTAAATGTATCTACCACCACAAAGACACTATCAAAACCAATAGTTTTCTTAGGCAAGCCTACTATAAAATCCATACTTAGACACAACCATGGCCTATTTGGGATTGGTAAAGGTTGATATAACCATGCATTGGTAGATTTTCCTTTATCTTTTTGGAAAACAATACATTTCTCTACATACCTCCTAACATCTCTTGCCATCTTGGGCCAATAGTAAAACCTTTGCACTAGGTCCAATGTCTTATTCAAGCCAAAGTATCCACTAAGACTCCCATTATGATTTTCTTGTATAAGGTTCTCCCTCATTGAACCCTTGGGTACACATAACTGATTACCCTTGAATAAAAAATCATTTTACAATGTGTAGACAACAAAATCACTATGAACATGATTCTCAAATTCATCGCATAACTTATATGCCTTGGAGAAGTCTGCATCTTCTTTGTAGAATTCCTTAAATCCTTCTAAACTAATCCTTTGAAGCTGAATTTCTTGGACAGTCAGCAACCTTCGGCTAAGTGCATCAACTACCTTGTTGTTTAGATCCTTCTTATGTTTAATGGTAAAGGTATAGGCTTGGAGAAACTCCATCCACTTGATGTGCCTATGACTTAGCTTTCCTTGAATGTTGATTTAGCTTAATGCTTGATTATCTCTATAGACCACAAACTCCTTAGGAAATAGGTAGTGCCTCCATTTCTTAAGTGATTGTATCAATGCATAGAGCTCCAAATCATATGAGTAATACCTTGATTTAGCATCATACAATCTCTCAATGAAGAATGCAACAAGTCTTCCTTCTTGGATCAAGACTCCTCCCACTGCTATGTTTCTTGCATCAAATTCCACTATAAATAGCTTGTCAAAGTTTGGTAGGACTAGGATAGGCTGAGTTTCCACTCTTTGTTTCAGTTTTTAAAAACCTTCTTGAGCTACCTTGGTCCATAAAAACTTGGTCTTAGCTCCTCCTTTGATATTATTAAGAAAAGGTGCGCATATTTTACTAAAACTGTTGGAAAAATGGTCAGCACTCCCCTCAGGATTCATGACATGGCTTAACTACCTCCCATGTCTTCTATAAGTCTAGTGGTTGTATCAGGCATTAATAGGTCAATCTTTTGGTGCAACAACAACTACTACTTGTAACAAGTGGTATCAGAGCTTGGTGATAGGTTTGAATCCCCTCAGGTAATGCTGAGGGGGAGATTATTGAAAAAATGGTCAGTGCTCCCCTCAGGATTTGTGACATGGCTTACCCACCTCCTGTGTCTTCTATAAGTCTAGTGGTTGTATCGAGCATTAATAGGTCAATCTTTTGGTGCAACAACAACTACTACTTGTAACAAAAACCTCTTATGAACTTCCTATAGAATGGAGCTAATCCATGGAAGCTCCTCACTTTTGTCCCTATTTTAGGAGTGGGCCAACTTAGTATGGCTTCCACTTTACTTGGATCCATCTTAAGGTCACCTTGAGACACCACAAAGCCTAGGTATACTAGTTCTTGCTTGAGGAATTCACTCTTCTCTAGATTGACGACTAGTTTCTCTTCATGTAACCTTCTCAAGACAATCTCTATGTGTTGCATATGTTCTTCCTTGGTCTTGGTAAAGATTAGGATATCATCTAAGTACATCACAAAAAACCTACCTATGTAATCTTTTAGGACCTCATTCATTAATCTCATGAATGTACTAGGTGCATTTGTAAGCCCAAAGGGCATAACTAACCATTCATAAAGACCCTCATTAGTTTTAAAGGCTGACTTCCACTCATCCCCTTCCTTCATCCTAATTCAGTGATACCCACTTTTAAGGTCAATTTTAGTGAAGTATTGAGACCCCCCAAGACAATCCATAAGGTCTTCTATTCTAGGGAAAGGAAACCTATATCTAATGGTTATCCTATTGATTTCCCTAGAATTAATACATAACCTCCACTTACCTCCCTTCTTTGGTGCCAAAACCACTAGGATAACACATGGGCTAATGCTCTTTCTTATCAACCCTTGGTCAAGAAGTTCTTGAATCTGCCTTGCAATCTCTTTGTTCTAGTCTGGGGTCACTTTATATGCTACTTTGTTAGGCAAAGATGCTCCATGTACAAATTCAATTTTATGACTAATTTCTCTTTGAGGAGGAAGATTAGCTTGTGTCCCATCACTAATTATGTCTTTAAACTGATCGAATTGGTGTTGTACTTCTTTTGGAAATGTTGGGTGTAGTACCTTGGTCTCTTCCTTGGGTTTTAGGACTATGGCTAGTCGAAATCCTTCCTCTTCCTTGAATTCATGCAAGAACTCCTTCCCACTCATCAGAAGTACATGAGGATCCCATGTACTTGTAGCTCCTTCCTCCATAAGTGACTATATTTTATAGGTAACTCCATCCTTCTTGAAGTTGTACTTATTCTTCTTCCCATGGTATACTACATCCTGACCATATTGCCATGGTCTTGCTAGTAGAAAATGGAAAGCATCCATTGGTAGGATGTCACACAACATTTTATCTTGATAACCACCTATTATGAACTCTACCCACAAGTGTTTATTCACTAGAACATTCTACCCCTTGTTTAACTAGGTCACTTTGTAAGGATGAGTATGAGGTATCCTCACAAGTTTCAATTTTTGGACCACCTCTTCTGAT
>BSBK01010977.1:2500-332500 GCA_027943335.1 Chamaecyparis obtusa | reverse complement strand
ACAGAGATGGAGTCTTTGTTTTGATAGAGGGGTCACATTTTAGACAGGGATGACAAGAACCATAATACAGAGGTATCATTTTATTATTTTTTCATCATAAATAGCATGGTGAGTTTGTAAATGATTGTCATAAAGAGAAAAAAAAGATACCTAATAGGAACATAGTAAAAGTATCATATGGGGAAAATTAGAGGCCACAAGGAAATCAAGTGACAATCACAAGAACCTTATTGAAAAAATAATGGTCAAGTGGGCTTAAAGATAGTGTTGCTATAAGGCATTAGCAATACATAATAATGATTAGTAAAGTGTGCAAAAAACTAGTGATAGAGTGTCGATATGCATAGAGGTCATAACAATAATAAATGTTTATAACAGTGCTTTTAATAATGCTCCAAACATTGAGAATGCAAGATACCTGTAACGATGAACTTCATTTGGACTTGCTAATTGGCTATCACTATTAACTCTAAGCTTATCTTTAAAGTTTGAGCTTCACTTGGTTTTGAGAATAGTTTAATATTCTCTACTTAACAAGGCCAACCATGTAAAGGTGGAAGCTCATTTGGCCCCTCCCACCCCACCCCCTCCCCCCCCTAACATCACTCTAAATTCCCCATTAACATCTAATAACATTCATTCATTCATTCATCCATTTTTGAAATATAACATTCAATCATTATAATCACATGATAACATTCATTAACACATAAAATTCATTAACACACAACATTCATGAATAATTCATTAACACATAAAATTCATCAACATTACTAGTACAAAATTACATCCATTAAGACAACGTTCTTTCATTAGAACAAAATGTTAATTATAATCATTTATTTTTGGGTTTCTTGCTATTTTTTTAATGTAATTTCTAATAGGAAGATCAATGTCCTCCTCATTCCCCTCCACTACTGATTCTAATGTCAACGCATGTCTCCTCCTCATCTGTTTAGGAATAGGAGGTCGTTGCACCAAATGGGGGTCTGTTGCAATAACAACTACGTCATGAGTTAAATTCACACCATTTTATATTAGTGAATTACAAGTATTTAATTAAGTAAAAGAACTATAAATCAAAAAATTAATTTAAAAGAACAAAACATAGATTTTCTTTATCTGAATGTGCCATATGATCTACATGGTGATCACTTTGAACATCCTCCGGAAATCATTCAGCATGACATTCTGTATCCTCTAAAATATACACAAAAAAGGTTACAACAAGTTCAATTTAAGATGTTAAATTGTATTAATAATTACATAATTAATTTTAAATAGAAAATGAACACCTCCATCGACACTACAATGCACATCAGGGGCTCCATCATGCAGCGTAGGATTTGTGTTATGATTAAGAGGTTGCATTGCAATGTCATGCACATTATTAAATAGATTGTTGCTCAAGTATTCAATTTCTAATATATTTTTTGGCATATTTACCTGTTCACATGAAGCTTGGCATAGGCATTTAGCCACGGCTTGATAGCCTTCCTTGAAGGCAATTTTTTTGTGTTCTGCCATGGCCTCTAAATTAAATTTAGAGCCCTGCATTTTTTGATTAAACAAAATTATTTGTATTTTATAAATAATTTTTCTCTGCAATTCATTTACTACAACTTACAATTCATGCTTTAATTTTGGAATATCCACCAGAGCCAAGTCTATGTTGTCCAATCTTTTGTAGCCTAGCCTTTGTTGCCTTTGATGTGTCCCACAACCTATGAAAAGTTTGAAATATGTTAGATGATAGATATAAAGATCACTAATTAGTGCATTATTACATTGTACTAGTAGTTAATACTATTGCATACCTTCTTCTCTCATTTTTTGGTGTAATTCCTTTTTGAGAATTCCCTTTCTCCTTTGCATCCAAAATGAACTCATTCCAATCCCTCACTGGAATAAAGGGAGGACGCTTGTACTTTGGGTTTTGGATGAGACTCCTTCTATATGAGTCCCTCACAGTCTTAAGATGTTTGGCAACATTTTCTAAAATTTTATTCTCCTCAAAAATATTACTACCAAACTCATGCTCTAAATCTTTAATGAGCTGATCTTTTAATTTTTTGTCTTGCAAGTTCCACCTTTTAAGAAAAAACACAAAATTGTTAGATAGAAAAATTAACTAAAGTTGTGTACCTTGAATATAGTAAAAGAAAAGACCCGAATGAAAGGAAAAATACTATACCAATTAATGATATGAAAAAAAAATAGTGGGATAGGGTTAGTTCACTTATGATGTTCCACCTTGTATGTATGGTGGGCCCGAATATATTTAGTGTGAGGTCATAAAGCATCTTATAAAATGAATCATTTCCTGCAAAAAATGTCATGGGATAATCAATCCAAAACTTTTTATGAATAGGTAAATGCATATTACAATATAAAAAATAATAATTTTAAAGTACCTAGAAGCTTAAGACATTTTAAAGGCATCAATTCATTATTGTCAATCAACAATGACGTCTGCATAACTACCGTGCTAGAAACACAGGTAGATCCAAGAAATGGTAGTGAATTATCACCAATACATGTACTCAGATCTGTATCTGGTGTAGCAGATGGCACCGGTGTATCTCCTACTCCACAAAATTAATCCACTATGAGATGCACCCAAGATTAAAGTAAAAATTATCAAATCATAATTAACACAAAACCAAATATAGAAAAATAAGGATTTACCAAGCATAGACCATGAAGGTGTCAATGTTTGCATGCCCCTTGTTGCTGACATTGCACTCGGTAATCTCAGATGGATGTCTGTCGACCTCCTAGGAGGATTTTCCTACACTTGTTGACCTGAATAATACATTGTTAGCAAAGACATTCTGAAATAATAAAAGTAAAAGTTAACTTAAGAAGTTTTTGAATGTTCCAAAGAAAAAATTCCTTGTAACTTGTCAACTAAAGGATTATTTTACTTGAGACGGCTCAAGCTCTACTAGTACCGGCCTCACCATGTTGTCCTTGACCAGGTACTTGAGTTTGAAAAAAATCCTATAACAAGAACACATACATATTTTACTTCACAACATAAAAGAGTATAAAATATAAACCTTTATTGAACTTTTGTTATAACTAAAGATTCATTACTACTTACTTCATAATGACATGCTTGCACCATCAATTCATATTACCTCTTCAACATCTCCTCAATTGGATTTACTTCATCCAAAATGCTAATAATTTCTAAATTGATTTTTTTTAGTTTTTTCCTCAACATAATTGTTATATTAGGCATTTCTGTGATATCGTCATCAGAAGGGGTAGCTATTGCCTCTATTTCTATAGGTGCTTTCCCCCTATCTTGAACATCAAATTATGACAGGAATATTAGTAAAACTATCATAAAAACTCCAAAACCCTAAATAAAATAACATAATAATACAACAATTTTCAACTATCTAATTTGTACAATTTCAATAAGGTTTACCGTTGCTAAAGAATGGGTGGGAGGATTAGCATCCTTGTGGCCTCTATCATGTGGGGGATCCATATTGTCATGTGACAAAGATTAAATATAAAAACTTCAGCAAACTGAAAGCAATAGACTTAGCAAAAAAAACTTATTAATAAAATGGTATTTAGTACTTACCACCCTCATGATAGTAACTTTGTTTTTATCTATGCTATTTAAATGGTAATCTATTAGCATTTCTTCCCCTACACTTATTGATTTTATCACACATACAAAAACTTGATTCCCCTCAAGCACCTCAAATATGCAATTGGGTTGCTTATTAGTTGAGGAAGGTCGTGTATTATTTATAAAACCCACAATATTACCTATTGCTTTTGGTCTCCCATCAATGTACATTGCAAATCTTTTACTTTGAACATTTTCTTTCCATTGTATATAATTTTCTGATAGTGCATACCTATGCATACTTTTTTTATATTAAACAATCTGCATCCAATCATTGTAATTGTAACACAGACCGACATACTTGAATAATTCAACAACTTTGTTGTAACATACCTTTATCCCATCTATGGAAAATAGGCCCAAACCATGTAATGAGGATGGAGCTATGTGATATATCCTCTCATTAACATAAAAATTAGTGTTAATTGGAGGTAGCTCATTGGGTACCCATTCTTTCTCAATATGTGTGTAGCCAAAGGGCACCTTGATGTCACCTTTGGTCTCATCATCATAAGAACATGGATCCCAAATATGATCTACATTGATCTTTGCTGCAAACTTAGGAAGATATTCACTAATGTACACCATGGTCTGGTATACCATATATCCCTCCACCATAGAACCCTCAGGATGTGCTCTCTATCAAACCAAGCCTTTCAAAAATTTCAAGTGCCTCTCAACCATCTACATTGACCTAGTTCATATAGGTCCACACAATTCAATCTCCTCAACTTGATGTATGAGGTAGTGTTCTTGTGCATTGGAAAAAGTTGAAGGTAGACACTTTTGCATTTCACACATAAGATGAGGAATTTTTGTCTTCCAATATTTTATATCTTCTTTATTGATTTCTTTTGATGACAACCACCTCATGTATTTTCCAAGATCATATATAACTTGTTTCACACTATTGTTGAAGTGGTGTGGGAGACATAGAGGTAGAACATACTGCAATATTTGTAAAATGATGTTATCAATATTTTATAAAAGAATGCAATGAAAACTAGATGCAGTATACAAATATATAGTGAATACAAAATAACATGAATTACCTTAATAAATGTATGCCAATCGTGTGTTTTCATCCCTCACCCAAATTCACTTTTCTTTTATATGAGATCGTTTATGTTTGCTACAAATCATGTGGAAAATCATTTTTTTTTATGACTTCTTTTATAGCATTGCTCTGCTGCTCCGACAATAACCAGTAAGGGCACTTGTATCAATTTGGTTTCCATTGTTATTTGATCGAATGACATTTTTCATTGCATGGTTGGATTCTTCAATGTCACAACAAATTTTGACAATTTTGTCTTTGTCACACCTTCCATCCAAGATTTTCCATAATGTCTCTATTACATTCTTTCCAATATGCATAGGATCAAACAAATGCATGATTGAGAGTTTCTCATAGTACAAAAACCTACTAAATTATGTAGGATAACTTTTTAGTCCTTTTGGAAGTTGGTCATTAATGCCTTGATGACCTTCACAAACATCAATTACATCATCAGTAAACAAAACATAATATCAAAATATAAATTTCAAACAAAAACCATCAAATGGGATGACATTACCTCGACGATTTATTTTATTGTATTCTAACTTCCATAGGAGAGGTTTCATTCTTCGTGGCTTTGATGTAGTCTCTTCTTTCCCATTGAAAAGATGTTTTTCAGTAATTCAGTACTTATGATTTCTGTGGAGAAAGTGTCTATTCTCATCGAACACCTCCTTTCCTAAACTTTTTGAATGATGAGATTTCATCTTTGGACCACAAACTAGACATGCAAATTTTCCCTTTGTCTGAAGACCTACAAGATTGTGTATAATTGGATTAAATATGTTAACTTTGTGTTAGCACTATAACATATCGAAAAAGAGGTGTTAAGAAGAGAACATACCACAAAAATGTGTTAGCCTAGGGGCATCATGTATTGTCCATACAAGCATTGCATGGAATTGAAATTGTCTTTGTCCTATTGGTCTAGATATGTCATACATAATGACCCCATTCCATAACACCATCAACTCGTTGATAAGGGGCTCAATATATACATTGATATCTTTAACTTGGTACTTACCTAGTTGAATGAACAAAAACATTACATAAGTATTATGACCATTTTGATGGATTATTTATAATAAATTAATTTAGATGACTATTAAATGAAAAAATACCTGGAACAATCAGTGCCAACATTATGTGCTCCCTCTTTATGGACATCCAAGGAGGAATGTTATTTTTGATAACAAAAATAGGCCACACCAAGTAAGTAGATCTCATCTCTCCAAACGGATTGACACCGTCTGCTGCCAATGAAAGCTTGAGATTATGAGGTTCTTCTTTAAAGTGTGGCCTTTTTTCCTCTATTTCCTTAAATGTCGAACCATTCGTAGGCATTCACATAATGTCATCTTGACTTCTATTGCGTACATGGTAATCCATAAATTGTGCCAAGCTATTTCACTGGAATAATCACTGCAGATATGGAATAATGAGAATAATCTGAAGAACCTTGTGAGGCACCTTTTTTGTTATTCGATCTGATCAATATCTACTAATATGACAAACAAGGCATTCTATTGCAAATTCATGTTGTTTATGATATATAATATGATCATTCGGACATGCATGTATTATTTGATACTCCATTCCAATATCTTTCATAATGGAAGATAATTCTCGGTATGAGTGAGGTAGAATGTTTGATGGTTGTAACAAACACTCACCTATCAATCTACAACCAAAAATATAATTTGTTAATTTAAAGAATATTAATTTCTACATGATTCACCCAATGTTAATTGTAAGGGAATTATGACTAAAATAATGAAAAAAGATGGCATACCTTAACATACGTGTCATTTCTATGTTGGATAAACCATTCATAACCTTCAAGTTCACCAACAACAATACAGTGACAAGATGAGTTGTTTGGGAGCCTCCGTATAGGGGCTCATGTGCCTTCTCAAGTATAGGTACATCAAGGTCTGCGTCAACATCATCATCATCATAATCATCTTGATCATCATTATCATCTTGATCATCGTGATCTTCTTCATCATCATGGTCTTCTTCCATGGGATCATTACCTTCTACTTCTATATTCACACCTCCATGTTCCCTCATTTGGAAATCCACATTCTCTAGATTGTCGTGGTCCAACATGAAACCCAGGGTGGTTGACCTATATGAAAATGATGACCTTATATTAACCATGACCATGATGTCATCATCAAATCATGTCTTATGTATTTTATAAATTACTAAAATACAAACCAATGGATGAAATTTGTTTCCCCCTTCAATGTGACCATGCTGCCTATAATGTTTCTCAGCTATTTTGATTAGATATCTTTGAGTCTTTAATCCCTTACAAATTTTACAAGGACAATAACATTTTCCATCACCTTTTCTTTTTAAGTTAAACCATAGTCTATCAATTGTCTCCCTATTTTGTTCTGTGTTGATATTGTCAGACATGGTCTTTCTTGAATGGAATGACTCATTGGTGGAAGACGAACGACTTGTTTGCAACTTGCAGATTCTATATCAATTGTATTAAAATAACATCCAACATTAATAATCAATTAAATTGTAGCAAATCCAATTGAATCATATTTGTTTATCATGTGACATTCTTTCTTACAAAGAATTATTTTTTTTTCCTCAGGGATGCCCTCATATGGATGAGGTGTGTATCCTTGATCACAACCTCTTCCTTGCTTGATAGTGTATGTCTACTATAAACGAATCCTTTAGAAAAATTTAAAGATAAGAAGAAACTAAAATAGAAATCTTTGGGTGAGCCAATAGAACAAGGGACACAAGCGTAAAAGTTCCTGCCTTATATAATTAATGTGTTTGGGGTAAGCTATGGTGAAATGAGAATATGGTTAAGTAGCATAGATTTTACAAAGATGTCTTTTGGTAGGGTGAAATTTTTTGACTATTGTTTAATAAGAAGGATCAAAACTATTAGTGCATTGAAGGGTTACTTGCTCTTGGACTAGTCATAGCAAACCCGATCATATAATGGTTAGAGAGTTTTAATGTCACTACAGGTTCATTTGCACATCCACAGTTCTTGTTAGAGTTCATTTAACTAGACTTTGCAAACATTGTATTTTATATTTGGTGTGGCTCTGTCATGAAGGTGGAACCTTGACTTGCAATTTCCCCATTGGATTCCAATGCCATTGGGTGAGAAGCAAGCCAAGGTTATGCGCTTTAATAATATAAGTGCTCAGACTGTGGAAGGAGGCATATTGCTTCAAGATTTGATGCCCTAGGTAGATACTTTCCATGTATTTAACCAGTAAGAAGAAGACAAGTTTGCAGCAGTGTAGTAACAGGAAGGTTGAAATTGAATCATAGATTTAATTTGATAGTCTAGGGTAGATTGAAGAATCCTTGGTGATTGTACCTATTATCTGAATCCATTGATTGACCATTCTAGATTGACCCTAATCTAACTTGATCAATTAGATTAAAATGTTGTACCTTCACTGGGAAATCCTACAATTGGGCTAAAGAAGGGCATCCCTTCTACAAGTGCCCTAAAAAAGATGCCAACACCAAGAAACCTAATAGAAGAGTGACTTTGACATAAGAAGAAAAAGAGAACAAAGAAAAACTTGAACATGTTGTGGTAGACCCATATACTAAAGGTGAATTTATCATGGTGAGAAAAGTAGTTATACAATAGAACAGAAGACCAGAGGTATCCTTCTATAGAACTCATTTCCTAATTCAAGGCAGGATATGAAAAATGATAATATATTCAAGTTATTTTGATAATATTATTTCCTATGAGATGGTTAACAAGTTTCATTTGAAGAAATTTGCACATGATAGACCATATAGAGCCTCATGAATGAGTGATGAGCAAAGTCTTGTTAGTAGGGAACAAGATTATGTGGATTTTTCTATTTGTGAGTACAAGGATAAATTTTTGTGTGATATAGTACCAATAAAATGTTGTCACATCCTCTTAGGAAGACCTTGGCATTACCTAAGAAGGAAAATATGACGGGTACAAGAATACTTGTTCATAAGGATGGTAACAAGTTTATTCTCAAGCCTTTGCAAAAATAATTCTTCATATGAGATAAGGGTTATCTATTTTGGAAAGAAAGAGTATGTTGATTTGAAGAGTCACACAAGGAAGAGGTTTTTGAAAGAGGATTAAAAGATTGGAGCATCACTAATGGTTCTAAAAATTGATGATTATGATAGTGAACACAAGATGGAAAATTGGAAGAGTAGTGTGATTGAAGAAGATATACTTATGTGCACACATTGGTGTACTCCTATCATTGCACAAGTGCAAGATGGTAAGGGTCTATTCATGGAGGGAAGAAAAAAAGGTCATTTTAACCTTACAAGGCAAGAGGAGAGACATTCCAAATAATTCTATGGTGACTGTCCCAAACAACAGACAAATGATGCAATTGCTAACATGTTTACTTTTCATGTTTCTAACAAGTTTGTTGTAGGTTCTAAGAGGTTGGATAAGGATTTATTATTGCAATAGATGCCTAAGAGAGGAGAAAAGTGAAGAATTCCTTTTAGAAGACTTAAACGTGTGAAGACAAGGCCCCTTATCTCTTGGGGCAAGAGTTTTTTATTGGTGGGGAGTACGGTGCAGGGGAACCTAGACAAGCATATGGGCACATGAAGACTCAAGTTATAAAGGAAGACTTCAATACAACCAAGGGATTCAATTGGGACATTTTGAGACTAGTAATGTCTTTTGATGTAAACAAGTATGAATATCTCAATGTAAGAGTCAAATGTCTGAAGGGTCCTAGAAAGGTCCCTAGGACCAAAAATAATCTAAAATATGTCAAAAGTGCCTAATGGGTTGGATTGGGCTAGTAAAGTCATGAACAATGTGCATTGGTCCAAAACGGACCAAATCGCATAGTCTTGGAATTTAGAAGTGCAGAGGATTTAATTTAAATTAGGTTTTAAATTCAAGTATTTAAAATATAACAACTAGTTTCCATTTTGGTGGGAAATGCCAAAACTAAGGTAATTAGTCTTTGTTAAAGAAACCAACTACTCAGATAGGTTGGGAGGGTAGTTAGATCATATAAATCCCTGGAAGGCCATTGTACAACATATAACTATTTGGATGTACGAACTGTGACATAAGACAACAATAAAAGTTACATTTTCTGTAAATTTTTGTTGTTTCCATCTTAATTTTGATTTGAGATTGATATTCTGAGATAATTATAATGCCAAGAGATTGAGGATCTTCATTATTAAGTGTTTTGTTGGCATCTTCTATCAGGTTTCTTGGTGTTGGCATCTTTTTTAGGGCACTTGTAGAAGGGATTCCCTTCTTCACCACAATTGTAGGATTTCCCAGTGAAGGTACTTTTTCCTCTACCAGTTAAAAATAGTCAATAAGAATCAAATGTATCAAGGAAAACCTTGAATTCTTTCAATAAGATAATTTTCCTATTTAGCATAAGGAGCACATTAAAGAAATGCAATATGAGAATGTGTGAAGATCGAGGATGATAGATATCAAGTATCTCCATCAATCACTACCAAGCTCACATGTTATCAAGAATGACAATCTTGTGGATAGTCACCTTATCAACAAGGCATTTTATGATCACCTTGAAAGCATGCTAAAGAATCTTCAGCACATAGTTGCAGAAAAGCAGGGTACTTTTACAAGGAAAGGTGTAGGGTAATGGTAGAGAGTTTTATTTTCAATGTTTAGAAGTGCATTTACCCATGAGTCAGTCACCTCATACTTTCGAATATCAGTAAGTATTTAGCAGTAAGGAAGACTATTGTAGAAGTGGATAGAACTGACCTAGGCTACTGCATATGGTCTTCCATATAGAAATAGATCATTAGTGAACTATACAGAGACACGAGGCTACTTCACCAAGCATTTTTGTGATTTGGTATCTTGGTAGGATGGTAGTATCGGTCGACCTTCTTTTCTTTCATGAAAAATTTGCACATTATTTATGATGTGATACCCTCTTCAATATCTAAAAAATTGAAGACCAAAAAAAAAATCCCAATGGTTTTACTTAGACCAGAACAAAAATCCCATCATTAACATTAAAAAACCCTACATTTACATTGGTGATTTTTTTCCCAATGGTTTTACTCAGATTGGGCAATGCAAGCATTTGTAAGGTTAGGGTTAGTTTAAACTACAAAGAAGAATCAATAAATTAGAAGAGGGGATTGACATACAAAGCCATTAAAAAACTAGTGAAGAGATGAAACACATGTAGCAGTAGCATGAAGGTGAAAAGGGGTCAACTTACGGATTGAATTCTCATGTTTGAAGAGTAGTGCCAGAACTTACAGGTGCAGTGTCCACAGATTCCCTCCTTCCCTCCTAATTCACATCTCCTTTGCGCACAATCAAGTAACTGCAAAATGAAATAAAATAAAAACCATGTATTTTTTTTTAAAGTCATATTCATGTGTTGGTCAGAATTATGACCACCTATCATAGTCGTAATTCTGACCAACATGGGATAGATTTTTAAAAACTCAAATTTTTCCTTCTATAAAATGACCAAGGAAAATCATTTTGATACTTGGTCAGAAATGTTGGTCTAAAAAGTGGGTCTAATGTACTAGTGGAAAACTTCCTATCATCCTTCTCCATAGTAAACACATTCTTCATAGAATCATACATAGCTCTGCAATCATATTGCCAAGGTCTACCAAGAAATATATTACAAGTATTCATCTCCACAATGTCACATAACACAAGATCCTTATACTGGCCAATCTGAACATCAATGAAGCATTGTTCTCTCACTTCCAAAGCATGATCATCTTGCAACCAGCCAATCCTATAAGGATGTGGATGTCTCATTCTATTCAAACCAAGTTTCTAAACCATGTCCTCAGCAACAAGGTTATTAGTAGTACCACTCTCAACAATTACATCACAAAGTTTACCTCCAGACTTGCATCGGGTCCTAGACAAGTTACTCCTCTGACAAGGTTCCTCCTTTGTACCAAGCAATGTTCATTGAAGTAGCAAGTTCTCTAATTCAGGTCCATTCTGAACATTGTCATTTACCACAGTAGTTCATCAGTCACCAAGCTTTTTCTATGTACACTCAAAAGAACGATGTCCTTCCTCTCCATATTTATAACAAGTACCCTTAAAGATAACTCTACCTATCTTATTCTTCAGTTCTATAGGTTTCTGTTCATCTTCTACATCAGTCAGTTTATCCTTCACCGAGTGATCAATCTTGTCCTTCCCTTGAGAGTTACCATGTTGTTTCCTTTTCATCTTATCTTCTTCCTTTAGAGCATATTGATAAGGATCTTCAACATAATCAATATTTAGCATACCAATTTCATCCCGAATATTGAATCTCAAACCATTCACATACCAAGCTACCTTTTCCTTACCAAGTTCTTTGTGTCTAGACCGAATAGTAAGTTTGTAGAACTCCTCAGTATAATCTTCAACAAACAAATCCTTCTATTTTAGATTCTGCAAATTCTTAAACAAGTCAAGCTCATAGTTAGTAGGTATGAACTTAGCTTTCAACTTTGTCACCATCAACCTCCACTGATTGATCTTCATTTCACCTTCATCTTCTCTATCTCTTTGTAGTTCTTTCCACCAAAGAGTAGCATGTCCTTTCAACTTAGTCTGTGCCAATCTCACCCAAAGAGGATCTTCAATTTCTTCTAGCTCAAAGAAATCTTCAAGTTCACCAATCCAATAAATCAAGTTGTCAGGTTTCAAGGTACCAAAGAAAGTATAAACTTCCATTTGGTAACTATTAATTAACCGAGCTCCAGATCTATGCAACCAAGTAGTTTTGTCTTCACTAGATCTATCCCTCTGGTCATCACCAGTAGATCCACCAGCTTTAAATTCATCAACAACTTCCTCATAGCCATCCTTAGTACCAACATTCTGAGGTACACCAGCAACAACTCTCATGATCTTAGTGACCATGTCATTCTTCATCAGTTCCATCTCAGATCTAAAATCTAATTTCACCTTCTCTATAATCTGGGATTCCATAGTATCAAAAAGGTCAACAATTTCTCTAGGGTCCAATCTTCTCAGATGCATCGTTAAAGATAAGAGAAACCATCTGCAAAAAACCCTACACTGATCACCTTGTGACAATCTCCAAGTTACAAGTAAGTTAGATTGCCATCTACCACCTTGCAAACAACTAGGGCATGATTCCACAAGTTCAGTGCAATAGATCTGCAACTAAGATCATACGATCTCTTTACCAATAAGATCAATTTCACGGGATCATCCCTCGCAAGATCAATCTTCACTCCATAAGATCAACTCTTCTCTGATACCACATCACACAGTCAAGGATGGTGGATCCAATTAAGGATATTCCAAACCTTGTAGCTTCAAAATTACACAGTGGAAAACTCAACACAAAAAGATGTTTCAAATCAATTTTTTCATTAACATGCCTGGCTGTAAGGCCTTCCCGATTAGGGCCAGTTAAAAATAGAAATAAGTTCTTCAAGATCCACATAGATCCAATACAATCTTATCTAGTTCAACTCTGAAACAATGAACTGATAGAAACCCTAAGGTAGATCTAAAATTGAGCTCGCAAGCCTCCAAGAAATCTCCTTGTCTCCAAGTGTGAAAACCACTAGCTTTGCAACTAAAATTATCAAATAACAATCTGATCTGCAAGATCATGCAATATCTTTTCCACAACTTCACCAACTCTAACTCTTCTAGTACATCCAAACTGATGTCTATTCTGATGTTGATAATGATCCCTCCACTAAATAACTACCCAAACACCCCTTAAATACTAATCATCAGCCACAAGTTGGCTAGATGAAAATCTTAAATCCTACAAACAAATATTAAATGCCATACAAGTTAGCTTCCAAATAGCCTTAAAAACATTTAATTCAACATGTCATCCTGTAACAATAGCTACCAACAATAAATGCACCAAATTGGCCCAAAAAATCACACAGAACTCTAGTTGGTAAACCAGAACTATAGAGAAACAGTGAAATAACCGAGCATGCCAAGCATCGCCGACCACTTGTGTCAACCGAACACCGTAGGCATCATCGAGTGACACTTTCATCGAGTGCCAGAGATTACTGAGTTCCTTCACTGACTGAGCTTCCTCTGATGACTGAGATCATTGGTCAAGGCTACAACTGAGTAACACTGGCCAA
This sequence comes from Chamaecyparis obtusa, assembly GCA_027943335.1. NCBI lineage: Eukaryota > Viridiplantae > Streptophyta > Pinopsida > Cupressales > Cupressaceae > Chamaecyparis > Chamaecyparis obtusa. The sequence continues at coordinate 318,638 of BSBK01010977.1, read as the reverse complement.
ATAACAAACCACCCATGCAGTTTCACTGAGGACCAAGAATGCCCCTGCATCACAATGGTAGTACTTCATGCTTGCAAAATGTGACCCTCTACTAAAACTACTTAATCTACCTCTTCCATCTTGAAATCATCTTCCTCTACCATAATTCCCTCTTCCAATTGGCTCACTAATTTGTTCAACCATCTTAGATTCTCCTTGACTTCTTAGCTCAATACTTCTACCACCATAGCCACCTCTATGTCCTCTAGAGTCTCTCCCTCTACCTCTACATCTTGGAGTAGAGTCTTGCTTCTTCTTGTTCTTCTCTTCTACCTTAAGAGCTAATTGAAAGAACTTTTGAACAGTAGTAGGAGTCCACAAACTAATAAATTCTTGGATACTCCACCTTAATCCACACAAGTACCTAGCTACCAGGATACTCTCCTCTTCTTGAACTTTGGACCTTAAACAAAGTTTTTGAAAATCCTCAGTGTAAGAGGCCATATCCATCTTGTTTTTCCTAAGACTTTTCCTCTTCTTGTGCATTTGGATCTCATGATCCTCTAGCAGATAAATCCTTAATCTTTGTTACCATAGCCCTCCAATTGGCTATTGGTATTTTCCCCTTGCTTTCTCTCTCTTCTTGAAGGGACTTCCACCATGTTAGGGCTGGTACCCTGAGTCTTGACATGGAAACCTTCACCCTTTGTGCCTCTAAGACACCTTCATGCTCAAAATGATTCTCCATTCCCTCAATCCATTCCATGACTAGATCTGAGTCCATCTTGCTGGTGAACAGGGGTATCGCCTCAAGTACTTTTCCTCCCAATTCCTTGATGTCTTTAAGGAAGGGTTTCTCTTATATTGGTGGATCTAGTTTAGGGATATAGTCTTCCTCAGCTACTATCTTTCCCTTTTCATCTACAAATTCCATATTCTCCTTCATTTTATCAGCCGCCTTTACAACTTCATCAAGCTTATCCTTCAAAGCTTCAATAGTCTCCTCTAGAATCTGGTTCCTCTCCTTTTGTTCTACCACTTCCCTTTCCAACTCAGCATTGGTTACCATGGTAGATTCTCCCACTGATGTACTTCCACCTTCTGACATACACTAATGTCTTACCCCAATCTTTGGTTGGCTCTGATACCAATTTGATAGCAAGATCTTTTCTATCTAGTCCTGTTTCACATAGGACTTGTTCTAGACCTTCTCTTGGCCTTTAGTAGGATTACCTCATACCCTATTCACAGAGGGATTCCTAATGTGAAGTCCTACCCTGACCCATCCTAGCTTGATAATTATTTTGACTTTTGCCTTACCTTGATGATATAATGATTAGAGACATTTGACCTATTTTGGATTACGATTTGCTATCATTAGACCTTATGAGATGATTGTTATAGATTTATATGATGATGATATTAGTCATACTCTTTATATGCTCATTTTCATTCCATGCTTATATATGATATATGAATTCTAAATTCAACATTTTTTGCATCATCTTATATAATAGTAAGTGCTAATGGTATCATGGTTCAATGATTAACTTAGGATTACATGCTTATGTGAAAATTGAATTGATATTTCGATGCTTGAAGAATTAGGGTATAATGTGGATTATGTAATGATTCATGAAATGTAGTTATTTATATTTGTCAAGTTTAGATGTTATTATTTCATTTTCAGAATGATTATTAATCCAAAGATTTTATGAGGTACTGACATCAAAATCGAGTGTGCAAGAATATGGCCATGGTTGTAAATTCAAGGAAACAAGACTGGATCTAAGTATAATCAGTTTGAAACCAAGGTAAGAGAATGACCTCATTGTAATGCAATTTTATTCATAAACGTGATGCATGTGTTTATGTGAATGATAATGTTGGTAAATGCATGTTTAAGAGTAAATTTCATTTTTGTGAAAATATAAATGTAATTTGTCCACTAAGCATGCCAAGTGTGTTATGTGATGTGTACTTTTGTTAGGTGTCAATTGACACCATTGTGATGAGATGACATACTTGAGTGGAATATGGACCCCACCCATCCCTAGGCTAGGTAGGTGGTTTAGGGAACCAAGATTTATGTTATTAATATTCCATTTTCGGATGCAAGTTTAACTAGGGTTTTTAAGGGGCTATGTGGAGTCCCAGGGTGTAGTTAAGGTTGGTTTTTAGTGCCCCAAGTCTAGTACATGGGTAAGGGGGCATATTTCTACCATTTCCACTTCCCTAGGCCTCCATTTTGTCTCTCTAAATGGGCCATCTTTGGTTATGACGAAAATGGTTTTGTTCTCTAGGATGCCTCACTTCCCCATGTGTTGAATGTCATCTCATTTCTTTAGCAAGGGCAAGTGTCATTTTATCTTAGACCTAGAAACCTAATTTTTTTTGGGAAGAGGGAATGAGAGAGGAATGCTTGAGTGTCTTTAAAGGATAGAGGCTTAGGAATCAGACTTCATCATCTTGTCTAGACTAGAATTGCGGAGTGAGAGGAGGACTAGAGGGATTTGCTAGTAGATTGGAGAAGGAAAGCAAGCTAGGAGTCAAGGGAAGCTCTTTTACAACCACCAATTTGCCATTGCATACGAGAAAGGTTGGTGAATTCTATCATGTATATGTTTGTGCAATTTCTTTGAGAAGATGAAACTTGTGTGAATATTGTAATTTGTTGTATCTTATGTGTGAATCTTGAATTGTATTGTTTCAATGTGATTTTATGGATTGTTCTTGTTTTACCATCTTGTTCTCGCTATATATTTATGGGTGTGCAAGATACTCCTCATTCTTGGGAGAATTTGAGGATGGTCTTGGGGTGATGGGCTTAGTTGGGAAGTCCATATGTTGAGAGATAGGATGTATGGGCATCCTTGAGAGCCTACTCATGTTTTGTTTTGGGGGCCATAAGGGATGTGATTATTCTCTTGATGTTGAGATGTTGGTTGGGGGAAGCCTTGTGAAGGCATGCAAGAAAGTATAGAAATTCTTGTTTATTTATGTATGAGTAAGGTGTCTCCATATGTAAAGTTTTCACCATCACCCATCTATGGATCTAAGTTTGATCCTTTGTGTAAGCTTGGTAAAAAGGGAGTAAAATTTCATATGTACTTGTCTCAATGTGTTGTTTGAATGTTTATGTGAGTTGCATGTTTGTCACCTATCCACTCTTATTTCCCCTAGCTCGAGAGTGGCCATGAAATGGCCTAGGCTGGGAGGTGAGCCTCCATGGTCATGTTGTAGAAGCCTTTGTGTTGTAGGTTTATGCATGATGTGAAGATGAAGTTCAAAATTGAAGTTTAAGTTAAAGATGGAGGAAAGAATTTTAAAGAATTGATACTAATATATTGAGTTTAAGTAATCTTGTACCACTCCCATTGTACTCAAGGATAATGTAATAGTAAAAGTGAAAAGGATTTACTACTATTGTATTTCAAAGTTATTTCATATTTAAATTATTGTTCTTTAAATGTTAAATTGTTGTAATCTAAAATGGTACTTAAAATCAGTATCCTACATTTATGTTATCAGAATGGGTTGAAAATGTTCAATTTAATAAATGACTTTTAATATTGCTATTGTCAAAGAAGATAAAATTATGAGATGAATTATTGATTTATTTGCCTTCAAATTCTATGTAAAATTCTCTAAAAGATATTATAGTTAAAAAGATCATTTGATATATAAAAGTTCTCTATTTTATAATTTAAATTTCCTGCAAATACATGTGATGATAAAATTACTACTCAATTCTACTTTACATTATATAGTGGAATAAAAGTTTCAATGAATACTTATCATTTAAGGATTCTCTGGTTTCTATTTTAAAAATAAAACTTTTACTATATTTTCTTACCATTTCGTTTAAAAGTAAAATCTAAACATTAGAAATTAATACAGAAGAAAGTAAGCTATGTAATGCCTAGTGGATTTTGGGCATTACATTCTAGTATCAAAGCCAAGTTTCCAGTTTTCCTACCAGGCTATGAATTATGGGAGATTCTCCAAATTTATGTATGATAGAACAAACTCATCAGAAGCCAATGGTCTCATCTAATACTTCCATTGAAGAATCACCCATAGAAGAGAGTGCTATATGGCATGGGAGCTACTAGAACTAATTTAAGACCAGTTCCATTCCTAATCTTTTCAGTCTAGATTAGACAACAAATTCAAATAGTTGATGACATCAATGCTTGTTTAAAAAAATATAAAAATCTTGATCTTGATATTCAAAAACATATTCCTTTCACAAATTTCTAAAAATTGCAAAGGAGACACCCATTAGGGGAATCTCAATAGTACCAACCTCCAAATATTCAACAAAGAATGGGTTCAACAGAAGAATGAGAAAGTCAAGACAGACTCAAAAAAATAGCCTTCAAACAAACTACAATACTAGAGCAGTTAGTGAACAGAAAAAGAGCTCTCCTGTTGCCAAAAAGGAGTGTAGCAAAAATGAGCTTAGAAGACAAAAACTTTTCTTCTCATGCAAAGCATCTTGGAATCCATGCCACAAATGTTGGAGCAAAGAAGAGGTAAAATTGTGTGAAGAACCAAAGAAATATGAGGAAAAAAACTAGAAATCTGAGTATAGTTTTTGTATTGAGCAATGTTTCCAGTCTCCCTATGTAGGGTGCCAATCATCAAGGAAAATTTTGAAGCAAATGTCAGACAAAAAGATAGCACTAGTAGTATTCTTACAGGAAAAAAATAAAAATAATAAAAATTATTTCTTGTGCAAAGCGTCATAGCTTCCTCAACACTTCCCAAAAGCTAAAAAAAAACTAGAACAAAAGTGTCATACAGGATTTTTGTTATAAAAAAAAAGCAATTGATCTTGTCCCGAGTATTTTTCTTATAGGAAAAAGCTAATAGAATATCAAAGGAATGAAAAGAAAATTATGACCCATTTAACTAATCTTTCAAAAAAAAATAATAATAACATAATAGCATATTCAACCTGAGAGTTTCAAAAATCAATATATAATTATAACTTGAATTTAATAATGTTAACATAAGAATATAAAGAGTATTTATATGTGCAAACACTAAGCATAATCAAATCTGTATTTTATTCAAATCTATTTTGCAGATATAGAAAATACTATACTATATAAATATACTATACATATTATTATATATATAGTAATATAGATATAATAATACATATAATATATATTATTTGATATTTTAAATAAAATTTATTTTAAATTTTTTTTTAAAGTATATATATATTAAAACTTTTTAAAACAAAAAAATATATTTAAAAAAAATGAAATGATTTGGGGGGTCGGGCCGAAACCCTTCCCCTCGGCGGCAGAGCATAGCTCTCACCGCCGCCCATCAAAGGGCATGGGGTGCAGCCCCTACCACTGTCCACTTAAGGGCGGTGGGCAGGAGCAGCTCCACCACCGTATGGTGGTGAGGAGCCTAGCTCCCCCTCCACCTACAACTGTCGTAAACTCGCGTGCATGCGCAGCCAGTAGCCATCTGTAGATTTTTATTAGAAAGGAAGAAAAAATGAATACTTTTAAATTAAAACATTAAATTTTAAACCTACATTTTAGCATTGCAAAGAATAGATTTATAAACAAAAATAGGGATTTCTTTCAAAATAAAAAAATCAAAACCCTAGCATAAAAAAATATAAATATAGATTTATATAAAGTTATTTCGGCTGATAACAATGTCAGCAAACAAAAAAAAAAAATGCTTAATGAAACCTTGCATTTCAATAAACAAGCATCTAACTTACAGATTATTGAAAATCGGATATTAAAATGTAGAAGCAGATTTCAAACTCCTTCATATAAGTTGTTAATGGGTAACCAACAGACCCAAAAGAACCACTCTCATGACAGAGAGAGTGCTCTTATATATAAAAAAAAGAGAGAGAGAAACTTCTTGGCTAAATCTATTTAAAACCAAGGCTACCATTTAACCTATCTGTAGAAATCTTTTCTAGAAAGGTTTGAAGAAACCCATGAGAGAGGTGAACCCTTATTCTATCAAGAAAACATGTGTAAGTATGCTCTCCAAGGAAGATCAAACACACACTTGTTCTCATGAGAGAACAACAAAGCAAGAGCTTCATCCTTCATCCACTCCGCCTACATGTAGAAAGAAAAAAAAATAAGGAAAAGAGAAAATAGGGAAAGAAATGAGAGATTAGTGTTTTCTCTTACCTTTAAGTGGGGTCATAAATGTAATTTTGGATTAGGGTTTGTGAGCCCACTTAAGAGTTTTTTTTTTTTTTAAAATTAATCTTGCTCCTTTAATTAATTTCTTTTTTAGATGAAATATGGGGATTCTTTATTTCGAAATGCTTTCTTCAAAATTATTAGTGTCTTGCAATTTTCAAATATTCTTTGGATGTTAATTTAAGTAATTTGGATTCATCTAAAGATTAGTTGACATGGGAATAAAAAGATTTTTATTTCTTTTGGAAGGTCTATTTGTTCTATTTTAATTTTTAATCTAAAAGTTTATGTGGGCTAATTATATATAAAATATTCGTTAAATGAAATTGGTTAGAGGAATTTAATTTAATATCGTTTAATTTTGAATTAATACTTAATGCATATATCAAATTTGCCAATTGAAAGTTAATGAAATTAAATAAGGAGTCGATATTGATTATTATATTTTTATTAAATTTATTTATTTTTTTTTTTTGTATAAGTTGTCTCATTCAGAAGTAGGGAATGGAAAGATTAGTTTGAATAATTTTACGTTGTGGAATATTTTAACTAAATATTAGATAAATTTTAACCTATTTCTCTCTCTATAAACCTATTGTTGGATTACTTTAAAAATAATAAATAGATTATGAAATAATGAATTTAGGCCTTAAATTAGGCAATGACTTATTTATTTGAATCGAGATTTATCTATTTGGAATTATTTATGCTAACCTAGTTAGAGATCTTCAGTGACTAATGCAGTTTGTCGTATAAATACTATAATAATAATAATAATCTAATAAACCAAGTGATTAAGATAAATATACGAAAGTAAATTATTATTATTATTATTACTTTTACCAACTTGTCCATGCACTGTGGAAATATCAAATTAAACCTATTTATGGGTCACTTTGGTAGTTTAGGATTTATCAAATTAAGATTAATATGAAATAAAGAGTAATTTAATTTTTTAGTTAAAAAAAATAGTTCATTTAAAACTTGATAATGTTATTTTTATGAGGCCAATATATGTGGCTAGTATATTGGTCATCGTAAAAATAAAATTATAGCTTAACCTAAATTAAGTTAAACACTTTTGGAAATTAATGAATTACTCATATAAACATTAGAGTTCTATTTAATTAAAATAAAATTTTATACTTATATATATATAAAGAAGTATAGGGTTTTCTTTTCTTCAACTTTATGAATGTATATTATGTCATGCTAGTAGAGCTCTTATTTTCCTTTCTAAGACATCCATCCTTTTAGGGAAAACCTTAATTAAGTGAAGCCAGTAGTAGGATGCCTCCAGTCACACGTAGTGCTCACCGACATGGGCGAAGACCTAGAGGCGGACGTGTGGCAATAGAGGGAGATGAATGTACAACTGAAGAAGTAGGAGACATGTAGGGGCCCCCTCCTATACCACCACCTAATCCCCACTAGGATATCCTTAATGCTTTACAAAATCTGGCCGATATAATTATGGATAGATTGCCTCTAGGAGGCCAGTAGGCTAAGGTCCAGGAGCGGAGTAGGAGTCCCCCACCTAAATGAGTAGAGGAGTAGGTAGATCATGGGGATGAGTCTATACACATGCCAGAGCCATCGCCAATGATAGTGTCGAGAGTGCCCCGTGATACAGGGGACCAAATCAGGAACCTCTTACGTCTTGAGCCACCACCCTTTTTAGGATCCACAGATGGGGAAGATGTTGAGGCTTGGCTTTTTAGCCTTGAGAGATGTTTTGGGTTATGTCCTTATGAGAGAAACCTTAAAGCACAACTTTTAGTTCACATGTTGAGAGGGACTGCCTCTACATGGTGGAGGAATGAGGAATATAAGAGTCATCTTGTCATAGATACCCTCACATGGGAGACCTTCATGGAGAGATTCTGAGCTTGATATATGTCAGAGCACTTTAGACAGTGTCACATCAACAAGTTTCATGATGTACAATAGAGAGGACTATTAGTAGCATAGTATGAGTGCAGGTTTCTCGAGCTCCTTCCTTATGTTGATTACATGAAGGATAAGAAACTCCAAGTCAACCACTTTATTAAGGGGTTGAACTATGCCATAGCTGATAGAGTGTAGATGGTACCACTAGGAGACTTTCATGAGATAGTTGAGAGGGCCATGATAGCTGAGGAGATCCATGATAGGTCTCATTATGCATGGGACAGGTCGCAAAACTAGAGTTTCGTACCACAGTACTCTAGTTTCCAAAAATCCCACTAGAAGGGAGATCAAGAGAACTCTAGCACACCATAGCAGTAGTAGCAGCAGTCTCACCAAAGTCCCCAACGTGACCAAGGAGCTCAGACTCAGTCATCTAGAGATGGCTTTAGTAAATCCGGTATGACAGATGGGCAACAACAATCTAGAACTCAGGGGATTTAGTTTTAGGCTAGAGGACCATGTTATACATGTGGTGCCATGGGGCACATTGATAGAGATTTTCCTACGGGTCATCCAGTTAGTAGTCAGATGATGACAACTTCATAGCATCTTGGGGGGACACAGCACAAATGAGAGATTAGTACCCCCATCTATTTGATGAACTCTAGGGTGAAGTTCATGCCTAGGGGGGGAGGATGTGAGGTCCTACCCCGACCCATCCTAGCTCAACAGTAGTTTTGACTTTTGGCTTACCTTGATATTACAATGATTAGAGACATTTGACCTATTTTGGATTATGATTTTCTATCATTAGACCTTATGAGATGATTGTTATAGATTTATATGATGATGATGTTAGACATACTCTTTACTTGCTTATTTTGGTTCCATGCATTCATATGATATATGAATTCTGAATTCTACATTTGTTGCATCATCTTATAGAATAGTAAATGCTGATGGTATCATGGTTCAATGATTAACTTAGGATTACATGCTTATGTGAAAATTGAATTGATATTTTGATGCTTGAAGAATTAGGGTATAATGTGGATTATGTAATGATTCATGAAATGCAGTTATTTATATTTGTCAAGTTTAGATGTTATTATTTCATTTTTAAAATGATTATTAATGCAAATATTTTATGAGGTACTGACATCAAAATCGAGTGTGCAGGAATATGGCCATGGTTGTAAATTCAGGGAAACAAGAATGGATCTAAGTGCAATTAGTTTGAAACCAAGGTCGGCTCTAAAAATAGAATGACCTCGTTGTAATGTGATTTTATTCATAAATGTGATGCATGTGTGTATGTGAATGATAATGTTGGTAAATGCATGCTTAAGAGTAAATTTCATATTTGTGAAAATATAAATGTAATTTGTCCACTAAGCATGCCAAGTGTGTTATGTGATGTGTACTTTTGTTAGGTGTCACTTGACACCATTGTGATGAGATGGCATGCTTGAGTGGAATATGGACGCCACCCTTTCCTTAGTTTGGTCTTGTGTATCCCTAGGCTAGGTAGGTGGTTTAGGGAACTGAGATTTATGTTATCAATATTCCATTTTCGGATGCAAGTTTAACTGGGGTTTTTGAGGGGCTATGTGGAGTCCCAGGGTGTAGTTAAGGTTGGTTTTTAGTGCCCCAAGTCTAGTACATGGGTAAGGGGGCATATTTCTACCATTTCCACTTCCCTAGGCCTCCATTTTGTCTCTCTAAATGGGCCATCTTTGGTTATGAAGAAAATGGTTTTTTTCTCTAGGATGCCTCACTTCCCCATGTGTTGAATTTCATCCAATTTCTTTAGTAACAACAAGTGTCATTTTATCTTATACCTAGAAACCTAATTTTTTTTGGGAAGAGAGAATGAGAGAGGAATGTTTGAGTGTCTTTAGGGGATAGAGGTTTAGGAATCAAACTTCATCATCTTGTCTAGACTAGAATTGTGGACTAAGAGGAGGACTAGAGGGATTTGCTAGTAGATTGGAGAAGGAAAGCAAGCTAGGAGTCAAGGGAAGCTCTTTTACAACTACCAATTTTCCATTGCATAGGAGAAAGGTTGGTGAATTCTATCATGTATATGTTTGTGCAATTTCTTTGAGAAGATGAAACTTGTGTGAATATTGTAATTTGTTGTATCTTATGTGTGAATCTTGAATTGTATTGTTTCAATGTGATTTTATGGATTGTTCTTGTTTTACCATCTTGTTCTTTCTATATGTTTATGGGTGTGCAAGATACACCTCATTCTTGGGATAATTTGAGCATGGTCTTGGGGTAATGGGCTTAGTTGGGAAGTCCATATGTTGAGCACTAGGATGTGTGGGCATCCTTGAGAGCCTACTCATGTTTTGTTTTGGGAGCCATAAGGGATGTGATTATTCTCTTGATGTTGAGATGTTTGTTGGGGGAAGCCTTTTGAAGACATGCAAGAAAGTATAGAAATTCTTGTTTATTTATGTATGAGTAAGGTGTCTCCATATGTGAAGTTTCCACCATCACCCATCTATGGATCTAAGTTTGATCCTTTTTTTAAGCTTGAGAAAAAGGGAGTAAAATTTCATATCTAATTGTCTTAATGTGTTGTTTGAATGTTTATGTGAGTTGCATGTTTGTCACCTATCCACTCTTGTTTCCCCTAGCTCAGGGGTGGCCATGAAATGGCCTAGGCTGGGAGGTGAGCCTCCATGGTCATGTTGTAGAAGCCTTTATGTTGCAGGTTTATGCATGATGTGAAGATGAAGTTCAAAATTTAAGTTTAAGTTAATATGAAAGAAAGAATTTTAAAGAATTGATACTAATATATTGAGTTTAAGTAATCTTGTACTACTCCTATTGTAATCAAGGATAATGTAATTGTAAAAGTGAAAAGGATTTACTACTATTGTATTTCAAAGTTATTTCATATTTAAATTATTGTTCTTTAAAAGTTAAATTGATGTAATCTAAAATGGTACTTAAAATCAGTATCCTACATTTATGTTATCAGAATGGGTTGAAAATGTTCAATTTAATAAATGAATTTTAATATTTCAATTGTCAAAGAAGATAAAATTATGAGATGAATTATTGATTTATTTGCCTTCAAATTCTATGTAAAATTCTCTAAAAGATATTATAGTTAAAAAGATCATTTGATATATAAAAGTTCTCTATTTTATAATTTAGATTTCCTATAAATACATGTGATGATAAAATTACTACTCAATTATGCTTTACATTATATAGTGGAATAAAAGTTTCAATGAATACTTATCATTTAAGGATTCTTTGGTTTCTATTTTAAAAATAAAACTTTTACTATATTTTCCTACCATTTGGTTTAGATGTAAAATCTGAACATTCAAAATTAATACAGAAGAAAGTAAGCTGAATCCACTAGGCATTACACCTGACAATCACCTCCTCTCGTGTTTCCCTTATTTTTCATTAACTCCTTCAGGTGAACTCATTCCTTGAATTCATCCTCTTACCAAACAACTGTCATTCTATGCAATTAGGTTAGAAGGCTTCTTTTAAGATTGTTTTGACTATATTGGAGGTGTATCACCCTCCATCTATCTTCCTTCACAAATTGATCTCTAAGAACTAAGCTTAAAGTCCTATTAGGCCTTTATAGGTCTCCAAACTCACTTTTCAGTGCATAACTCCTAAACTCTCCAAACAAGTTGAAAAACTAAAACCATATTCTGACACCCTTTTCAAAGTTCTCTTGGATTCACAAGTTCTTGGCCCCTCAAGTTTTCTGTAGTGTACTTTCCTACAACCATGCCTATTTTCTAGGCCTAATTAGGTCTCTCTGGTTTACAGTGAGGGTTTGGATTTTACACCTCTTTTCAGATTGATCAAGGACTCTCCTTCTTAGGATTGATTCTTTGACATCTAAGCTTCACTATTCTGCACTTGGATTGACTTCCTCAGTCCCCAAGCCTTCTCTCATTTTTTGCTTCACTATCAAGCTTCCTAACCGGGCATGCTCTAGATTGCCTAGGGCTTGACTCCAAAAATGCCTCCACTATAAACCTAGCCAAAATAATACATATATTAAAATTATTTACAATACCATAGAATATCCCAAAGGGTCATACAGTTCCCTCCACGGGATTTCATGCTAGGGCCATTTTTGTGTTTTTCACTCTGGATGAACCAACAAACTGGTTATAGAGGAGAAATTTATTCACACCCAACAAGGAAAGCCTAGCTACCAAAATAGAACACAAAAGAACTTAGAAAAATATGAGGAACTAATTCATGCAATGACAATGCTCTGGTTTAATCCATAGATTGAGGATAACTGATCTTTTAGTCACTATTACGGTCTCACAGTCACACTAGTCTATTAAAAACCAAAAACTAAAACTATTACAAAGATCGAACCCTTTTTATTTGTTGGAATAAGTCTTAAATAAGTTAAAGAAACCAATTCAAATCGGTTAGAAATTCCCCTAACAAACTATGGCCCTCACACAGTTAGTTGACAAAATCTTGTCATGACAACTTTGCAAAATTGCAAAGTTGTCATTGACAACTTTTACATTTTTGTTGACAACTTTTCCCAAGTCATCCAAATGGGTCTTAAATGACCTCTACTACTATTTTAACTCTGCTAGGACCATTTCCTATATTAATCCTTCATTTAATACAATCAATCATATGCTTTGACTGACTGGCATCCTGAAATGGAAAGTAGGCCAAACTTCTTAGATCCTCTCAAACCTAAGACAACCTTAGTTAACACTACTATTAACTTTCCTAAACATCCTATGATGTAGACAATCCCACAATCCCCAAGGTTGAATCCACAAAACACCACTAGGAATGAATAAGACCTCTATAGGTAAGGACTTCTTGGAAAAATATTTTGTTCACCCCACAACCTCCTTGCCAACTTTATGTATGAATCAACACCCTCCTAAATCCTTCTTGAAAACTTCAAAATGAAATTATAGTATTCTCCAATATTTAGTTCAAGGAAACTAGCCAATCTCCTTATAGCCCTCCTACTTGATTATTTTGGATTTAACTCAAAACTTTCCCTCACAACCCACTAATATAAGGACAGATTTGAACACCCTTTTCAGTGTTCTTTTGAGTTTGTAAAAGATAGGAATTGATTCTGAAGCTATCCCACCAAAGGATACTCAAGACACCTAGAGCTAATAGGGCTAATTAGGGGCTCTAAAGAAGGAACTCCCCTCAAATGGATTGGTTTTCTCCTTTTGGAAATTGGAGACTCTTCAGACAGAGCAGGACATCCCAATTCCAAGGTTTTGTGATTTGATTCATCACCCATCAAAAGTTATGGGGTCTGTTGCAACCTATCTATAAGGTAGTCACATAGAGATGCCTACCTAGGGCTTCCTGTTTCTCAACCCTTCCCTACATGGAAAAATATCTCATTTTGGAATATTAATATGCATAATCCATTCTTTCATTCCACCAAGTTTCATCAGATTCCCATGGTCGATTTGTAAGAAATGGCCAAAAAGCCTTAAAACCCTAAGCCCAATCCTGAATCAGGGCAGTGACCTTGTAAATCCAAACAAAAAATACTGATAAGATAAAGTCTGAAATCCACTTGAGAAAGGAAGGTAAGAATCATAAGAAACTCCTCTAATAAAACTCCCTTCATCCACTATATGTACTAGGCCTTACAATCATTGTTATAGTCTAATATTTGCAGAAAATAGGGTATATCTTATTAATTTTCAAAAGTCTGTTACATCACCATGCACTCTCGCATTGGTATGACCAAAATAACACCTAAATAGGTCCCTCAAACTATTTTAACCAACTTTGATCAATTGGAGAGGTAGGGTAGTCATTGGTAATAGATTTTTAACAAGTTGCTAAAAGTTGTAAAGCAACTTTTTAGCAACTTTGCAATTTTTGTGCAACTTTTCATTTTTGTTGCATATCTTCTAATCCTTATGCTATCTAGAAATAATGTGATGACATAAGGCTTCTCATGGCCTAATAAAGACCTTACATTCCTAACTAAGACTAAATATGACCTTAAAACACCTCTTTTATCAGTCCCCTCAATCTAAGTGTCTTAGGTTTATATGGCCACCCAAAAGTACTTGATAGAACATTAGGACTTTAATGGGGATACATACTCATCTAAGGAACTAGGAATATAAAGAAGACTTGTGATCTCCTTAACATCAATTCTTTTCCTCTGATTTAGTCTTTTGAGGGTACTCCTGCACCATACTCCCAGGGTGAATGATTCTCAAGTCCTCTTGAGACTAGATCTTCAAGATTTGTGCCAAGTCTCTTCATTTCTATTTCATCCATCCACATAGCTTCTTCTTCTAGATATCCTTCCCACTGAACTAAATATTTCTTGTAGACATTCTTCCTTGTCTACTTGACAATCTTGGTGTTAAGTATCTTTTCTAGTTTCCTTGGCTCATGGTGTGGAAGTTCTGCTAGGTCTTGTTGGAGATCTTCATCTTGAATTCTTCCAAGCACATCCAATGGGCCTTTGTATGGGGTTAAGTCAAAAACATTGAAAATAGGTGAGATCCCCAAATCTAAAGGTAAAGAAACTAAATAGGCATTCAGTCCTAGTTTCTTGATGACTTCACAAGGATCCACTTTCCTCATCATCATCTTTTTGTGTTTTCCTTTTGGTAACCTCTCTTTCTTGAGGTATACCTACACCAAATCTCCAATCTGAAACTGTAGGTCTCTTCTCTTTTTGTCTTCATTTTCTTTGTACTTCATTGAGCTTCTTTGTAGTGCTAGTTTGACTTGTTCATGCATATCTTGGATGTTGGTTGCAAATTCTTCACCATGGGCACTCACATGACATCCTTGAGGAAGATCCCTTAACTCAAGAATACCTCTTGGACTCTGCCCATAAACAACTTGGAATGGACTCTTACCTGTACTCCTATTGATGGAGTCATTAAATGCAAATTTTGCTTGGGAAAGAACACTATCCCATTTTTCTCCATACTGCTTGGTTCGGAATCTCAATAGGTTTCCCAATGACCTATTGACAACTTTAGTCTACCCATCCATTTGGGAATGATAGGTAGAACTAAAATGAATATTTGTCCCTAACCTTTTCCACAAGGTCCTCCAAAAGTGACCTACAAATCTTACATCTCTATCAGAGATTATTGTTTGGGGTAGACCATGGATTCTAACAATCTCCTTGAAGAATAGGTTGGCTACATAAGTTACATCACTTGTGCTCTTACAAGGAATTAAATGGGCCACTTTTCTAAACCTATCCACTACAAAAAATATACTGTCAAATCACCTTTGTGTTCTTGGTAGACCCATCACAAAGTCCATGTTGTAGCTCTCCCAAGGTCTAGTGGGAATGGGCAATGGTTGGTATAGCCCTACATTGGTTGAAGTACCCTTGGCCTTATGACATATGTTGCAAGACTCCACAAACTTTCTTACCTCAGTGGGCATCTTGGGCCAATGGTAGAACCTCCTAACCTTCTCCAACATCTTGTCCATGTCAAAGTGTCCTCCCATGCTCCCTACCTACTTCTCTCTGATTATATTCTCCCTCATAGAGCACTTTGGGATACACAACTGATGTCCTTTGAACAAGAGCCCATCTTGAATCAGGAAATCTATATACTGATTATGATATGCCTCTAAAAAATCACAAAAAATTTCATAGATGTCTTTGAAATCTTCATTAGATTGGTACATGTCCTTCAAAGACTCAATACCCACACTTTGGAGCCTGATTTATTGCACTGTCATGGTCCTTCTACTTAGATCATCTACCACCTTGTTGGCAACTCCCTTCTTGTGTTTTATTGAGAAGGTGAAGGCTTGAATGGATTCAACCCATTTCATATGTTTCTGGCCTAATTTTTCTTGACTGTTTAGAAAACTCAGAGCTTGATTATCTATCTAGACCACAAACTCTCTTGCCAGGAGATAGTGTCACCATTTCTTTAGTGCTTGGACTAGAGCATATAGTTCCAAGTCATAAAATGAGTACTTCCTCTTATCATCATTCAAATTTTCACTGAAAAAGGCTATTGGCCTTCCTTCCTGGCTTAGTACTTCTCCTATTGTAGTGTTAGAAGCATCACACTCTATAGTGAAAACTTTTTGAAAATCAGGAAATGCTAAGATTGGTCTATCAAATGCCTTCTTCTTCAGATGCTAAAAGGAGTCTTCTACTTCCTTAGTCCACACAAACTTGTGCTTTTGTCCCCCTTTGATAGTCTCCATCATTGGAGCACACAATTGGCTAAATTTCTTGATGAACTTTCTATAGAATGATGCAAGGCCATGAAAGCTCCTCACCTCTGTCATTGTCCTTGGAGAAGGCCAAGATAGAATATCCTCTATCTTATTTGGATTCATCTTCATGTTTCCTCCTGCAACCACAAAGCCTAAATACACAAGCTCTTCCTACATAAAATCACATTTCTCCAAGTTGATGAAAAGTTTCTCCTCATGTAATCTTATGAGGACTAGATCTAGATGCCTTAAATGGTCTTCTTTGGTTTTACTAAAAATAAGGATGTCATCTAGATATACAATAACAAATTTTCCCAAGAATGATTTGAGCACTTCATTCATGAGTCTCATGAATGTTCTAGGGGCATTAGACAACCCAAAGGGCATCACCCTCCATTCATACAAGCCTTCATTGGTTTTGAATGCTATTTTCCACTCATCACCAGTCCTGATTCTGATTTGGTGGTATGTACTCTTCAAGTCCACCTTAGAAAATACCTTGCACCCCCTAAATGATCCAATAGGTCTTCAATTATAGGCATGAGGAACCTATACCTTATGGTGATCCTATTGATGGCTCTAGAGTCAGTGCACAACCTCCACGTGCCTTCTTTCTTTGGGGATAGAAGGGTAGGTACTGCATAAGGGCTCAAGCTTTTGGTCATCAACCATTTGTCTAGAAGTTATTGTATCTACCTAGCCATTTCTTTATTTTGTTCAAGGGTTATCTTATATGATTCTTTGTTAGGCAAGGTGGCTCCAGGGATAAGATCAATGTGATGGCTTATCTCTCTGATGGGAGGCAACTCACTAGGTAAGTCTTTAGAAAAAATGCCTTTATACTGATCAAGCAGATCAACAACTTCCTTGGGGCCAGTCCTTCTCAAGGTTTCTATTTTAACTTCCTTTCCCTTCTTCCTATCATCCTTAGGTAAAATAACAAGAGCATAACAAGGATTTTCTTCCTCCTTAATGGCTCAGACAAACTCTTTTTCACCTACAAATAGAAACTTGTATTCATTTTCAACATGATCGGAATGGGGTAGGAATGTTACCTTCTCACCTTTGTGTATGATTGAGCATGTGTTCAGTCTCCCATCATGATGTGCTTCCACATCATATTGATATGACCTCCCAAGGAGAAGATGGCAAGCATCCACTGGAACTATATCACAGAGTACCTTGTCTTTGTATTTCCCAAGTTGGAACTCCACCTAAGCCTACTCTTCAATGACAATTTGTTGGCTCTTAGTAAGCCAAGACACTTTGTAAGGGGTGGGGTGTGGGACCCTTCTCAGTTTCAACTTCTCTACTTCTTTACAAGAGATTAGATTGTCAGTAGAACCACTATCAATAACCAACTTACATACCTTGTCTCCAATTTTTCATGAGGATCTAAACAAATTCTTCCTTTTGGGTGGCTCTTGGGTGACTGGTGTCTTCAACAAGGTTCTGCTAAGCATCAAGTTTTCTCCCTCCTTAGGTAGTACATAGGATCCTTGGCTATTGTTCCCTTGATCCTCTTCTTCCCTGACTATGTTAGCTCTCCTTTTTCCTTGCTTGTTCTTCTTCTCAGGGCACTTAGATGCTAAGTGTCCTTCTTGATGGAACCTATAGCATTTCAAACCTTCTAGGCCTCTTCCCCCATTTCTTCCTCTACAAATATTCCCTCTACCCCTAAAGGTATCTCTAGGAATATTTTCCCCTCTGTAGTTATCTTGGCTTGACCCCCCAAATTCCTTGGAGTTATGTCTTCCTTCATTGTGTTGGCTTCTACCTTAGAAACCTCTGCTATTGTTTGCACCTCTGCTTTTATTTTCTTGGTCTTGTTTCCTTCTCATCTTCTCATATGCCTTTAGTGCCAACTAATAGCACTGGTTGATAGTAGTTATGGTACTCATACTTAATTCATCTTGAATAGACACCTTCAAGCCTTGCATATACCTAGCAAGCTTCACACTCTTAGGTTCTACCAATTTGGATTTCATCCCAAGCATCTTGAATTCCTCAATGTATGTTGAGACATCTTGGTCTCTTTGTCTCAAACCCATTCTCTTCTTATGATGTTGGACTTCATAATCTACAGGGATATATGCTTCCCTCAACAGACCCACCATATTCTTCCAAGTGGTGACTAGTCTCTTTCCTTCCTTCACTCTTTCATCTTGAGTGAAATTCCACCATGTGACGGCAGACGCTTGCAATTTTGACTTAGCTATCTTCACCCTTTGGTTTTCAGGGATGTCCTCACAATAAAAAAAACTAGAGAGAGCATCAATCCAATCCAAGGCAACATCAAGGTCTAGTTTCCCATTATAGACAGGTAGGTCCTGTGTGTATGAAAATTGTACCTGATCTGTAGACACAACACTTCAGTAAAACATTAGAGGTTAGCTATAATCAAATCATGCAAAATTGAAATCTACTCCAACCAAGTGATTTACTGCCTTCTAGTAGGTGCGAGATTAATGTTCTCAGATTGTTATCAAGATCAATGACCTAGATGACACCTAAACGAAGGATTTGAATACAATTGATCTAGATATGAATTGAATGCAATTAATCTTTTTTTTTTTTTATATTTTCTATGCAATAATAATGAAAAACTGATATGAATCTATGCTAATATGAAAATTGATATGCAATGCTAATCTAGAAATGGTATGATATGAGAATGAAAATTCTAACAATAATATGAAAGCTATGAATTTGAAATTGATCTCACAAAGGTGTCGATTCGCAAGAGCTTTGATTTTCCCAATTCCAATTCTCCAGCATGATTGTGCAAATTTGTGGATGAATTATGAAGAGCTGAGCCTTGGTTTTATAGAAATCCAAGGCTTTGGAGGTGCATGAGAAAAAGCCATAAATCACTCAAATAACTCAGCTTGATTTTTGAGTTATTTTTAAATAAAGATAATTTAATTCACAAAAACATACAAAAGCTAAGTTTTAACTCAAAATAGAGTTTAGCTTTAATTGATAATTGATAGTTGTCTGCTTTTATGATTGTGCATGTTTTATTTATGAATTAATTAAATAAATAAAGTGATTTATGCTCAACTTAACTGATTTTTGAAAATAAATAATTGATTTATGGGTTAATCAATTATTTAATCAAACTTTTATTAAAAACTATATTATTAAATAATGACAACTTGCTTTAATCAATTAAATAAGAATTTAACAATTATTCATAGGATATTGGATTTATTGTCAAAATTAAATAATACAATTAATAATAGATAGAATTAAATTTAATTACACAATTAAGTGGCAAGATATTAAATCTAATTAATTAAATATGAAAATATTCAATTAATCAAACTTAGGATAAATGTGATTTATTGCCAAATAATCATTAAATTAAAGATAATTAGGAATATTGCTAGGAATATTCCCCGATGCAGAATTTAAGATAATCAATTATGATTCGATGATGTTTAGATGTACCTTAGATTAGGACTTTGATGTCAATTTCATTCGAATTGTTGATATAGGAGATTAATGAACTTATAGCCCATTTTGGGGGTATTACATTTTGCCCCTCTTTGAATTACTGTGCGAAGCGCAGTGGTTCAAAGATAGTCTGTGTTTGATAAAGATATGAAACTGATGTTTGAAATTGATAATTGATATGAGATAGAAGTTGATTGATATTGATTTGATATGGAGATAATAGGTCCTGAATGACCAAAGATAATGTTCACTATAATAGAAAATGAACCTATGATTGCGAAAGAGTGTCAAAACACCTAATTCCAAACCTTAGGATTGCTAAAAAGTGAGTGACCGGTTCTAGACTCGATTGTCTTAGCAGAACTAGCAAGTATCACATCCGAACCCTTCAGTTGCTAAAGAACCAAGGAAAGAACACTATGATCCGATGGTTGCAAAAATTGATACAGATTACAAGATTAGGAGGATACTAGATTGATATGGATGGACAAATCTGATATGCCCCAAGTGATGATAGATTTGCCCCAAGCGATGAGGACTTTTTGATGAATCAATAACTAGACGTGATTATTGTCTTGATTACTGAGGGAGATATGATTGCCATAAAGATATGATTTCAAATTTGATTACAAACTTTGAATGATATGCAATACCATGCCCCCTTCGGGATTAAAATTGAAATCTGACAAGAAAAGTCAGCATTGATAGTTTAGAAGCATGTTAATTGATTTGAGAAGTGGTTAAACACATCCGGGAATGCATTCTTCATCATTGGAAGGTCCCAAAAGACCAAGTTTGACTAGGTTAAACCATGAGTTGACCATGGTTGACCAAGTTGAAATTTTGATAGTTTGATGTAAGATAATCAGTTAAGTTGAATTCTAGATTTCTGTAATGATTGAAGGTCGATTATGCAAGAAGTGAATAATATGAATGATCTTAGATTTCAATTTTGATCCTGAAAAAGGATTCTACTTGTTGTTTCATTGGAGGAACCTTCGTGTGAGATTCGGCTCTTGTTAGATTTGAAGATGTGAGTGGAGAATTGTTTAAGCATTGAAGTTCATTTAGCCATTGTGAGATCATGCAACATGCAAAATGCAAAGATACATGTAAAATGAAATGCAACCTAAGACCTAGGACCTAGTCACTGATCATGTGTCAATTTGTTATCATCATTGAACTTTTAGGTAACCAGATAAATCAATACAATTCCCACTAGCTATGAAACCATAGACATATGAATATCGATTTGTATGCACAAGAATCAATACAACACCCACTGGCTAGGCAACCATGGACATATGAATATTGATTTTGTTTTTGGAATGTCGGATTAGATATAAGCACCAAGGTACAAACGCCAAGATGACCTGAATATCATGTCCATTTTGATATAGCAATTTGTATAAGCATCAAAACATAAACGTTGTGATGACCTGAATACGCCTTGCATGACAAACACATCAAACAGCCAAGAGATCATTCTAAATCCAATGTGAATTACCCGTAGTGACCCTTTATCATTCACATCCTTAGGTAAGATCGTGTTTCACAGTAGGAGAAAGAACTCACTCAAAAAGACAATAGTTAGATCAAACTTCCTTGAATTTTCTGGGTATCAATGGTCGAGGTATGCATGGCCATCCAATTTGAGATAGAGGCTCTTACAGTCAGACACCATTTCAATCCAAAATTTCCAAAGACGTTAGATTTTCACATACAAGCAGAAGACAAAGAAAAGATTATGCCCCTAGTCATCACTCTCTAAATCCTATAAAGGACATCATCGAAGAGCTCGAAGGGACACAATATGCAAAAATCTCAATGCGAATCAGTAAGCATACAAGGAGATAAAAGCATGAAAAGCACAAATTGTTTTCAGTTTGTGTTTGATTGTTGTTGTAGATGCAAAATCCTTTCTGGAGAGGAGACTGACTGACTGACTCAGATATAGCTTCAAAGGACTCTGACTAGATATGACATGTCTAAAGTATACTGGAGACCATAGGATATGACATTGATTGCCCCCAAGTTTGAACATTGATAGGATACAGATGCTTGAGTTGATTGGTGGACAAACCGACTTATTGAAAAATGGAAATGCAAAAACAAACCGGGAGATATGTACAAACTAAAGCAAAACTGAAAGCTGGGAAAGATCAAGATTGCACTGATAGATGGAGCATTTTTAAACAAGTGGTGCCCGTTTGCCGGGTTTTCATCATCTTGGTAGAGATTCTATTTTTGCTACCAAGGCGCCTGTTTCCAGGTTTTCACCAAGGCACTTTTTCCTTTTTTCTTTTTTTTTATATTTTTCAATTTTTTCAATTTTTTTGTACTTTTGATATTTTTTTATTTTTTTGTGAGTCATCAAGGTGCCTATTGCTAGGTTTTCACCAAGATGTTCATTTTTTCAAGATTTTTTCTGATTTTTATAATTTTTTTAGGATATTTTACTAAGCACTGAATGCCTTAGGCATATAATTTCTTCAGATGGAGAACGTTGATTGGTTCTCGAAGCTATTCTCCTTCAGTCGTTGAGAGTTGATAGACACCAAAGCCAAAAGTAGTGGTGATGACAAAGGGACCCAGCCAGTTGGGTTCGAACTTCCCCTTGCATTCTCGATGGGATTGATTTTTAGGATTTTCTCTCAAGACTAGATCACCAACTTGAAATTCTCTGTGTCTGACTTTCTTAGCCTCTAGACATTCTCTTCTGATATACTCTAAGATGATCATACGCTGCTTGTCTGTGCTCATCTAGTAGTTCCAGTTCTTGTAACCTAGACACTCTGTAGTCATCATCAGTTACTAGACCATGCATTCTAATTCTGAGTGATGGGATTTCAACCTCAAGAGGTAGTACCACTTCAGACCCATAAACTAAAGTGAAAGGTGTAGCCCCTGTAGGTGTTCTGATACTTAATCTGATACTTATTCTAATACTTGTTCTGATACTGGTTCTGATACTTGTTCTGATAGTTGTTCTGATACTGGTTTGATACTTATTCTGATACTTGGTATAATTGATAGTATCTTTTTCCATTGCCAACTCCCAAGCAACATCATATCATGTGGTCTCAATGTCTAGCAAGGTGGAGAACAAGAGGCATTGGCAAGTTGGTGGAAGAGATGGAAGACAAGAGAATGAAGGAGAATGAAGGGAAGAAATCCCCAAAGGTCAAACTCCTCAAGAATACCCAAGCTAGGGAAAAATTGTCATGTAAAGTGCATTGGGACAAGCAATGAAAGGCTAGCATAGGATAAGTCACAAAATCATAATGCAAGAGCAAGAAAGGATGCAATCCAAAGGAGTAGACATGTCAAGAGGCTTCATAGCACTGTGTTTTACTCTTTCTTTCTTTTTTTATTAGATCAAGACCAAAGGTGAAAAGGATAGCGAAAGGCCAAACATGAAAGGAATGAAAGAAAGATCACTATAAAATAGCTCACAAGATAGCCAAATGTTCATGTATAGATCAACATTGTCAAGATCAAAGAGAGAAGATGGAATGGATGAAATATGTAGAAGAACTACGCATGACGCCTGATTGCTAGGTTTTCATCATGGTACTTATCCAAGGTGCCACAATGAAGTAGTTTTCACCATAGGATGAATTTATTTCTCTTTACTTTTGCTACCAAGGTGCCTATTTCTAGGTTTTCACCAAGGCAGATTTTCAATTTTTTCTTTATTTGATTTTTTTATTTCTTTCTGAATTTTTGGAAGAAGGCAAGCTTTTTAGATAGTGCTCCTTGAAAGGATAAACCATGATATGCCAAGGAATCAAAATGATATCCTTAAAGATGTTGATAGGGAAAGGGAGATGGAAGAGAAAAATGGAGGATAAGGTTTTATGTAAAGCGAGTGAGGTTGGAAGATAGGAGGAATATGCAAATGAGGAAAAATGATAGAAGGTAGAAGGATAATGCATGAAAGGATTGTGAAAGGGTAGGTGGAAAGGAAGGCAAGATCAACATCAACACACACCTTGAAGGGTGGCAAGATGATGGAGGAGACATGAATGAAGGAATACGTGAAGGAATATGGCAAATGGATAGCAGAGGTTGTGGTTTAGGTGCATGGAATGGAGGAATGCTTTTGGAAGAAGATGAAGTGGAAGTCTTTGGAAGCTTGAATGTCAACTTCACTTGTTGCCCAACACCAGTCTCTTTCAAGAGAGACTTTGGAATCCATATAGCCGTAGGATTTTTATTTCCTTTTGATGATCTAGAGATAATATCTTTAATGATGGATTTTGGAACCCATACTTGTCTCGTAGTTTTTTTCTTAGATATCTCTTTTGACTTTATGTTTCCATGTCTATTAGAGGAGACATAGTGATCTTCTTTTTTTGACGGATTCTTGTATTGCTTCTTTTTCTTGTATTGAACATTCAAGTTACTTCCAAAAGACTTGAGACTTGTGGAAGAAGAAGAAGGATATGACTGGTTTAGATGGGTGGGTGGATGAAAAGGATTCAAGGGTATGCATCTATGTTGATCTTGAGGAAAGAAGGGAGATGGAGGGACATAAGGACCCAAGATGGATGGCAAATTAGGAGAGTTAGGAGGGGAAAGTGAAGGGACATAAGGACCCAAGATGGAAGGCAGACATGAAGCCCTTTGTAGTGGTGGAAGAGGTCCAAGGATGGAAGTGAAAGACGCAAAAGGATAATCAATAAACTCATCATCATCTATATGACAACCAAGGACATCAGCATCTTTAGAGTCAGCATTAGGATTTTCAATAGAATCATGGACATCATGAATATGAGCACCTTCTTTGGTAGAATTATTCAAAGCTTGCAAAGACTTAGGAAGAGTAGAAAGTGGAAGTGAACATGGAGTGGTAGAATAAGAAGATGGAAGACTTTGATCTTGACAAGGATCTTTGGATAGCATAAGCACATAATTTTTTTCTTGATTTTCAATAGGCTTAACATTGGAAGTAGTAGCTTGATCTTGTTTAGGAGAAGAATTAAGACATGGTGGAATGCATGAAAAAGGGTGTGCAGGATCAAAAGAACCATGAAGCAGATAAGGGACATCACGAAAGGGATTGGATGACATGGAGGGTTCTTGATCTTGATCTTTCTTTATGTTCTTTTCTTCATCATTTTTGGAGTCCTCTTGACATGGAGCCACTTCTAAGGACAAGGAAGCATGTTGGGATTGTATGGATGACTTTGGAAGAGATGGTGGAGGACTAGCTAAAGTAGGGATTATAGCATATGAAGGCTTAGGCTCTTTAGGTTTATCATTATTGAAAGTATTTGCAGCCAAGTGAAGGTTAGCTTGAGTTTATTTAAGAGGTAGCCCTAGAGGATAACTATAGGGAACTGCATGAAAAGTATTAGGGCTTGTGTCAGATGAAGGTTTTGTGAAAGATTTGAAAGACTCAGAAGCTTTAGGAAATGTACAGGTATTGGAGGAAGTAGGGGATGGAAGGGAACCATCACTAGACAAAGGTTCAACATTAACATGACCTTGCTTGAGAAGATAATCTTTATTTTCAGCAGGAGAGTCTTTAGGAGAAGGATTCTTATAATAGTGATGCTTCAAGCTAGCATGATGCATTTTATAGTCCTCAGCAATAGTAGATGGATCATAATCAAGGTATTGTCCACAAAAGCCATCAAAATCTCTTTCAAAATTAGAATCATATGGATCACCATCACGATCTATCCAATGTGACAGCCCATTTGTAGTAAGTAGGAACACACGACGAGGAGGACTCTTAGGAACAGAGGTGTCATAGGTATCATTACATTGTCTATCGTCATAGTCATCATAGTCTCCAAAGCTTGATGTGTCACTCTCTGTGGAAGAGGTATCATAAGGGTTGTCACGTTGCTCACATTTTGTCTGAGGGCATGGTGACATGTACAAGTCTTTATCAAATGGAAAAGAGCATAGAGTTTCCATGGAGAACTCTTTAGGTTCCTTTTTTTTCTCAGGTTTGTCAAGCTTGACTTGCATAGCTTGCAGCTGCTTCATCATAGCGGTGATTAGAGCTTATTCCTCTTGTGTACTGATTCTTTGAGACATGTGTACTGATTCTCAATAGCTATTGCTCTGTTCTTGACATAGTGATTTGTTCGATAGATTATGGAAATAGGTTGAAAAAGCTAAATATCTGGAAATTCTGACAATTTTCTGACAACTCTCAAAAATTTCCCAAATGACACTCTGCAGACTCGTATGACAGTGGGTATGCTGTGAAATGATAGTTGCAAAACTCGTATGACAATTGCAAGCAAGATTTTGACTCTTAGAATTTTCTAGCATCAAAACTCGTATGACACTGGGTTGGTTATCATACGACAGTTGGATAGCAATGAAACGACAATTGAAAATCTCATACGATAGTTGCAAGATTTTGACTTTGAGAATTTGATGGCATGAAAACTCGTATGACACTGGGTTTGCTATCATACGACAGATGGGTTGTAATGAAATGACACTTGATAGAAACTCGTATGACTTTCTGACCTCCTGAGATGACTTTTGACTCTAAAAAAGGATTTTACTTCAGATTTTGCAAATTTTGAGTTTTCAAATTTGAATTATTTGCAAATTGTATTGTCCAGATTTGAGGATTGTAATAGATTTGTTCATTTTCAATAACTAGATAGATAAAAAAAGCATGCAAAATAGCAAGCAAGTGATTTCAAGCATGTCTGAAAATAATGAACAAGGGCAAAAGCAACCTTGCGCATGAACAATCAAGTGACTTATTCATTCTAATCCTCAGAAGCGCTAATTATGTATGTTCCAAAAATGTTTTGTAATAATGCACATATACTCTATAAAATGAAAATTTGGCCTCGCTAGGGTTTTTAGTAATGGTTTGACTCTGCAACTTTTATGATCCAAAGGGGTGAACTCCAATCCCGGTGCACCAGGGTTTTGACACAGTCTGAGAACTTAATCTTCAGGAGCTGCTAGGGATATCTGACAACCTAACAATGAACCATACCTATGGATATTTCTTTCACAAGGACATTTATATAGTAGCTGTCACTACCACGGTGAAAATGGCTATTACCGCTTGAGGTTCCGTCAATGCAGTTTACCCTGTGAAAGGATTGCCTACTATGGTTAACCCTCTCTAAAGGTGACTCACAGTATGATACCACAAGGGGACTTGGCTCCAGATCCAAGGTTTTGATGCCTCTTCACTTTTAACCCAAACAAAGCAAGAAAATTAATCTGACACGCTAAGACAAAGTTTGTCTCACCAAGGTCTATGATATCAACCCCACGTGATCTATCAACCCCTCCAGAGAGAGAATGTATCAATCAATAAGGGAAGACTCACTAACCAATTTTGATTCACCAAAGCTTATGATGTCTACCTCACGTGATCTATCAACCTCTCTTGGGAGAGAATTTATCGATCAATAAGAGAAGATGCACTAACCAAGTTGAATGTGAAATGCACTAAGTATCCTCCCTACCTAAAAGGATTCTATCGTCAAGAAGGATTTCACTAGGAATCCAATCTCTCAAGAATCATGAATAGTGTTCATAGGGCCTAATTACTATGTGAGCACAAATGTATGTTTCCAAAAGAAAATCTACCAAAAGTATCCAAAAAGCAGAAAGAGGAACACTTAACGCTTAAAGTGAATATGAGATGAGTCCACAAGGTGGAACACTTAACACCTCACACAAGCTAAAAATGAGTCCCCAACTTAGAAAACAAGTGAGTTCCTAAAAGCACAAAAGGGTTGCCTGGTGGAATAATTAACACTTCTCTCCTGTAGACCCCTCCCCTTTATGGTGCTGAGATTGCAACCACGGGGCAGAATGAGGGGCCGATGGATTTAGCGAGTCCAATAACCCAAGATAGCAATCTAGATCAATCACAAGTATCTAAGACTAGTAAATAAATACCTAAGGTGTCACAACCTAGTATCAATTATGCAAGTGTGTAGAAATAGACAAAAGCATGAAAAGATGCACACAAGCCAAACACATAAGAGATTTATTTTAAGTCCAAATCAAAATTTTATTAGATGAAGGAGAATACCTGGGATCCTCATAATGTGCTTAGTATATTTTACCTAATTTTTAGCAATTTTTGTTGAGCTTTTCCATGCAAGCAAGTGACGAACTCTCCAACAAGCAAACAAGCAAACAAGATATGTAACATATATTCAACTTATGAAAACAATAGGGTTAGCTCTAAAAATCAATTATTATTAGCAATAATAACCAGAAATTAACCCAAATGACAACTCATATCATTCATTGAATCATGTAAAAAAAAATAAGTGCATACCCATCACAAAATTTTATTTTTTTTCTGCATTTGACGTAGTCAACAAGATCTGATTTTTCTTTTATGATTTGGGCCACAAAAATAGAAATTCAAAATAGATACCCCTACTATAAAATAGAGAGCTTTCCAAAAATGTAAAAATTTTAGAAAAATCTATTCATTTGTGCCCTAGAGACCCATTTTATCAAAACAGACTAGTTTTTGTAAATTGACTATTTGAGCTATTATATTGCATCCAAATTTAAAATACAAAGAATTGGACCCCTTTATAATTTAAAGAGATTTCCAAAAATATAAAAATTTCTAAAAAATATACTGATTTGCGTCAGATATTAATTTTTTTTGGAATTTCAAGAAAAAATTATTAAAAATTCAAAACATCTCAGAAAATTCTAAATTTTTTACTATAGCTTCTCTAATATATTTCCAAGCTGCCAAAAACATTTCAGATCAAAACTCCAAGCTGTTTGAGAGATAAAATTACATCTTTGAAACTTTAGGGCTTTAGCTCCCCCAAAAAATCAAAACTAGCATGTAAAGGTGGGTTGCCTCACGGTGGGCACCAGAAATGTGTGTGTGAAAATTGTACCTGATCTATAGACATAACACTTTAGTAAAACATTAGAGGTTAGCTATAATCAAATCATGCAAAATTGAAATCTACTCTAACCAAGCGATTTATTGCCTTCTAGTAGGTGCGAGATTAATGTTCTCAGATTGTTATCGAGATCATTGACCTAGATGACACCAAAATGAAGGATTTGAATGCAATTGATCTAGATATGAATTGAATGTAATTAATCTATTTTTTTTTTAATATTTTCTATGCAATAATAATGAAAAACTGATATGAATCTATGCTAATATGAAAATTGATATGCAATGCTAATCTAGAAATGGTATGATATGAGAATGAAAATTTTAACAATAATATGAAAGCTATGAATTTGAAATTGATCTCACAAAGGTGTCGATTCACAAGAGCTTTGATTTTCCCAATTTCAATTCTCCAATGTGATTGTGCAAATTTGTGGATGAATTATGAAGAGCTGAGCCTTGGTTTTATAGAAATCCAAGGCTTTGGAGGTGCATGAGAAAAAGCCATAAATCACTCAAATAACTCAGCTTCATTTTTGAGTTATTTTTAAATAAAGATAATTTAATTCACAAAAACATGCAAAAGCTAAGTTTTAACTCAAAATAGAGTTTAGCTTTAATTGATAATTGATAGCTGTCTACTTTTATGATTGTGCATGTTTTATTTATGAATTAATTAAATAAATAAAGTGATTTATGCTCAACTTAACTGATTTTTGAAAATAAATAATTGATTTATGGGTTAATCAATTATTTAATCAAAATTTTATTAAAAACTATATTATTAAATAATGACAACTTGCTTTAATCAATTAAATAAGAATTTAATCAATTATTCATAGGATATTGGATTTATTGTCAAAATTAAATAATACAATTAATAATAGATAGAATTAAATTTAATTACATAATTAAGTGGCAAGATATTAAATCTAATTAATTAAATATGAAAATGTTCAATTAATCAAACTTAGGATAAATGTGATTTATTGCCAAATAATCATTAAATTAAAGATAATTAAGATAATTAGGAATATTGCTAGGAATATTCCCCGATGCAGAATTTAAGATAATCAATTATGATTCGATGATGTTTAGATGTGCCTTAGATTAGGACTTTGATGTCGATTTCATTCGAATTGTTGATATAGGAGATTAATGAACTTATAGCCCATTTTTGGGGTATTACAGGTCCAATCTTGCATCCATGGTTCTTCTCTCCATGGACTTCAATGTCTTCAAGAGCATCCTTTGATCAACAATCACTTGTTCTTCCTCCTGCTTAGGTGGCTCTTCTTCACTCCCCACTACATCCTCATCAAAGCTTCCAATGCTTCCCTTATCCATCTTCTTTGACAACATCTTCATATCCTTTTCCATCTTCTCCAATTGGGCCTCATATCTTATCTTTTGCTCTCTAAAAAGTTTTGCCAATTCTGCATTAGTTACTCTGCTTGGCACTTCTTCCTCACTATTCTATGACATGGTGTATTCTTCCTCCCAAGGACCTTAGGAGCTCTGATATGAATTGATGTAGACAATCCCACAATCGCCAAGTTTGAATCCACAAACTACCACTAGGAATGAATAGGACCTCTACAAGTAAGGACTTCTTGGCGAAATGTTTTGTTCACCCCAAAACCTCCTTGAAAACTTGATGTATGAATCAAAACCCTCCTTAATCCTTCTTGACAACTTCAAAATGAAATTATAGTACTCTCCAATATTTAGTTCAAGAAAACTATCCAATCTCCTTGTAGCCCTCCTACTCGGGTATTTTGGATTTAACTCAAAATTTCCCTCACAACCCAATAATCTAAGGACATATTTGGACACTCTTTTCAGTTTTCTTTTGAGTTTGTAAAAGATAGGAAGTGATTCTGAAGCTATCCCACCAAAGGATACACAAGACACCTAGGACTAATAGGGCTAATTAGGGGCTCTAAAGAAGGAAATCCCCTCAAATGAATTGGTTTTATCCTTTTGGAAATTGGAGACTCTTAAGATAGAGTAGGAAATCCCAATTCTAAGGTTTTGTGATTTAATTCATCACCCATCAAAAGTTATGGGGTCTGTTGCAGCCTAGCTATAAGGTAGTCACATAGAGATGCCTACCTAGGGCTTCTTGTTTCTCCACCCTTCCCTGCATGGAAAATTCTCTCCTTTTGTAATATTAATATAAATAGGAGATTATTTCATTCCACCAAGTTTCATCATATTCCCATGGTCGATTTGCAAGAAATGGCCAAAAAGCCTTAAAACCCTAAGCCCAATCCTGAATCAGGGCAGTGACCTTGTAAATCCTATAACACAAAAGCCTGATAATATAAACTCTTCAATCCACTTAAGAAAGGAAGGTAAGACTCATAAGAAACTCCTCCAATCAAACTCCCTTCATCCACCATCTATACCAGTCCATACAATCATTGTTACAGTCTAATATTTACAGAAAATAGGGTATATTTTATTGATTTTCAAAAGTCTGTTACATCACCATGCACTCTCACATTGGTATGACCAAAATAACACCTAAATAGGTCCCTCCAAGTGTTTGAAACAACTTTGATCAGTTGGAGAGGTAGGATAGTTGTTGGTAACATATTTTTAACAAGTTGCTAAAAGTTGTAAAGCAACTTTTTAGAAACTTTGCAATTTTTGTGCAACTTTTCATTTTTGTTGCATATCTTCTAATCCTTATGCTATCTAGGCCTAATGTGATGACCTAAGGCTTCTCATGGCCTAATAAAGACCTTACATTCCTAACTAAGACTAAATCTAACCTTAAAACACCTCTTTTATCAGTCCTCAATCTAAGTGTCTTAGGTCTATATGGCCACCCAAAATCACTTGATTGAACATTAGGACTTTAATGAGGATACATACTCATCTAAGGAACTAGGAATATAAAGAAGACTTGTGATCTCCTTAACATCAATTCTCTTCCTCTAATTCAATCTTTTACAGGTGCTCCTACACCATCTTGGATCTCTTCATACACACACAGACTAGGGACTTATCTAATCCCTTATTGGAAAGTGACTTGGCTAAGGTCACTACAAGCCAAAATCTAGGAGTTAGGCTAGCCAAGAACATAGGTGCTCCTACACCAGTCATATAAAAGTTGTACCACTCTATCAGACCTTCTTGTTCCCATCATAACCAGTCTATCCGAGACTTCTGATTAAACCAATTGAAACATATGTTGACATCAATGAAAAAAAATGAATGTAAATACCTCAAACAAAAAAAATTCAAATAGTGTTAGGGTGAGTCATTCAATATATATGTTTTTTCTCTAATAAGTGATCATATGGATTTGGGGAGATAGACATATTTTTACCCAATATTTGCCATCAATGCCAAAGGGTGAGATTGATGTTATTGTGATGAATTTTACTAAGTGGTCATAGGTGATTTTGATTTTGGTTGTTTTTTATATGAATATAGTCATATCAGAGGATTGGGATAATTGATAATGTCATTTTGGTATAACTATTGATAGAGATTTTGGTATAGGTAATATTTGAAGAGGAAATATGTGGAGCATTATTCGATATAGCATCAATATACTCATATCAATTTATGATTATGACTGTAACTCATTTGGATAACTAGTGTGCAATTATTTTAGTGGTAGAAGAGTCTACAAATTTATGATTCTATGTTCTTGAGCTACCAGTGGTAGATCTTAGATCGGTAACCAATATGGATATTGTGTTATGTTTAGTTTTTATGATGACATGGAATAGAGGATAAGGATTTCATGAGCTATAATTTATACACAAGAGGAAAGAAATGAGGTGGATTTAAGGTTTATGTAGTAGATAATTCAAAACATGTCTGACTACCTTGGAGATATAACTTGCAAATCTTATTTTGGGCCAATGCAGTTATGGTAAAATGTGTTTTACATCAAGATTTTCATTTTGGCACATGGTACCTAAGTAGGAAAATATTTGAATTTAATTTTTTGTGTGTTTGATGTTATTACAAGTTGTGTATATTATTGGTTCTTCTCTTATTGAAAAGGATGATGAAAAAAAGTTGATCGCATGAAGTGAAATTCATAATTACTAGGGTTGGGATTAGGATTTTCTATAGAGTCGGATGAGAGAGTAGTTACACAATTCAGAGAATAGATTGGATCAGAGAGGAAAGTAATGCTACATCCAGATCATTACTTATTGTTCCTTAATAGTTGCAACAAGAAAAATCCCTTAATTGGGTGGACTTTAATAGGTCTTTTATTGTAAATCCATTAACAAGGTGGATGATGAGCCTCTTAAATGGCTATCTTTTTAAGTGCTTTTTGTTTCTTTTCAGCAGTTTATTTGCAAAATAGATACATGGACTTATGGTTTTATATGTATATTTTATATGTATAAAGACATAAAGTAGGAATATGGATGATAGAAGAACATGATATATTTTCTTAAAACCAATGGATAGAAATGATAGAATGCAGTAATTATATATGTTGATGAATGATCCTTTACCTATGCTATTTTCTTGGGTAGTTTCCTTCTTGTATCCATATGCCTTGTAAGGGTATTGATTAGAACTTAATACTTTATTCCTAATATTAATGATGTGAATATGTATGTATCGAAGATTGTGTGTGCATTAATCATTTTGCAGGGATCAGTCATGGCATATTTAAAGATCAGCATGATGGTGCTGAAGGAGTCAAAGTTGGTTGTTGCTACAAGATGCCTTCATGTTGAAGAAGTCAAGCAAGCACTCAAACAGTTAAGTAATTTCAAAAAGACCTTCACATGAGGAATGAGTCCATACCATTTTCTGTTAAATGCAGCACATGGCTCTAGGACCCACAACACACTATATTTTGGGAGGACTTATTCTTGATGACTGTTATTTCTATTATAAGACATTATGTATCTATAAAAATCCTCATTAATGGAGTGATCATATATTTAGGGAGTAGTTATAGTTTTCCTTTAAATAAGATGACTATTGTAAGTC
The DNA here is from genome assembly GCA_027943335.1 of Chamaecyparis obtusa. Lineage (NCBI taxonomy): Eukaryota > Viridiplantae > Streptophyta > Pinopsida > Cupressales > Cupressaceae > Chamaecyparis > Chamaecyparis obtusa. Next base: position 284,996 of record BSBK01010977.1, on the reverse strand, counting down.
TTGGGAGTTAGTCGATTTTCTGAATAGAAGCTTTTACAGGTGTAATACTATTTTATCTATTTTCAATCCAAGTGTACTTGTTTCCCATGAATGAATAGAATGCACAGTTTGAGTTCAATCATTTTATCTTGATTGTATTTCTATTCACTCATCCAAGGGGTCCCACTTGGTGAGTGAATTACTTTATTAGAGTAGGAATCATTTTCATGCTTATTTAGAAGTAAAGTAGAACTCTGTTGTTCCTGCAACCACTAGTAACAAAAGTAGTAGACTATTCCTATAGCATAGGTGGTTAGATTAATTCCTATCTATGATTACTTTTTTTCCTAGAGTAAACTCATTTCCTTGTACTAGCATATATTTTCTAAAGCTTAATGCATTTGAATTCCATAGATTAGTCATGGAGATTAAGATAGTTTGAAGCATATACTTTGCAGATGCCATTTCAAGTTTACGTCCTTGGTTGATAATTAAATGAGACTGAATGATCTAATTAGCAACCATTTAGGGTGTCCAATCCTAAAATACATAGTCCAATGCTATGGTTTTCTAATGCAATTGTTTGGCCAAGAATTTTTGGTGCCATTTCGAAGCATGGTGTTAATTCAAACTTTGTTAGAAATAGGGAATATTGAGAGGGGGGGGTGAATCAGTATTCTACAAACTATTACTTTTGCCCAATTATGGATATAACAGATTAACTTGATACTTGCAAAATAGAGTAAACTAAATAGCATGCATAGCAATAAAGGAAATGAACTCATAACACATTATTTGTTCTCGAGGAAACCCTGGCCAAGGGAAAACCCTAGTGCGGATGATACCCACAACAATCCACTAATCAAAAGTATCTTGTTAAGGATGTTGACCTTGTTAGGAGCCTTTTACATACATATAGTGTCTCAGTCCTGATTAAAGGACTCTAGGTCTTGTTAGAAGCCTCAACCCTGCTAAGAGTTGGTAGTACAAATAGAAATGATTACAAGATGAGCCCACTACCCAAAAAAGTAATGTACAATGATTTCTAATTACAAAAAGGGCAAGGTGTATAACCTTTTATTGCTTCACTTGCATATACAAACTTTTCTTGCTTGACTTTCACAATTTGCAACTTCACATCAATATCTTTTGCATACATATGTCGCTCTTTTTTCTTTGCATTACATATGTCTTACATTTATACAAGATATTAAGAATAATAACTTTTACAGTCGGCTTTACAAAAAATAAAGAACTTCACAAAATACATATTAACTCATTCTTCCCAAGGGTTAACATCTAGGATTTTGTCCCTTTATTTGATTAAGTTATTTTTTTTTCCTTTATGTTGTCATACAGACTTGCACTCTTAGGTGAGTCTTCAATATACATCATAGTATCCATGTTCAAGTGCACAAGCACTGAACTTACTTCTATCGACATTACCAATCAAAACTATCTCTAGTTATATTGGGAAAATGTTGCTTACACTTAGACAATTTTATTCTATGCTCTGTCATATGCAGTCTTCATATAGATCATATGTTTCCATAATGACAACATCTAGATAGCTAACTCAACCAAATTGCCAACAATCTCCCCCTTTGTCATTGGTGGCAACATATAATAAAATTGGCTAAGTTACACAAAACTTCAAAACTGTGGCCATAACAAAAAAATATATATCTTCACTATCCGTATATCTCCATATATCTTATATATCATCTATACTCCCCCTAGGAATATACTTCCATATATATATCAATTTTTTGCTATCACTCCGCCTTTGACAACAATGACAAAAAGGGTGACAAAATTGCATTCTCAAAAATGTTTACCTTTGATTCAAAATTCTAGAGCTGGTAGGCTTGCAACACAATATGCAAAATTTACTTTTATGCTCTCTATCTCCTTCTCCCATGCATTCTTAGCGATGTCTAAAATGTTGGAGATTTTCCAGCAAGCCATTGCTGACTGTATGTTTGTCATTGATGACAACATATGGTAAGTAGCATGCGTGGATGACTTATGTAGTAAGCTTTCAGTATATGTAGCATGGATGTGTTATCAACATGATATCATGGGCGTAGATGTTAACTGTTAGTACAAATAGTTATATAGCAACTTGTGTCAATAGTGTTCCTGATAGAGTTGTAGGAAGTGTTCTGTGAATAATTGTCTATACAGTTATCATGGAGCCTTGCGCATTTGGATATGTGATGGAGACATGTTAGTAATTTTACATTCATGGACATAGAGTCTGATGATTAGTAGAAGTTAAGTTATGTAGTCGCTATTCACCAGTAGTAGTTTCTTGTTTATTCAGAAGAGCCGATAGACATAATATTGGTTCAGGAGGTGCGCCTATCATTTTGGTATGCACCCTTGGATTAGTGCTTGGAGAAGAGTTAGTAATGTTCAATTAAGAGTGCATGATTTAATTCAACTTGAGGAGAAAGATCCAGTTGTTTTGGTAGAGCCGACAATGTGTAGCGTGTGTCTATAATGTTATTATTGGAAAGGTCCCAGAATGTGTTGTGTACTTAGTAGAGCTAACATAATTTTTATTGGAGTATGATATGGATTCTCTAATATGATTTCAAGGTGGTTCTAACAGGCTGACTTGATTATATCATTTAGAGGAAAGATATTTATAGGCAGTCATTTGTGATTGCTAGTGTGTGGTTCATAATTGATTATGAAGAGTAGAGTAGAGTGTGCAAAGTGTTGAGCCATCAGAAGAAGGTCTATGTCACCAAGTAAAGTATTTGTGCTATACATTGGAACTAATCTAGATAATGGGTCAAAGCACAGTTCACCAAGATCCAGATAAATTGTGTATCTAATATTCAGAAGGTTGTAGCCTTCGCCCATTTGAGTAGTGTGCTCTTTGATAGTGCGTCCTCACCCCTAACATGGTAAATTGTAAAAGAATCCTAACAAGGTCCAACCCTTGACTAGGTCACTGTACTAAATATATTGTAAAGCAACTCCTAACAGGGTTAAGGATCTTCTAACAAGGATCATAATACACTAGTATAGATTATTAGTTTGTGTCAATTCCCACCGAGGTTTTTACCTATTTGGGTTTCCCCATAACCAAAATATTGGTGTTGTGTTCAAGTTTTCTTTCATTATGTTTATGATTTATGTTTAAATTGGATAAATAATTGAAACTTGTAGATAATTGATTCACCCCCTTCTCCCTCTTAGTTATCTCTTGGGACTATTCCTAACAATTGGTATCAGAGCCAAGTACCTCAGAGAGAAATTTTAACAACTTGAGGTTGATCAAATGGCATTCTTCAGAAAAGAAAGTCCTAAGTTTGATGCAGAGAATTATCCTGATTGGAAGAACAAGATGGTGACACATTTGCAATGCATTGCTTTTGAAGTTTTTGATGTGACTATCAAAGAAGTCAAGATCCCCACCTTAGCAGACCTTGCAAAGGATGATGCTACTGAAAAGCAAAAGGATTTGTTTCATTAGAATGCAATAGCCAAAGAAGCCCTTATAAGCACCCTATCTAATAGTGAGTTTTCAGAAATAAAGAAAGTAGATACAGCCCACAAGATATGGAAGCACCTAGAAGACATATTGGAAGGAGAAAAAAAAGAAAAGGATGTGTGCAGAAAAACTTGGAAGAAAAGATAAAATGCATTAGAGATGCTACCTAAAGAGAACATTAGAGCTTATAGCCAAATGATTAATGAAGCAGTTGCAGGAATCAAGAACAATGGTGGAGAGATCTAGGAAGAAGACATTATGGATAAGTTGATGACCACTCTCACAGTTGAGTATGAAAACAAGATCAACATCCTTGATGAGACCATGCAGCTTACATCAAATTTCAAAAGTGAAACTTTGATTAGCAAAATTTCAACTTCTGAGATTTCAAGATTGATGATAGAACTTAAAAGTGAAACAGCCTTCAAAGAATCAGTCCATGGTAAGAAATCGGCAAGCACTTCTAGTAATTTTGATGATGATGATGAAGAGAAAACATTAGATGATTTCATTGCTTTGATTTATAAAAGAGAAAAGAAAGGAAAAGGGAAATATGAAGGTCAATTGCCACTTAAATTCTTTTCATGTAATAAGATCAGTCACTTTGCATCTAAGTGTCCTACGAGAGTTAAAAGGTACCAGGATAACTACAAGCCTAAGTATACCAAGGAATGCTACTATGCTGGAGATGGAGTATCAGATGATGAATCGGCAGAAGAGGAAATTGGATTCATTTCTCTTGAAGATGAAAAGGATTCACAAGAATTATCTCTAATTTTGCAAGCTGATATCAGGACAGATCAGATCATAGATAGTGGGTGTTCACATCACATGACAGGTGATAAAGATAGGTTTGTTCATTTAGATAAGTACAATGGTGGAATGGTTAGATTTGGAGATAACACTCCCAAACCCATCATTGGTAGAGGACCCATCACCTTGGATGGAAAGAATAACACTGATGATATTCTTTATGTTGATGGTTTGAAACATAACCTACGAAGTGTTGGGTAGTTACTTGACAAAGGTTAAAGGTTGGATTTCAATGGAAACAAGTGCGTCATTAACAATAAAGAAGGAGAAATGATTGCATCAAGAACAAAGACTAAAGGTAATGTCTTTCATCTTAATCAAGAAGCAAGTTGTTTTGTTGCTAAAGTAGATGACAGTTGGTTATGGCACAAAATACTATGCCATATCAATTTTGATAACATAATAAAGATTAGTGATGTTAAGGTAGTAAGAGACCTACCTAGCATAGAAAAGCTGGTTGATACTATATGCAAGGAATGTATAATGGGAAAGAATGTGAGGAATTCATTCAGGAGAAAGCATAACTAAGCAAAGAACAAGTTGGATTTGATTCATACAAACCTATGTAGACCAACTCAAACAAGATCATACTATGGTGAAAGGTATTTCATTTTGTTTGTAGATGACTATTCTAGAATGATGTGGGTTGCATTCTTGAAAGACAAGTCAGAAGCATTTGAGAAGTTAAAAATATTCAAAGCTAAGGTTGAGAATGAATTTGGACTAAAGATAAAGTGCCTAAGATTAGAGAGTGGAGGAGAATTCACCTCTGACAGATTCTATGATTACTACGAAGAACATGGCATAAAAAGACAATTAAGTGCACCTAGAACCCCTCAACAGAATGGGATTGCATAGAGAAGGAATAGGTTCATCCTTGACATAGCACACACCATCATGATTGAAGGAAAAGTTGCACACACCTACTAGAGAGCTGCGGTCAATAGAACAGTCTACACCATCAATAGAATACAATTGAGACCAGGTGCAGACAAGACACCTTATGAGCTATGGTTTGGTAATGTTCCCATAGTAAAATACTTCAAAATCTTTGGAAGCAAGTGCTACATCAAGAGAGATGAATTAGTAGGCAAGTTTGATGCAAGAAGTGATGAAGTTATTTTCCTTGGTTACTCTACTAAAAGCAAAGCTTACACATGTTTCAATTTAAGATTGAGTAAGATCATTGAAAATGCTCATGTTAAGATTAATGAAAAGTTTATGGTTCAAGAAAGATATCATGATTACTCACCTATGATTGAAGAAGAACCTAGAACCTCCACCAGTGAGACAATTGTTGAAGAAATGTTTGATAGTATTGGTGTTCTATTTAATGAGCATGAGACAAGTGAAGAAGAAACTCCAAAAGTAGATGAGACAACATCACCTAAAGCTCTGAAGTTCACATCTAGATATCAATCTAAGGATAACATTATTGGAGATTAGAGAGTAAAAGTCACAACAAGATCAAAAGAAAAGAGTTCTACAAGAAATGAGGTGGTATGTTTACTATCTCAGATTGAACCCTTAAGTGTTGAAGATGCATGCAATGATTTAGATTAGCATGATGCTATGAAAGAAGAACTAGATCAGATTATCAAGAATGATACTTGGGAACTAGTCCCAAGACCTAGTGATAAGAATGTGATTGGAACAAAATGGATATTCAGAAACAAGATGAATGAAGATGGTACAGTAGTAAGAAACAAGGAAAGATTAGTAAGTAAGGGATATGCATAGAGAGAAGGCATTGATTATTCAGACACTTTTGCACCAGTGAGTATATTAGAAGCTATTAAGTTGTTTCTAGCTTATGCAACATTCAAAAACTTCAAATATTATCAAATGGATGTTAAGTCAGCATTCTTGAATAGAGAATTAAAAGAAGAAGTATATATTGAGCAGCCATAAGGATTTACCCTGTCAGACAGACCTGATATGGTATGCAGATTGAAGAAATCCCTCTATGGACTTAAGCAAGCCCCTAGAGCTTGGTATGAAAGACTTGATGGTTATCTAACAAAGATTGGATTCAAGAAAGGAGTAGGAGATTGTAATCTATTCATAAGAGAAACATCTGAAGGACTACTACTTGTAGCTATATTTGTAGATGACATTATCTTTGGAGGTAATGAAAAACTTAGTGCTGAATTTTCTAAGGAGATGCAGAGTGAATTTGAGATGAGCATGATTGGACCTATCAAATACTTTTTGGGATTGAATGTGCAGCAGACAGAGAAAGGCATTTTCATTAATCAGTCCAAGTATGTGAAAGAAATATTAAATAAATTCAAAATGGATGATTGCAAGCTAGTTGGGACAACTATGATAACTGGATGCAAGCTTACAAAAGAAGATGACTCACCAATAGTACATATAACATTATACAAGTCTATCATTGGCAAACTCATTTATCTTACTCAAACTAGACTTGATATTTTCAATGTAGTTGGTATAGTTGGAAGATTTGCAACAAAGACTAAAAAAAGTCACTTCATGGTAGTAAAAAGGATATTCAGATACTTATAAGGCACTATAGACTATGGTCTATGGTATCCCAATTCAAAAAATGTTGAGCTTCATGTGTATACTGATGTGGATTGGGCATGATACATTGATAACAGAAAGAGTACATTAGGTGGAGTAGTATTTCTTGGTGACGGACTTGTCACTTGGACAAGCAAGAAACAAAATTGTATTTCTTAGTCAACAACAAAAGCAGAGTATGTTACAAAAGCCTTGAATTATTCTATAATTTTTTGGATCAAGCAGATGATAAAGGATTTTGGAATTCAGATTGATTATCCTATTGTTATTCATTGTGATAACACTAGCACTATCAACATGTCAAAGAACCCTGTAATGCATGCAAATACAAAACACATTGAGATCAAGTATCACTTCCTAAGAGAGAAAGTAAAAGAGAAAGAAGTCAAGGTGGACTATGTGAGTACTAAAGATCAGTTAGAAGACATATTCACAAAGCCATTACCAAAGGATACTTTTGAGTATCTCAGGGAGAAGTTGGGAGTAATTCCCTTCCCTGATTCTGCTTAGAAGAAAGAAGAGAGAGCATCAGTTCTCAAGGACTGATGGATGGTTGACTACTCTACTTCTGGAGTAGTACCGATGCTTAAACTGATTGGCACCCTTTTCCATTTATGTCAAAGGGGGAGTAATATATATTCATGAAAAATAGAAGTAAGAAGGAGTAGCATACTAAGGGGGAGTAGTATTCAGTTATGGAAGCAATTCAGTTGAGGAAATGGAGAATGTTGAAGAAAATTGTAGCAAATGGAGGATTCATCTTTGGGGGAGTTTTGAAGAGGAAATGGAGAATGTTATAAAATAAATGTTCATTTGGATTGGTGGATTTTTTCATTCCATATGTTGCCATCAATGCCAAAGCGGGAGATTGTTGGAGATTTTCCAGCAAGCCAGTGCTGACTGTATGTTTGTCATTGATGACAACATATAGTAAGTAGCATGCATGGAAGACTTATGTAGTAAGATTTTAGTATATGTAGCATGGACATGTTATCAGCATGATATCATGGGCACAGAGGTTAACTATTAGTATAGACAGTTATATAGTAGCTTGTGTCAGCAGTGTTCCTGATAGAGTTACAAGCAGTGTTCTGTGAATAACTGTTTGTACAATTATCATGGAGCCTTGTGCATTTGGATATGTGATGGAGACATGTTAGTAATGTTACATTCATGGATGTAGAGTTTGATGATCAGTAGAAGTTAAGTTATGTAGTTGATATTCACCAGTAGCAGTTTCCTATGTTTATTCAGAAGAGCCGACAGATATCATATTGGTTCAGGAGGTGCACCTATCATTTCGGTATGCACCCTTGGATTAGTGCTTGGAGAAGAGTTAGTAATGTTTGGTTAAGATAACATGATGTAATTCAGCTTGAGAAGAAAGATCTAGTTGCTTTGGTAGAGCCGACAGTGTGTAGCGTGTGTCTATAATTATTATTATATGACAGGTCCCAAAATGTGTTACGTGCTTAGTAGAGCTGACAAAATTTTTATTGGAGTATGATATGGATTATCTAATATGATTTAAAGGTGGTTCTAATAGGCTGAATTGATTATATCATTTTGAGGAAAGATATTTATAGGTAGTCATTTCTGATTGCTAGTGTGTGGTTCATAATTGATTGTGAAGAGCAGAGTAGAGTGTGCGAAGTGTTGAGCCATTAGAAGAAGGTCTCTGTGACCAAGTAAAGTATTTTCGCTATACATTGGAACTGATCCAGATAGCAACTCAAAGCATAGTTCACCAAGATCTAGATATAGTGTGTATATGTTATTGAGAAGGTTGTAGCCTTCGCCCATTTGAGCAGTGTGCTCTCAAACGGTGCATCCTCACCCCTAATAGGGTTAATTGTAAAAGACTCATAATAGGGTTCAATGCTTGACCAGGTCACTATACTAAATATATTGTAAAGAAACTCCTAACAGGGTTAAGGATCTTCTAACAAGGATCATAATACACTAGTGCAGATTATTAGTGGGTGTCAATTCCCATAGGGTTTTTACCTATTTGGGTTTCCCCGTAACCAAAATATTGGTGTTGTGTTCAAGTGTTCTTTCATTGTGTTTATGCTTTATGTTTAAATTGGATAAATAATTGAAACTTGTAGATAACTGATTCACCCCACCCCTCTCAGTTATCTCTTGGGACTATTCCTAACATGAAACACTGAGTAGTGCACATAAACCATAAGATGCGATCTCACATGCATGAAGGTTTTCAAATTTGAATTTCTCATAAGATGTCCTGGATGAAAGATAGTCTTCCAATTGTCCTTCAATGATGCTTATCTTAATTGAAATGTGCTCTCTTAGAAGAGTGAATCTTCTCAATTTCCTTTCTCTTTCAACACAAAGAATTCTTATATCATCTTTCAATTTACTGATTCTCTTTTCAAAATCTAATATCTTTGCATTTGGGCTAGATAAAAGATTTACCTCTGTTTGAATTTTTTCCTCTTTTGCTCTTATCTTCTCAGTTACTTCTGATACATGATTTTCTATTTTTGTACACTGAATATACAAAGCTTTTCCTCTGTCCAAATTCCTTCTTAAGATACACACATCCAAATTATTTGTATCATTTCTGATATTCTGACTTATATCTAGAAATATTTTAGCCTCATAGGCTTCCTGAGCGTTTGTTGTAGATATGTCTGACAAGTTAGTGAATTCATTGTCAAATGCCTTCATAACTTCTTTAGCTTTTACTTATGGATCTACCTCTATTATTTGACTGGTCACAACACTCTGAAACTTCTCTATCACTTCCAGTAATGATTCTTCAAGGATTTTTACCTTCTTGTTTTTACCAATAATTTTGTTTAGGGATGAGATCGGCTCCATTTGATCATCATCATCAAATTATTTCCCAAAATTCACAAAAATGGATTCTATCTGTGGTTTCTTTGTTGCAATCTCAAGGGTAGGACTGATTTCTACTTTAATTTGTGCTCCTTTATGTCCTTCAACTTCTATATTTTCTTGAATCTCTTCTTGTTTTTCTTCTTCTTTCCTTATTTCCTTCTTCTTTCCTTATTTCCTTCCTTTCTTCCTCAACTGATCTATCATGTTCCTCCAAAGCTGAATTGTCAAAAATGTTCTTAAGGTTGCTAAATGGATTGTCATCACTATCCAGTATAATATTTGTTCCTTCTATATTCACTGTTTCATCTGCAATATTGATTGATGGTGGTGGAGAGGGACTTTTCTGGTGCTCATCTTCCAAACCTTGATCTACTACACTTGAGTGCTTACCAACACCTATAGTCATTACCTTTATAACTAATTGTTCAGTTTCCTTATTAATTTCTTCATAATTTCCTCCCATTATTAATTTCTTCATTTCTAATATCACAAAACTTTCTCACAAATTTTTCTCTAATCTTATTGTCTTCTTCTGCTACTCTCTTCTTCCTATTTACAAATTTCTCAAACAATTCATTAGGTATCTTCCCTTGAATAGTATCAAATTTCTTATCTGCTAAGATCATGTGTTTGACAACTACATTCTCCAAGTTTAATCTCTCTGAAAAATTGTATAGCTCATAATATTTGTTCATCTTGGAAAAGTCTCCATCATTGATGATTTGAGCATTTACCTTGTCTATCTTTGGTTTCTATTTCTTCTTCTTGACTTTAGTATCTTCATCACCTTTAATTTCTGACACTTTCCTTTGTATTGGGGCAACCATTTTTTTTTGTCTTTTACCTAGTGGAGTGGTGGAGGATCTTGTAGAATTTCTTGTTTCCTATTCCTTTTCAACTTTCTCCACTTTCACTACATTCTAAATATTTGTAGTCTGATCTATAACTGATGATAGGGGTGGAACAGACAACTTCTTTCTATCCAATTTCTCTCATTGCTACTGCTATATTCTTTACAATTAGGAATTCTTGTTCTGACATTCATGTATCCTTAAGAATTTTCTTAATAGTGCTTTCCACTCTCTTCTTTGATAACTTTTCTTCTTGTATAGACTTTGCGGAGTTGAAGTTCTCCTCATAAGTCCCAAATCTTGCGCTGTTCACATCCAACTTGCTCTTAATCAATCTATTCACATACTCTTTTGCTTCAACTTTTGAAATTTCATATCCAAGTGGGTCTATGAATTCTATTCTAGGTTCAACTACTTCAATAAAGGCAAAGTCAGTGTCAACCATAAAGCATATATCATCTTTGTACTTCTCGACTATAGCCTTTGAGATTCTTGATCTTTTCTTCATAAAGTTTTGAAATGATTTGATTACCAAGGTTACAGTCTCATTAACCTTGTCTATAGGGTATCTCAGATACACCTTATTGATTCTATCCATGGTGGTTTTGTTATCATTCCAGTCTTCTCTAATAGTGAATTGAAATCTTTTGAGCAAATGGAAAAACATATATGTAATCAAGGATGAGAATCTAAACTGTGAGTTTTCTTTTAGTCTTCTTAATCTTCTCAAGGTTCTCAAATAACTGAATTCTCAAAATTTCACACATATCCACTTGAACTTTATCAATGCACATCAGATAGGCTACATGAATCATTCCAACTACCATGTCATATTCTCTAGAGTTAGCACAAAACTTGGATGCTAGGATCTTGCATAAATATCTAACATCATCTTGTTGTATCTTGTTGATTACTATTCCTCTACCATTGTAGGATGACTTAGTATTGTCTAGTACTACTTTCTTCACATTCTTCTCATTAAATTGTATAACTCTAGATTTTGATAAACCGGTTACTTCATGAATTAGGTCTGCTATTATATCAATCACTCTGTCATCTAACCAAAACTTCCCATTATGAATTTTTCTCAAAATGATTTTGGTGCATTCATCATCATCAAATTCATGTTGTAGTGAATACCTTATGATTTCATTTTCATTCAGATGTTCAACCCCTACTTTCAATGACATATCTTGATTATATAGTTTCTCATATTCCTTAGTAAAATCACTTTCACTGAGGGTTTCAATTTTTCATCCCAAATAACCTCTAACATTTTCTAAATACAAAACTCCATCTGGTATGGATGATAATGCTAGTATAGGGTCTTCTTCCAAGGGTTCTATTGGTTCCCTTTTGATCTTAGGTCTAATTGTATCTCTTATTTTGTGAACTAATGAAGCATCCATATCTTCTACAAATTCTCTAATTGACTGATAGATTTTCTCAGTAATATATCTCAATTTCATGATTTAGGGATTTGCGTAGATTTGACATGAAGTTCTTTCAACAAATCTTGCAAACTAATTTCAATCATTGTTGTATTGATCTCCTTATTGCTTGTAGTCACTTTAATGATCAAAAAATATTGATCATAAGCTTTTAACCTTTTAATCTTACAAGATTATGACATCACATTCAATGATTGTGTCGCTTCTTTCTGTTAGGAATGGGAACAATGAGAGGGGGGGTGAATTAGTGTTCCCTATATTTTAACTTTTCACTTTAATCTTTATACTGAACTTAAATGCTTAAGTACTAAATTAAACATTCACATAAACATGAAACATGAAATCAACACATGACACCAATATGGTTACGAGGAAACCCAAATAGGTAAAAACCCTAGTGGGAATTGACACCCATTAATATTCTACACTAGTGTTTTGTGATCCTTGTTAGAAGATCCTTAACCTTGTTAGGAGTTTCTTTATAATGATTTAAGTATAGTAGACCTTGTTAAGGGTTAGAACCTATTAGGAGTCTTTTACAATAGTCCCTGTTAGGGTAGAGGATGCACTGTCCAAGAGATCACTTCTCAAGTGGTGAAGGCTACAACCTTTTGATCTCAGATACACACTATATCTACTGGATGAACTGTCACTGTGACACTGCTTGTTAGATCAGTTCCTTTGATGCGTTGATGCTTTGAACTCTAGAAAAGCTCTAATACATATTATAGTGTCTTTGCACACTTATTCTCTCCTTATCACAACTCTCTATCAACTTCCATACTGAATAAAATGGGCGCATCTTATATTTATACGTGCATACAAAATAAACAACTAGGTTGGCCCTTAGACCTATTACATATAACACTTCCAAATGAATTGGCTTAAGCGTGCTTACAAAAAAACAAGTATACATGTCAGAAACCTAAATATAATAGGTGCATAGCCTTTACAACATTACATTATAATTGCAAAGTAAAATACTAACTATCGGTTGCTTACTCTGTTCTTCACTGGCACACACTAGCTATGCAACTTCAACTGGCTGTATCTTTCTCATCCTTGCATATCTGATTATGCACTCATAGAATAAGCATGAATATAGTCCAGCCAACTTAACTTCTAGGGCGCATACCATAATTCTTCTGTGCACACATGCGCTGATGGTCTAAACTATAGGAACTATGTACACTGTCCAGTCTTCAACACTTGACCAATTTTTGATCTTCTCATCAAGTGCGCTGACTCCAAACTTCTATATGACTTTGTTTCCATAATGACAACACTATATCAAGTCATATACATTAGTATAGCCAACTTTCTAACAATCTCCCCCTTTTTCATTGATGGCAACAAAGGAATATGGCCAGGTTGCTAACTGTCTTTAATACAAAAAACTTTTGTCTTCTATACATATACTTATATCTCACTATACATTTTATGATCCATATTCTATACGCAACTCCCCCTTTGACATTAATGAGAAAGGTGTTACAAAAAACTTTATCTACACATACTCACTGAGGGAAAACATCTGGATATGCTATCTTTAGGTTCTGGATCTCCTTCTTCCAAAAAGTAATCAATGAATTAACTATCTAGAGATGGGTGCATAATGCATACTGAAGCTTCTCCATCTTCTTCAAATCTATGGAAGGACCTTGATCATATGTCACCATGGTGGCATCAATCTCCTTGATATTCTAATTTAGAATGTCTAATGAGGGTGCAAGAGAATTCCTCAATTGAGTCTGTCTAAACCTTATCTTTTCCATCTCTTTCTCTACCTTCTCAATTTTGTCTATCTGTCCTTGGTAGACATTATTGCACATATTCACATCTATGGATTTGTCTTTCACTGAACTCTTCACCTATTCAATCATAGCTTCTACCTCTTTTATTTTCTTGAAATGAGCATCAGTAAGCTTTTCTTGATCCATTTATTCTGCAATGATTCTTCTTCCTTGATCTATAAATTTTTTTAGGGATGCTTGACTAGTCTTGAGTGAACTCAAGTCAAGTACAACAATTGTTCACCAATTCAATCAATCTCATCTTTAGGTACTTCTCTTCTACAACTAGGAATGCAGACTCTTCAAGGCTTGAAAAATTTCTTTTGACATGTGAGATGACTATACTCACATCATCAACAGAGTGTATCTTTGACACTTTCTTGTCCTCTGGAAATAGATTGTTCAAAATATTTACTAATTCTACCAGGAGGGGATTCCTCATCACTTGTTTTTCTTTGGCCTTATCCATAGCTAGGACACTGAACTTAATTAGGTCTTCTTCTCTCCATGAGTCCAAACTGGATGTGTCAAGTGTCAAACTTGACAACAATGTTGCAGAGGGAGTGATGCGAGTGTTATGCATCACTTCTTCTTTTACCTTAACTAATTCAACTAATGGTTCATTATTCTTTTCTTCCTTTTCTATTTCTTCTTTTTCTTGTTCTTTTTCTTCCATCTTAACTTATTCTTTCTCATCTGTTATATTTTCAATCAATACCTCTTCTTGATGAGTGGGAGGTGTGTTGCTGCATAAAATTTCAGCTTCTTGTGTGCTCACAAGAGCTTCCTAAAACTTGTCCAATTCTGTGTCAGTGGCCACCATGGCTATTTCCACATTATCAATGATAATGGTGCTATCCTTAAGTGACTCTTTCATGGGTGCAGACTTATCTACCTCTGATTTTGTTTCCACTATAGGTGTTGAATCCTGAGGACCTGTAGATTGTATCTTGATGGTCTCTGACCCTTTGGTAACCATTGTGGGTACTTGTTCTATGGGCGCAATAGGTGGATACATGTTGTTGTTCATAAAGACCTTCTCAAAAGCTTTCTCTATTTCTTTGGCAACTAGCTCATAATTTTTATCCATTATATTTAGAGTTCTTGTCTTTGATCTGAAGTGAGGCTTCACCAGATCTAATAGCAACTTCTTCTCTTCTAGATCACATACAGGAAGAGTTTCATCTAAGATCTTTTCCCTTATCTACAAATCTTCTTCAATAACCTATCTCTTTTGGAATTCTAGGATATTCCAGACATTTTCAAGGATCATTGTTTTTAGTTCCAAGACTGTCCTTTTGAATTTGATCATGTGCTTTATGATCATGCTATGAATCTTAGACTTGTCAATTTCACTATACTTCTCATAAAACTTCCCTACTTGATCAATTATTCCCTCATCAACTATTCTGGCACTTAGCACACTGAGACTGGGTTTGAAACTTACTTCAGGAGGTGCTTGAGTGTTCCTTCTATTTCTTGTGACTCATGAGGATGGATGACTGGTGCCAACCTCTTTCTTCCTCTTTTGCATTGCCTTATACTCAGGAGGAGCAGTAAGGTCAATGATTTTCTTGGGTGCAGAAGGAGTATCATAAGTTATATACTTCTATTCATCAAATTTCTCTATCTTCACCTTCTTCAACTTGGGATCATGTGATTCTTCCTTAGCTACATCTGCGCTCTTCAGTTCCAAAGAAATATTTTTTTCTTTTGCTTTGTCAAGATCTTCTTGAGGCACTCCACGTATTCTCAAGATCTCTAATGTGACTTTAGAAACCTTTCTTTTTGTTGATGTGTTGTTTAGCTTGGAATCTACTTCTCTTTTCTTCTCTTCATAATTTCCCCACCTAGGTTCATTAGGATCTTTAGGAGCTGATAGTAGTACTTGTGCATATTCTTCAAGGACCTGTTCCTCTACCTCATAACCAAGTGGATGAATCCATTTAGTTCTTGGCTCAATAGTTTCCATACAAGTTGTATCAGTTTCAACCATAAAACATATTGTATCCTTATACTTTTCCACAATGCTCTCTGGAATTTTGTACCTCATTTGCATCTTACCCCTAAAGGTCTTCAATTCCAATGTAACATAATCTCTCAATGTACTTTCAGTGGATGCTTTGTTAGATATTTTTGGCATGGTTGGAATGGACTTGTCCAAATACAAATCTGATACTTTCCCAACTATATGAAGATACATGTAAATGATCAATGACCCAAACCTGAATATCTTGGTCTTGTCATGCTTGATTGCCTTGATGTTATCAATCAACTGTTTGCACAAGATCTCACACAAGTTGAACTCTCCATCTTCCTTCACAACTCTAATGGCTACTAGAATTGTGCCCACAGACACACTATTCACCCTCCTGGTGTGATGAAACCTGTATATGAGTATCATAGACATCAATTTGATGTATGCTTTCTCAATAGGCTCAATTTTCATCCCACGCCTATCACTCCTTGACTTACATGTTTTCTCAACAATATTTCTAACATCCTTTCCCACAGGAAGGATGACATCTATCCTAGAAAGTCTTGTCATTTCATATATCAAGTCACTAGTAATTCTGACTGGCACATCAGCTATCCAAAATAGGTCATCATGAATTCTACTCAAAATTATTTTAATCCATTCTATCTCAAAATTCATATGCCATAGCATACTCTACTATAGGGTGATCATTCCACTTAACATATTCATCCATGAATGTTTTATCTGGTTTCAACATGGTATCGATGTGCGCCCTTAACCTATCCAACCGTATTGGTTCTTTCTTGTAGTAGATATATGCCCTAATGTCCTCAACATGCATAACACCCATAGGCGTGCGAGAGAATGCTCCCTCTAAATCATCTAGGGTTGACTTAAATGGATGCTTCTTAAATACATATCTCTTCTTCTCCGTAAAATCAAAAACTATGGGAGTGGCCATGACTTGTTTAATCACTTTCCAACTGATCTCTAAGATAATCTAAATACTTTTGAATCAGTGTGATGAACTAGGGTTTCTGCAACCGGCCAAATGCACTACTAATTTCTATAACTCACTGATAGATCACTCTACAAGTCTTCACAACAACTTCTAAGGCTCTTTCTTCTCTTCAATCGCTCTAAATTTGAATGCAATGAGTAATCAAACAACTTTTTATGTACTTAAAGTGAAAATTCCACCATTAATGCTTGCCGTGTAAACTAGGCTATCACTTTAAAATTTCCAAATTTTGTTCTACTAACAATCAATATGTGCACTCTTGCACGAAGGTTCCTTTATACTCCAAAATCTTAAGTTCAAAGGTGCATACTCTAAGAGTGAGTATACTAGCCACGTAGGGGTCTAGAGCTAAATTAGCTCACCCTATGACCCTAAGGGCCATTCATCTAGATGTAGAGGGTGCATCCACTGTGGATGCATCCAATACATACTCATCATTCTTTTCCTTCTTTTTCTCTAACCAAATCAAGCTCACATCCTCTAAGGCTTTCACAAAATTGACTTCTCCTTCGGGATCCAAAATTGGTTCTTCGGCCTTTTTAGGGCTTTCCTAACCTTGTGTCCTTGATCTATAGAACTTTGAGATATGTCTAGCCTTGTTACAAGAGTGAAAAATGACTGGAGGTCTTATATTCCTTAATGCATTGACATGAGTCACCATTTTACATGTTCTAGCTGAGTGACCATTATAGTTACATATCTCACATGTAACATTCTAAGAATTTCTTACATTTGTTTGATTATGATTTCTCTGATCATGCTGAATCTTGTTCTTCTTACTAGTCTTGCAATTCATAGCTTTATGACCAAATTTGTTACATGAATAACATTAACCATTGAAAGGTCTTACCTCTATATAGTTCCTCGCAATGTGTAGATGCTTGTTACAAGAAAAACAAGTGTAGTCTATTGGCTTGCACTCATTCTTAGGTGGTTCACCATTATCTTTGGATTGATCTTCAGTCTTCTTAGTATCAGTATAGTCTTTTTGTGAATCCTTTCTTTCTCGCATGTTTTCAATCTGATTTTATGCTTCATTGTATCCAATACAGCTAGTGTCCCCTTTGGCTCTTCTTGCATACAACTGAGATTCTATCAAATCAGAATTGGTGTGTAATTTTTCAATGTGATTCTTTGCTTCTTTCAATTTAGACTCCAAGCTTTCTTTGCTATTCCTTAGCTCTAAGATTTCCATGTTTGCCTGCCTTAATTCCTCATTGAGTTGAAGGTTCTCTTTGACTTGTTCATTATAGACTTCCTGATTGTTAATCAACTTATCATCAAATTCTTCAAGTAGTTCTTTCATAGATGCATTGTCTTAATTCAACTTCTTGACCTTTGCTCCTAGATCACTGTTAGAGCATTCTTTCAAATCCTTTCTTAGCCTTTTGATAACTAATTGTGCATCACTAACTTTTTCCTTTAGTTCTTCAATTTCTCTTTCTGATTTGTCTGGGTCTTCAAGAGAAGCTTCAAGATTTCTTTTTAGATGTTTCATTTCTACTTTGTCCATGATCTCCTCAAGTGGTTAAACTTCTTTGCTAAGGACAAGAGCTCTAATACCAATTGTTAAGAATGGGAACACTGAGAGGGGGGGGTGAATCAGTGTTCCCTGTATTTTAACTTTTCACTCTAATCTTTATACTGAACTTAAATGCTTAAGTACTAAATTAAACATTCACATAAACATGAAACATGAAATCAATGCATGACACCAATATGGTTATGGGGAAACCCAAATAGGTAAAAACCCTGGTGGGAATTAACACCCACTAATATTTTACACTAGTGTTTTGTGATCCTTGTTAGAAGATCCTTACCCCTATTAGGAGTTTCTTTACAATGCTTTAAGTACAGTAGACCTTGTTAAGGGTTGGACCCTATTAGGAGTCTTTTACAATAGTCCCTATTAGAGGAGAGGATGTACTATCCAAGAGCTCACTGCTCAAGTTGTGAAGGCTACAACCTTCTGATCTCAAATACACACTATATTTGCTGGATGAAATGTCACTGTGACACTACTTGTCAAATCAGTTCCTTTGATGCGCTGATGCTTTGACATATATCAAAGCTCTAATACATATTATAGTGTCTTCACATGCTTCTTCTCTTCTTATCACAACTCTCTATCAACTTCCATACCGAATACAATGGGTGCATCTTATATTTATACGCGCATACAAAATAAACAACTAGGTCGGCCCTTAGACCTATTACACATAATGCTTCCAAATGAATTAGATTAAGCGTGCTTACAAAAAAAAAGTATACATGTCAAAAACCTAAATATAATAGGCACATAGCCTTTACAACGTTACATTATAATCGCAAACTAAAATACTAACTATCGGTTGCTTACTCCGTTCTTCACTGGCACACATTGGCTATGCAACTTCAACTGACTATATCTTTCTCATCCTTGCATATCTGATTATACACTCATAGACTAAGCATGAATATAGTCTAGCCAACTTAACTTCTAGGGTGCATACCATAATTCTTCTGTATGCACTTGCACTGATGGTCTGAGCTGCAGGAACTCTGTACACTATCCAGTCTTCAACACTTAACCGATTTCTAATCTTCTCATCAAGTGTGCTGACTCCAAATTGCTATATGACTTTGTTACCATAATGAGAACATTATATCAAGTCATATACATTAGTATAACCAACTTTCCAACACTTTCCAAAATTTTTTTCCTACTTTCCTGCAAAACTTCAAACTTCTTGCGAACTCGCATAACTTCATATTAGCTCAAGCACTCTTAACCATTGAATCATTACATTACATACTACCTTACATTAACTACACAAGACTCAATTCATCCTATACTAATTTCTACACTAACCTAAGTTCCTATTCTAATGCATTATTTATGAATTAAGTACTTTGAGATGGGTTAGGAAGAGATTCACACTTACTATCAAATACTTCACTTGTTTGATTACCTTCTATGATGAATGTGTCTCCTTGATCTATGGCTTTAACAAATTTCACTTCTTCTAAATTACTACAACATCCTTTTTGACTGTTGCTTGCATTCTCATTTCTCCTTGTATAACTTCTAGGATTATTGTTTCTCATGTTGTTCATTCTGCAAAACCTTGTTGTATGACCAAATTTGATGCATATTTGACAAACTACTCCATTATTTCCATATCTCGATCTTGTCTGACTGATTTGTGATCTGTAATTCCTAGCAATGTGTCCAACCTTGTTGCATCTATAACATACTACTCCATTTCTTCTATACATATCTTCAGTAGGTCTCTTATCTGCATGGTTAGTATCTCTAAACATTCTACTACTATTATTATCATTAGATCTAGGCTTCTTACATTCAATAGCGCTATGTCCAAAACCATGTCAATTATAACAATAACCATTAAGGGGTTTCAATTTCTTACCTATGCAATCTTGCTTCATATGATCAAAAGTATTACATACAAAACATCTACCTTTAAATTCTGTCTGCATACCTTTAGGTGATTCTTCTTGTTTAGGTGGTTCTTCTTCTTTAGGTATATCCTCAAATTTGTTAGCTTCATCAAATTTCTTTTCATCTATGTTTTCAAAAACTTTCAAATCTGGTTCCTTTCTTTCTTCACTTACCTTAGATGAGTTAAATCCAAGACCAGTTTTATCGTAGAATGGCTTTTGATAAGACATTTGTTCATCAATCTTCTTACTAGCGGAATATAGTCTCTCAAGATTTTTCTTAGACTATGTCAGTTCACCTTTCACAATTGTATTGTACTTTTCAAGTTCAACATACTATAATTTGGTTTTCTCAAGTTCAGATGTCACTTTACAAAGTTCAGATTTAAGATCTTCATTCTCAGATTTCAAATTTGTCTCATTCTTGTTGTTACCATCTTTCAAACTCAACTTCAGATTTACTATCTTTAATTCATGTTTAAGGATCTCATTTTATTTTTCCATATTTTCATCACAATCTTCAATTTGAATTGTAGATTCCTTCTTTGATTTCAGTTCTTCCAGCTTCTTTTGCAGCTTCCCAATGAGGTTCTTTGCATCATCATATTTTCCTTTCAAAGTATCTCTTTCTTTAGTAAGTATATCAATCTATTCAAGAGCTTCTTCAAGATTCTTCTGTAGCTGATTCATATCCATAGAGATCTAACTCAAGCTACTAGGATTTCTTTGAATGATTATTTTCCAAGTAACTAAGCTCTGATAGCAATTTTTAGAAATATGGAATACTGAGAGGGGGGGTGAATCAGTATTCTACAAACTTTTACTTTTTCCCAATTATGGATATAACAGATTAACTTGATAATTGCAAAATAGAGTAAACTAAATAGCATGCATAACAATAAAGAAAATGAACTCATAACACATTATTTATTCTTGACGAAACCCTGGCCAAGGGAAAACCCTAGTGGGGATGATACCCACAATGATCCACTAATCAAAAGTATCCTATTAAGGATGTTGACCCTATTAGGAGCCTTTTACATACATATAGTGTCTCAGTCCTAATTAAGGGACTCTAGGCCTTGTTAGAAGCCTCAACCCTACTAAGAGTTGGTAGTAAAAATAGAAATGATTACAAGATGAGCCCACTATGAAAACAAGTAATGTACAAGGATTTCTGATTACAAAAAGAGAAATGTGTATAACCTTTTACTGCTTCGCTTGCATATACAAAGTCTTCTTTCTTGACTTTCACAATTTACAACTTCGCATCAATATCTTTCGCATACATATGCCACTCTTTTTTCTTCGCATTACATATGTCTTACATTTATACAAGCTATTAAGAATAATAACTTTTACAGTTGGCTTTACAAAACATAAAGAACTTCACAAAATACATATTAACTCATTCTGCCCAAGGGTTATTATCTAGGATTTTTTCCCTTTATATGATTAAGTTATTATTTTGATAAACAAAATAATCCCTTAACTATTTACTTATTATGTCTTCTTTCTTTATCCTATCAGCTTCAACTTTGTCTTTGTAATACTACAATAACTTATTCCATACATGTCATACAAACTTGTTCTCTTAGGTGAGTCTTCAATATACATCATGGTATCCATGTTCAAGTGCGCAAGCACTGAACTTACTTCTATCAACATCACCAATCAAAACTCTATGTTTATACTAGGAAAATGTTTCTTACACTTAGACAATTTTATTTTACGCTCTGTCATAACTACTCTCTATCATATGCAGTCTTCATATAGATCATATGTTTCCATAATGACAACTTCTAGATATCTAACTCAGCCAAATTTCCAACAAACTTATCCTAGTGTTCATGTTTCCAAGTTTTCATAGTTTAGAACTGAGTTTTAAGTAATTCTCTTTATGAAAAGAAGAAGAGACCATCTTGGAATATTCCTTCATCAAAATGACCCATTTGAAGTAGAATAAATCATTCAACCTAAGCAAGAAAATCCCTAAGAAGTTGACCATGAAGAAAACCCACCATTTGAAAACTCATTTGTTGATGCCCACCAATGATTTCCATCACCAGCATCTTTAGAGTCTTCACTTAATTTGAATGATCTTTTTGATGAGCCTAAATATCAAGATAATCCTTTAGCCATAGTTCTCTTCAGAGGATAACCTAGCGAAAAAAATCCAAGAATGGCTCAACCACCACCACCACAGCCTACTTCCCTTTCTCATTGTTGACCTCCATGATAATAACAACCTCAAGAACATTCCTTCATCCATACTTCCTAAGATCTATGGTCTAATCACTAAAGACCCTAAAACCTTTCTCTTTGAGTTTGATATCCTCTATAGGAGTTATGACTACACAATTGATGCTCATAGGTTGAAGTTGTTTCCTTCCAATCTTAAAGAGATAGCCTTAAAATGGTTCATAGGTCTAGGTGCAAATGTTGTAGGGGATTGGGATGCCATGAAGCATTATTTCTTGGGAAAATATAAGGAATATTACAGAGGTAGTGATTTGAAAGGAGATGACATTTATAAAATGTCACAGAAGGAGGAAGACACACTAGAGGACTACGTGTCAAGGTTTTTGTTTAACCTACAGAAGAACACTCAACATGCTTTGAATGAGGAGTCTCAAAAACATATCTTCTTAAGAGGTGTTAATGAATCTTGCATCGAAGCTCTAGATTTGATGGTAGGAGGAGATATCACACAAAGCACATGGCACGAGATCAAGAAAATATACCTAAACTACTCAAGGGCTATAGTAAAGAAAGGAAGAGGAATCAGGCATAAAAATAGAAAAGCTAATGTCTCTGGTGTTTTAAAGCTAGAGATATCTCATCTCTTAGTAGACTTCAAGAAAGACATTATCAACACCATGGCTACTCAGTTGGATAAAATGCAAGCTAAGAGGAAGCATGAAGAAGCAAAAGCTACGCTGGACAAATTATGCTCTCACTACAGAGAAAGGAAGAGGAACTATAAGTGAAAAATAGTTTCATCTGTGAACACTCATTCAATGCCCATAGAGTTTAAATTTATAGATGAGGAGAATGGAGAGATCTTCTACTTTTCTCAAAGGAGACCATGGGCTCAAAGACAAGGTATGCCTCAAGATCCCTTGAATAACTCTAGTTATAATAATAGTAGTCAATGGAAAAACTAAAACCCCCAAAATTTAGGCCCTCAAGGCTAGAATTGGAACAATAATTGGTCTAACCAACAACCACAATATAACCAGAACTATCAGCAACAACCTCCATCTAATCAATACCAACAACAACCTAACCAATATCAGTAGCTGCAGAAGAATAACCAATGGCAACCGCAAGGTAACTGGCAACAACAACCTCAGTGGGGACCCAATCAGCCTAATCAGCAACAAGCTATCATGCCTCCACCTCCTACAGCCAATAATAGCCCTAAAAAACAAACACCACTACCTGCACAACTAGCTCCAAATCCTAATAACACACAGAATAATCAACAACAAGCTTAGTATCTCCAAGTGATTGATATTCACCTAAGATCAGGAACTAAATTATCTACACCTAAGGGACCTATAATAACTGAAGTTTTTGATAGTGAGGAAATACCTATGAGCCAAACCACTATTGTTCCACCTATTCTACAATCTACACCAGTATTGAACAATCCACCTTATCCACAAGTATTGGTGCAATCAGAACCTCCAAAATAAAATCCTATTGTAATTGATTTGATTGACCAATTTAAGAAAATGACTATCCAAATTTTTTTATTGGATTCCCTCAAGGAAGTTCCAATTTATAATAAGGCAACCAAGGAGGCCTATATTAAGCAACCTGGTAGAAAGAAGAAAGACCCTAACACTATCCATGTCCTTGGGTAACTTTTTGATCTCATGTTAAATAAAGTTGTAATGTCTAAATACTCTAATCTAGGAAGCCCACTGGTTACTAATTATATCAATGGTATAAAAATATAGAATGTCTTGATTGATTTAGAAGCATCCATCAATGTAATAACTAGGGAAGTTTTGATGAGACTTAGCATCATTGGTTTAAGGGAAACACCTACAATACTCTAGTTAGCTGATAATTTAATTGTTAAGCTAGATGGAATGGTAGAAGACATCATTGTAATACTTGATTCCTTGGATTACCCCTCAGATTTCATAATATTGTCTCCCAAAGCCACTCTAGGAGGATATCCATTAATCCTAGGAAGACCTTGGTTAGCCACAACAGATGCTTGCATTACATGTCACTTAGGAAAAAAAGACAATGTCTGATGGGATAAGTACCAAGAAACTAACTCTCTATTCTCTAGCCAAACCCCAAGTTGAACTTGACCAAGTTATCTAGCTAGATCTAGGTGACCTTACCATTGAACCAAATTCAGTGCAAAATCTCATAGTTATAGGAAGAGATCAATTTATGGTTTCACAAGAAGAAGATGACATACTAGTGGCAATTCTTACCAAGAAGTATGGCTCTGAAGAATCTTCTTGTGCCATCCCTAATTATTCCCTCCAAACCATACTTCCCAAGAAGACCTCACCTAAGTTTCCTACAACATCTAATTACCTCCATACCTTGTTACCTCATGAGATAAAGTCACCTTCATTTGCATAAATTATGATGTTGGATAAAGTAAAAAGGGTAGAAATTGCCTTAGGTAGAGAGTTGAATATAAATAAGAACCTCACTACATCTTAGATGAATATTCTTCTCCAACTTTTGCAAGAAAGTCAACAAGCCTTTGCATGGGACTATAATGATATAAAGGGGTTAGACCGTAAGATTTGTACCCATAGGATTTACATAAGTCTTGAGTCCAAGACAATTAGATAGTCCTAGAGAAGAATTAACCCTACTCTGAGAGATATAGTGAAGACTGGAATAAAAAAACTTCTTAGTGCTGGTTTTATATAGCCTATTTCAGATAGTCAATGGGTTTCTCTTTTAGTGACTATTCCAAAGAAAGGGGGGAAATGGAGATTTTGTGTAGACTATAGGGATCTTAACAAAACCACTAAAAAGGATCACTTTCCATTACCTTTCATTGACCAAGTACTTGACAACCTCGCTGGTAAAAAGTATTTCTCATTTCTAGATGGTTTCAATGGGTATAGCCAAATCCAACTATCACCAGAAGACCATGATAAGACAACGTTCACCTATCCTTGGGGAATATTTTCTTATTTAGTCTATCCATTTGGATTGTGTAGTGTACCTGCTACTTTCCAGAGAGCAATAATCAATATTTTCTCTGACATTTCTACTGACTGTGTTGAAATATATATGGATGACTTCACTATAGAGGGAACTACATTTGAGTAGGCACATGCTAGCTTGGAAAAAGTTCTCAAAATATTTCAAGATCATAACCTCTCCCTTAATAGTGAGAAGTGCTACATGATGATGGAAGGAGTTGTTTTAGGACATTACCTTTCATCCTTTGGCATTCAGGTTGATCCTACAAAGATTGAGGTCATCAGTACACTTCCAACTCTAGTAAAGCATAAGGGTTTCAAGAGTTTCCTTGAACACGCTAGTTACTACAAGAGATTCATTAAAGAATTCAGCCAACTTGTAGCCCCTTTGTACACCCTGTTGAAGAAAGAAGTAGAATTTGAAAGGACAGATGACTGTGAACTATCATTCTAGCAACTAAAAGATGTTCTGACAAAGACATCTATCCTTAGAGGACCTAACTAGAAGCTATCATCTCATATTTACATTGATGCATTAGACTATGCTATTGGAGTAGTGTTAGGAAAAAAGGAAGGTACAGTTGAGCATACTATCTATTATATTAGTAAAAATTTACAAGGTGTTGAACTGAACTATACTGTCATTAAAAAAGAATTTTTAGAAGTAATCTATGCACTAAATAAGTTCAAACATTATATTATTGGTTATGAAGTATTTGTATACACTAATCATTCAGCCATCAAATACTTGATGAATAAGCCTGTTATCACCCACAGAGATGGTTACTCCTTATGCAAGAGTTTGATGTGAAAATCATTGATAAACCAGGAAAAGCTAATTTTGTACCTGAATTCTTATCTAGATTATAAGTTCTAAATTATCCTACAACAATTGATGATAGCTTCCCTAATGATAACATGTTCTCTATTGATACTTACAATCCATGGTATGCTAACATAGGAAACTACCTTGCTACAAGAAGCACACCACCTCATTTCTCACCTAGAGAACACAGACTTCTAGTTGAGAAAAGATTGAATTTCTCATGGATCTCAGGATTTATGTTCTACACAGGTCTTGATCAGGTCACTAGAAGGTGTGTTCAAGAGGATGAGACATATGACATCCTTAGAGCTTGTCATGATGAACCATGTGGAGGTCACTTTGTAGCAAAGCAGACAACATAGAAAATCTTGACAATAGGATACTATTGGCCTACCCTACATAAGGATGCAACTAAGTATACGAGGCACTGTGACACATGCTAGCGCATGGGATGCCCAACAAAATTAGATGAAATTACTTTATAGGCTCAGGTGGTGGTGACACCATTTGACAAATGGGGCATCGATATTGTTGGACCTCTCAAGCAATCTTCTCATGGTAACTCATATATCTTAGCGTGTACTGACTATGCAACAAAATGGGTAGAGGCTAAAGCAATGTGGCATGCTAGAGATCATAAACTAGAAGATTTTCTATATGAATATATCTTTACTAGGTTTGGAGTACCTCATGAGATAGTAATAGATCAAGGTGCATAGTTTACTTCTACTCTTATCACTAAATTGATGCATGAATACACAGTGAGACATGGTACATCTTCTATTGGAGATTTTCCAGCAAGCCAGATTGCTATCTCTATATTTTTCATTCATAAAAACATATGGTAAGCAGCATGTGTTGAAGACTGATGGAGAGTGCCTTTAGCATATGTTTCTTAGATATTTTATCAACATAATATCATAGACACAAAGGTTGATTATGAGTAAAGATAGTTGTATAGTTGTATATATCAGTGAGTGTTCCTAACAGGTCTCAGGAATAGTTCTATATGTGATTTGTAGTACGGTTTCATTAGATCCTTGTGCTTATATATTTATGTTGTAGACATATGTATCATGTTATGTTCATGGATACAGAGTTAGATATGTAGTACAGATTGAGTTATGAAGTCTCCAGTTGATAGTTGCAGTTTCTTGAGTTTATCTAGAAGAGCTGACAGAGTTTATATGACTGTGGTAGTTGTGCCTATCATCTTGGTATGTGCACTTGGATTTATGTTTGTAAGAGATTTGACAAGGTTTGGTTAAGAGTGCATGATGTAATTCATCATGAGAAGAAAGTTGGAATTAATTTGGAGGAGTCGACTGTGTGTAGTGTGGCATCTACTCATTTGGAATTATGAAGTCCTAAAATAATATTGCATGCTTAGTAGACCAGACTGAGGTGTTATTATTAATTTCAAGATGGTTCTAATAGGCTGACTTGATTATATAATTTAGAGGAAAGATATTTATAGGTATTCATTTGTGATTGTTGAGTATGGTTCATGTTGAAAGACAAGAGAAGAGTAGAGAGTGCGAAGTGTTGAGCCATCAGCAAAAGGTCTATGTGACAAATTAAAGAGTTTATGCTATTCATTGGAACTGATCAAGAAAGCAGGTCTACCCACAGTTCACCAAGATCTAGATATAGCCTGTATCTATTAAACTAAAAGTTGTAGCCTTCACTCCTTTGGACAGTGTGCTCTCAGACAGTGCATCCTCACCCCTAACAGGGTTAATTATAAATGAATCCTAACAGGGTCTGACCCTTGACAAGGTCACTATACTAAATGCATTTTAAAGATCAACTCCTAAGAGGGTTATAAGGTCTTTTAACAGGGATCATAATACACTAGTGCAGATTATTAGTGGGTGTCAATTCCCATCGGGATTTTTACCTATTTGGGTTTCCCCATAACCAAAATTGTTGTGTTGTGTTAAGTGTTCTCATATTGTGTTTATGGTTAATGTTATTCTATACTTAATTAGTTAAATAATTGAATCTTGTAGATAACTGATTCCCCCCCCCCCCTCCTCAATTATCTCTTGGGACTATTCTTAACAATTGGTATCAAAGCCAAGTGCCTCGGAGAGAAATTTCAACAGCTTGAGGTTGATCAGATAGCATTCTTCAGAAAAGAAAGTCCTAAGTTTGATGGAGAGAATTATCTTGATTGGAAGAACAAGATGATGACACATTTGTAGTGCATTGCCTTTTAGATCTTTGAGGTAGCTACTAAAGAAGCTGAGATTCCTTCTTTATCAGATCTTGCAAAGGAAGATGCAACTCTTAAGAAAAAGGATTTGTTCACTTCAAATGCTATTTCCAAAGAAGCACTCATCAGTGCCTTCTTTGACAGTGAGTTTTCAGAGGTCAAGAAGCTAGACAAAGCCTACAAGATTTGGAAGTATCTAGAAGATATGTTTGAAGGAGACATCCAAGAAAAGAATTCATGTGGGGAGACATGGAAGAAAAAGTAGAATACATTGGAGATGCTACCCGAAGAGAACATAAGAGCCTACAATCAAAGGATTAATGAAGCAGTTGCTGGAATCATAAACAATGGTGTATAAATTTCCAAAGAAGACATCATGGATAAGCTGATGACTACCTTGACACTAGAATATGAGAGAAAGATAAACATCCTTGATGAGACCATGCAATATTTAGAAAATAGAGCCTAAAAGTGAAACTACCTTCAAATCTTCAGTCCATGGTAAGAAATCCTTGAACACCTTAGGTAATTTTGATGATGATGATGAAGAGAAAACACTAGATGATTTCATTTCTATGATTGCTAAAAGAGAAAATAAGGGAAAAGGAAAATATGAAGGTCAATTTCCATTCAAATGCTTTTCATGTAATAAGATTGGTCACTTTGCATCTAAGTTTCCTACAAGAGTTAAAAAGTTCAAAAAAAACTACAAGCCTAAGTATACAAAGGAATGTTACTATGCTGGAGATGGAGTATCAGATGAAGAATCAATAGAAGAGGAATTCAGTTTCATTGCTCTTGAAGATGAAAAGAACACACAAGAATTATCACTAATTTCACAAGCAGACATCAGGACAGATTTGATCATTGACAATGGATGATCACATCACATGACAGGAGACAAAGATAGATTTGTTCATTTGGATAGATACAAAGGAGGCATGGTTAGATTTGGAGATAACCCTCCTAAACCTATCATTGGTAGAGGAGCCATCACCTTGGATGGAAAGAACAACACTGATGATGTCCTATATGTTGATGGTTTGCAGCATAACCTACTGAGTGTTGGACAATTGCTTGACAAAGGTTACCGATTGGAGTTCAAAGACAACAAGTGCATCATTAACAACAAGGAAGGAGAAATGATTGCATCAGGATCAAAAACTAAAGGTAATGTTTTCCAGCTTAATCTAGAAGCAAGTTGTTTTGTTGCTAAAGTAGATGACAGTTGGCTATGGCAAAAGAGACTATGTCATATCAATTTTTGATAACATAGTAAAGATAAGTAATGTAAAGGTAGTTAGAGATCTTCCTAGCATTGCAAAACCAGTTGATGCAATATGTAGGGAATGTGTGATGGGAAAGCATGTAAGAAATTCATTTAGAAGAAAGCACAATTCAATAGAGAACAAGTTGGATTGGATTCATACTAACGTGTGTGGACCAACTCAAACAAGATCATATTATGGTGAGATGTATTTCATTTTGTTTTTTGATGATTATTCTAGAATGATGTGGGTTGCGTTCTTAAAGGATAAATTAGAAGCCTTTGAAAAGTTCAAATTATTCAAAGCTAAGGTAGAAAATGAGTTTGGATTAAAGATAAAGTGTCTCAGATTAGATAAAGGAGGAGAATTCACCTCTAATAGATTTTATGAGTACTACGAAGAATATGAGCTAAAAAGACAGCTAAGTTCTCCTAGAACCCCTCAGCAAAATGGAATTATAGGAAGAAGGAATAGGATCAATCTGGACACAACGTGCACCATCATGATTGAAGGAAAGGTTGCACACACCTATTGGAGAGATGCGGTCAATACAGTAGTCTACACTATCAATAGAATTCAATTAATACCAAGTGTAGACAAGACACCTTATGAGCTATGGTTTGGGACTGTACCTATAGTCAAATACTTTAGAACTTTGGAAGCAAGTGCTACATCAAGAGGGATGAAGCAATTGGCAAGTTTGAGGCAAGAAGCGATGAAGGTATTTTTCTTCGTTATTCCACTAAAAGTAAAGCTTATAGATATTATAATTTGAGATTAAAGAAGATCATTGAAAGTGCTCATGTCAAGATTGATGAGAATTTTACGATTCAAGAAAGATATCATGATTATGCACCTATGATTCAAGAAGAACCTAAATCTACCTCTAGAGAAATAATGGTTGATGAAATGTTTGACAGAATTGATGTATTGTTCAATGACCCTCAAACTAGTGAAGAAGAATCTCAGAAGTTAGATGAAGGAGTCACACCTAATGTTCCTAAATTCACATCTAGATATCATTCAAAGGAAGACATCATTGGAGATCATAATAGTAAGATCATGATAAGATCAAAAGAAAAGAGTTCCACAACAAATGAAGAGGTATGTTTACTATCACAGATAGAACCCTTAAGCATTGAAGGTACATGTAATGATTCAGATTGGCATGAAGCAATGCAAGAAGACTTAGATCAGATAATTAAGAATGATACATGGGAATTGGTCCCTAGGCCCACTAATAAGAATGTGATTGGAACCAAGTGGATATTTAGAAATAAGATGAATGAAGATGGTATAGTAGTTAGAAACAAAGCTAGATTAGTATGTAAAGGGTATGCACAAAGAGAATGAATTGATTACTCTGATACATTTTCCCCAGTAAGAATATTGGAATCCATAAAGTTGTTTTTAGCCTATGCTACATACAAAAACTTTAAGTTTTACCAGATGGATGTTAAGTCGACATTCTTTAATGGAGATTTAAAGGATGAAGTATACATAGAGTAGCCTAAAAGATTCATCTTATCAGAAAAACCTGATATGGTATGCAAATTGAAGAAAGCCCTCATTGGACTTAAGCAATCCCCTAGAGCATGGTATGAAACACTTGATGGATACTTGACAAAGATTGGATTCAAGAAAGGTGCAGTAGATTGTAACTTATGTTAAAATGATTTAGAACAATAGAGAGGGGGGGTGAATAAGTTGTTCTCAGGTCCTGATGTATAAAATAATCTAAAAAAATTATCCTTAAATCAGATCCAATAACCAAAACAAACTCGGTCATCACTGATTCAATAATAGAAACATACAACAATGCAGTCCACTACCCAGTTGTAACATAACTTGCAAAACATAGTAATGTTCAAACCAAAACATTCACACTAGTATCAACACCAGGATTTATAGTGGAAACCCAATTTGGGAAAAACCACTTTGTAACATGCTACTATTATTTTCACTCTTCTAAAGTGAGCTCGGTAAAAAGCCAACCCTGTCAAAGGTTACAATACACACTGTCAGGTGTGACCCGGTTAAAGGATTTCAATCACCCTATTAAAAGTGAGCCTAGTCATAGGACTTACATACACTCCATTAGAATGCAACCTTGTTCAAAGGATTTAACATATGACTATTAGGTCAACCTCTATTAAAAGGATTTTGACTATTACAATGGTTAGAAAGTAGCAACAATGTTTATCTAAAAAATATACAACTCACTTTGCAAATATCAGATCTAATTCCATACATTAATGTTGGTTTATTGACTTTGAAACTTTTCCATCTCCATCTCTAATCTGCTCGAAACTTTTCTTCAAGCAATCACCACAATTCTCCTTCAACCTTTTCTGCTTATTCAGTCAATAAAACTTTACTCTTCCAACATTCTTTGTTCTTCCTTATGCACTTGCATATCTCAGGTTCCCTTATATTTTCCTCAATTAGGTTAAATCATCTTTTTCCACTCAATCTCATTCGTAGATCTTAGGGTTAGGTCAGATTCATTGAATCTACCCGCTTCATGTTCTTCGACTCCTTTTCTAGAATCATCTCAAATCTCTTAAAGATTTACAATAAAATGTTTTACAGTGCATTTAATGCTTCCAAACAATCAATAAATAAAGTCAACATGTTTTACATAATCCAAGAATTCAACAATGTCAGCTCCAAAATTAAATTCTCTTCAAATATAAAATTGTTGATGCTCAGTGAATACTATGATCAACTACTCGGTCTTCATGTAGAAAGCTCGGTCATTACTAAAAATGTTTCCTCATCTTACACTGTCTTCCTCGGCAATTAATTATTGTTCGGTCAACACTAGAATTTTTCTTGGCATACATTGACTTGTTTGACACTAACATTACTCGGCTTAAACATGATTTTTCCATTCTTTGCTCAGTCAAGCCTACCAGTTTAGTCTTCAGTCTTACTAAGATAAACAATACATTATCTCATTATTGTGCAACATAGTCAAGTACACTTTGTAGTATCAAGATAACTCAACCTTTCCTTAGGTGCTATTGTTACCAACCTTGCCTATCCCCTTAGCAACACTCAAATAGATATAGTACTTTCCTAAGTAGCAATAGTCTTACCAATTAAGGTTTGACATCAATGACAATACAACAATTGTTTCAATTACAGTTTCCAACAATCTCCCTCTTTGGCATTGATGGCAACACCATATGATATCATCTAAATAACACATAGATTACCAACCAATCCAAAAACTTATCTATCCATCGGAGAATTATTTATAATATCCTTGGCTTCATTCTAATTTAGAATCCTATAAGCCCCACTTCTGTGACCGTCAGAAGTATTCAGATCTCCCTCTCTCCTGATCCTTCATTTCATTTCATCATCCTCTTACCTTTCAATATCATGTGTTATCATATCAGTTCATCTCCCTCTTTGACAAAAATGCCAAAGTAGCAACTAAAACATACATCCATCAAATGTAGATAATATCTATTTAGCTTAGTGTTTCTCCCTCTGTCATCTTTCTTATGACTGATTCCTTGTCTTTTCCTCTTTTCACAAATCTAGGCCAGCCCTAAAGTGTGACAATCTTCTACATGAATTTGTCAAATATTCTACTGTAGAACATTTGATGCAGTGCTCCTAGCTTTTCTAGGTAGCCTCTGTTAGGGGAAGAACCCCTAATTGACTTCTCAAATACTCATGAGCTTCTCTAGGTAAAGCTTTAGTGAATATGTCTGCTAATTGTTCTTTTGTATTCACATATTCCAATCTGACTTCTTTATCTTGTACTAATTCTCTCAAGTAGTGATACTTGATTGCAATGTGCTTGGTCTTAGTGTGCATCACTAGATTCTTAGAAATATTGAGAGCACTTGTGTTGTCATAGAAAATAACAATAGGTTTAGTGATTTCTTCTTTCATGCCTATCAACAATTGTTTTATCCATACCAAATTTGAACAGTTTACTGCAGCAGCAACATACTCGGCCTCGATGGTAGATTGGGAAATGCAATTTTGTTTCTTGCTTGTCTAGGAGACTAATCTCTATCGAAGAAAGAAAGCTCCACCACTAGTACTCTTTCTGTCATCTACATTTCCTGCCCAATCAGTATTTGTATAAACTCTGAGTTCAAATTTGTCATCCTTCTTATAATATAGACCATAGTCAGCAGTTCCTTTCAAGTATCTCATAATTATTTTTACAGCCATCATGTGTGTTTCCTTAGGATTGGCAGAGAATCTTTCCACAATCCCAATAGCTAATGCAATATCTGGTCTACTATGTACAGCATACTATAATTTTCCAATCATGGATCTATACAGAGTCTAATTCACTTCTGTAGCTTCATCATTCTTAGATAACTTTTGTCTAGTAACCATAGGAGTTCCCACTAGTTTAGCATCTTCCATCCCAAAAGTTTCCAGTATTTCATTAACATACTTAGACTATGTAATGAAAATTCCATTCTTCCTCTGATATACTTGTAAAGCAACAAAGAATTTGATCTCACCAAACATACTCATTTCAAATTTTGTTTGCATTTCATTTGAAAAACTTTTACATAATGCATCTTGTCCACCAAAAATAATGTCATCCACAAAAATTTTTTCCAACAAGATACCATTACCTTCTTCATCCTTCATGTACAGATTACTTTTGTCATTTGTTCTTGAAAATCCAATCTGTATCAAGTAGTTGTGCAACCTCTCATACCATGCTCCGGGAGCTTGCTTCAATCCATATAATGCTTTGTTCAGTTTGCACACCATGTGTCTTCTATTTGGATCAATAAAACCTTATGGCTATTCTATGTAAACTTCTTCTTCTAGTATACCATTCAAAAATGCAGACTTGACATCCATTTGATATACCTTGAAATCTTTATAAGCAGCATATGCAAGTAGAGTTCTTACTCCTTCCAATCTAGCTACAGGAGCAAATGTCTCCCCATAATCTATTCCTTCTTCTTGTGCGTAGCCTTTTCATACCAGCCTAGCTTTTCTCCTAGTGATCTCACCATTTTCATTCATCTTGTTTTGAAACACCCACTTTGTTCCTATAACATTTTTGTTTTCAGGTCTTGGCACCAAAGTCCAAGTAGCATTCTTCTCAATCTAGTCAATCTCTTCATTCATTGCTTGTATCTAGTCTTCATTCTCCAATGCCTATCTAGTTAACTTTGGTTCAAATTCACATAGTAGGCATATTGGATCCTTTGTCTTACTTCTGGTCTGAATTCTAGTATTTTTGTCTCCAATTATCTATTCAGGCTTGTGATCTCTTCTTACATATTTTGCCAAAATAGTTTTAGCTCCTCTCTCCTCTATTTCATCATGTTCCTCAATAAGATTGTCAGATTCAACTTCAGAATGCTTTGCAACCTCTTCCTAATATTCAGCAGCATTTTTTTGTAGCTCGGCATGTTCTTGTTCTCTCTCGACACTATTTTCTTGATGCTCAATAGCATCTATCTATCGCTCAACATTTCTTACCCGAGACTCGGCATCAAGTGCAAGTCTGTTACTTGCCTCTACTTCTTCCTCAATGTACACAAAAGATATATAATCTTCTGGTTCTCTTTTTCTGTTAGCTTCATTTCTTTCTGCATACTCATCAATTTTGACATTCACACTTTCCACAATTTTGTTAGTGTTAGAGTTCAAACACTTATAAGCTTTACTTTTTGTGGAGTACCCTAGGAATATGCCTTCATCACTCTTAGCATCAAAATTTCCATTCCTAGTGTCTTTTAATATATAGCACTTACTTCCAAAGATTCTAAAGTATTTAACACTTAGTGCATGCCCATGCCATAATTCATAGGGTGTCAAATTTGTACCTTTCTTGATCTATACCTAGTTAAGAGTGTAGACAGCAGTGCTTATAGCTTCTTTCCAGTATTTCTATGCCACATTCTTTTCAATCATCAATGTCCTTGCACAATCCAAGATAGATCTATTTCTCCTTTCTGCTATACCATTCTGTGGAGGTGTTCTAGGTGTAGACATCTATCTTTTAATTCCTCTATCATTGCAAAATAGATTAAATTCATTTCATGTAAATTCTCCACCTCGGTCAGATATAAGACATTTCAGGTTCCTACTTGTCTCCTTCTCAACCTTAGCCAAATACCACTTAAAGAATTGAAAAGCTTCAAATTTTTCTTTTAGAAACATCACATGCATCATCCTAGTGTGATCATCAACAAATAAGATAAAGTATCTAGCACCACAGTAACTTTGTACAGCCATAGGTCCACAAAGGTCAGTATGAACCAAATCTAAAATGTTCTCAGAAGTAAAGGATTTTCTCTTAAAACTTGAATTTTTTAGTTTTCCTAACTGGCATTCCTTGCACATTACATTCTCAAGTTTCTTCAATCTAGGTAGACCTCTTACCTTTTTCTTCTTACTTATCTCTACCAGATTGTCAAAGTTAACATGACACAGCCTTTTATGCCATAACCAAATATCATCAAGTTGTGCAATTAAACATGTTTCTTCAGATAGGTCAAGATAGAACAAATTACCTCTAGACTGATCTCCACTTCCAATCAATTCTCCAGTAGCATTAAATATTTTATCTTTCTTGTGATGAAATTCCACTCAGTAACCAATTTTGTTAAGCTGAGCAACACTTAACAAATTATAATTAAGACCTTCAACCCAATATGCATTTTCACAAGATATCTTATCAGTCAGTTTAATCAAACCTTTTCCTCTAACAGGACATGGTGCATCATTACCAAATTTTACACTTTTACCTTTGTAATGATGTAGGGTCTCAAACTTATTTTTGTCACCAATCATGTGATGTGAACAACCACTATCAATAATCCATTTATCATTCTTGTTCACATAAGATATCAATGCATTTTTCTCATCCTCATCAGATTCATCTTTCATTGCAACATAGACTACCTCAATTTCAAAATCATCACTATGAGTGTCAGTTTATTTTTCAGCAATGTAACAAGATTTCTTACCTTTTCCTTTGTAGTCTTTGTTCCATCAGTAGCTTCTGTCATCTTTTCTATCTTTGTGTTTGCTTTTCCTTTCATCATCTTTATCCTTCCTGTCAGGACATCTAGCAGCTATATGACCAACTTTATTACATGCAAAACATATAATAGGGAGTTTACCTTTATACTTTCCTATTCCCCTTCTCAGTCTTCTAGCCATAAGAGCTTCTAGATCTTATAGATCTTCATCAGAAGTGTCACTGTCACTTTCACTATCACTTTCACTGATGCATCTTTCTTTTTCTTTCACTATCACTTTCACTGATGCATCTTTCTTTTTCTTTCTTTGGCTTGTTCAGAACTAGTTGGGACTTGAAAGAAGATTCAACATTTCCAATGCTTCCAACAGTGAAATTATCATAGTTAGAGAGTTCAAAAGCAGTCAACTTACCAACCAAACTTTCCAAAGTAAGCACATTAGCAGAGTTACATCTAGATTCCTGAATAGCTGAGATCTTAATAGCATATATAGGACACAATGTTCTTAGTACTTTTCCAATTATAGTTTCACCATCAATAGCCCCATTTTCTCCTCTAATAGCATATACAACTTTTATTCTACCATAGTATTGTGCACTATTTTCACCTTCTTGCATTCTCATTTCATCAAACTTACCTCTAAGACTCTTGGCCTTTACTTTCAGCACATTTAAGTAACAACCATAGATCCTTGCAAGAGTGTCCCACATATCCTTAGCAGTTGTGCAATCCTTAATGTCCTCAAATTCTAGATAGCTTGGGGCAGATGCAATTTCCAACATTGCCTGATTATGTTCTTGCTTAGCTCTCACTTCTTTGGCAATCAAAGGTGCGATAGGTGAGACATAGCTATTTTCAATGTAGTACTTTTTAGAGTCACCAATACTGGCTAGATGTAGCTTCATCAAGCTTTTCCATGCAGGGAAGTTTTCCTTGTTTAGCTTTGGTACCTCCTTATACATCCTGATCATTTTCTTCAAGCCCCTTTAAACTTGATTTCTATCAACACTAATAATAAGCAAAAAAGCTCTATACCAATTGTTAATATGATTTAGAACAACAAAGAGGGGGGGTGAATCAGTTGTTCTCAGGTCCTGATGTATAAAATAATCTCAAAAACTTATCCTTAAATCAGATCCAATAACCAAAACAAACTTGGTCATCACTGATTCAATAATAGAAACATACAACAATGTAGTCCACTACCCAGTTGTAACTTAACTTGCAAAACATAGTAATGTTCAAACCAAAACATTCACACAAGTATCAACACTAGGATTTATAGTGGAAACCCAATTTGGGAAAAACCAATTTGTAACATGCTACTATTATTTTCACTCTTCCAAAGTGAGCTCAGTAAAAAGCCAACCCTGTAAAAGGTTACAATACACACTGTCAGGTGTGACCCGGTTAAAGAATTTCAATCACCCTATTAAAAGTGAGCCTAGTCATAGGACTTACATACACTCCATTAGAATGCAGCCTTGTTCAAAGGATTTAACATATGACTGTTAGGTCAACCTCTGTTAAAAGGATTTTGACTATTACAATGGTTAGAAAGTAGCAGCAATATTTATCTGAAAAATATACAACTCACTTTGCAAATATCAGATCTGATTCTGTACACTAATGCTGGTTTACTAACTTTGAAACTTTTCCATCTCCATCTCTGATCTGCTTGGAACTTTTCTTCAAGCAATCACCACAATTCTCCTTCAGCCTTTTCTGCTTATTCAGTCAATAAAACTTTACTCTTCCAGCATTCTCTGTTCTTCCTTATGCACTTGCATATCTCAAGTTCCCTTATATTTTCCTCAATTAGGTTAACTCATCTTTTGCCACTCAATCTCATTCATAGATGTTAGGGTTAGGTCAGATTCATTGAATCTACTCACTTCATGTTCTTCAGCTCCTTTCCTAGAATCATCTCAAATCTCTTAAAGATTTACAATAAAACATTTTACAGTGCATTTAATGCTTCCAAACAATCAATAAATAAAGTCAACACATTTTACATAATCCAAGAATTCAACAATGTCGGCTCCAAAATTAAATTCTCTTCAAATATAAAATTGTTGATGCTCAGTCAATACTATGATCAACTACTCGGTCTTCATGTAGAAAGCTCGGTCATTACTAAAAATGTTTCCTCATCTTACTGTCTTCCTCCGCAATTAATTGTTGTTCGATCAAAACTAAAAAATTTCTCGGCATACATTGACTCTGTCGACACTAACATTACTCAGCTTAAAGATGATTTTTTCATTCTTTTCTTGGTCAAGCCTACCAGTTTAGTCTTCAGTCTTACTAAGATAAACAATACATTATCCCATCATTGTGCAACATAGTCAAGTAAACTTTGTAGTATCAAGATAACTCAACCTTTCCTTAGGTGCTATTGTTACCAACCTTTCCTATCTCCTTAGCAACACTCAAATAGATATGGTACTTTCCTAAGTAGCAATAGTCTTACCAATTAAGGTTTGACATCAATGACAGTACAACAATTGTTTCAATTACAGTTTCCAACAACTTATTCATAAGAGAGACATCTGATGGATTACTGTTAGTTGCTATATTTTTTTATGACATTATCTTTGGTGGTAATGACAAACTAAGTGTAGAATTTGGCAAGGAAATGCACAGTGAATTTGAAATGAGCATGATTGGACCTATCATGTACTTTTTGTGATTAAATGTGTAGCAGACAGACAAAGGTATATTCATAAATCAGACTAAGTATGTTAAAGAGATCTTGAAGACATTCAAGATGGATGATTGCAAGCTAGTAAGTACCGCTATGATAACAGGATGTAAGCTTTCAAAAGAAGATGACTCACCAACAGTAGATATAACCTTATATAAGTCTATGATTGGAAAACTTATATATCTTACTCAAACTAGACTAGACATTTCCAATGCAGTTGGTATTGTTGGAAGATTTGTAGAAGAACCTAAACAAAGTCATCTCATGGTAGTAAAAAGAATATTTAGATTCTTGAATGGAACCTTAGACTATGGTTTATGGTATCCTAATTTTGAGAATATAAAGCTTCATGTATATACAAATGTTGATTGGGCAGGATGCATAAATGACAGAAAGAGCACCTCTGGAGGAGTTGTATTCCTTGGAGATAGACTTGGTACTTGGACAAGTAAAAATTAGAATTGTATTTCTCAGTCAACAGCAGAAGCAGAGTATGTTGCAGCTACATTGAATTGTTCTACAATTGTGTGGATCAAGAAGATGATAAAAGACTTTGGTATTCAGATTGATTATCCTATTGTTATTCATTCTGATAACACTAGCACTAACAATATGTCAAAAAACCTTGTGATGCATGCAAAGAAAAAATATATTGAGATAAAGAAACACTTCCTAAGATAGAAAGTAAAAGAGAAAGAAGTAATGGTGGATTATGTGAGTACAAAAGATCAAATAGCAGACATATTCACAAAACCTCTACCTAAGGATACTTTTGAGTATCTTAGGGAGAAGTTGGGAGTAATTCCCATCCCTGAATCTAATTAGAGATAGCAGGAGTGCATAAGTCCTTAGTGACTAATGAAGGGTTGACTACTCTACCTCAAGAGTAGTACTGGTGCTTAAATGTGTTGGCACCCTTTTCCATTGATGTCAAAGGGGGAGTATATATGAAGTCATGAAAAACAAGAAAAAGAAAAAGACAGAAAAGAAGGTACAAAGTAAGGGGAGGCATATTGAGTAGTGAATATGAAGAAAGGAAGAGTTGCAACAGTTGATATTCAGAGCTTTCAACAGTTGATGAAGGATCCATTCTTGGGGGAGTTTTGTTGAGGAAATGAAGAATGTTATAAAATAATTGATCATTTGGATTGGTGGTATTTTTCATTCTATATGTTGCCATCAATGCTAAAGGGGGAGATTGTTGGAGATTTTCCAGCAAGCCAGATTGCTATCTATATGTTTTGATGGGCTTCTAAATAGCCATCTTTATTACTACTTTTTATCCTCTTTTCAAACAGTTAATTGCACACAGACATGAATTTATAGTTTTCAAGCATATGAACTTATGGTTTTTTATGTATATGTTATATATATGTGAAAACATAAAATGGAAATGTGGATGGTTTAAAGACATGATATTTTCTTGAATTCATGGATAGGAATGATATAATGCAGTAGCTATACATGTTAATGAATGTTTCCTTTCCTAAGCTATGTTTTGGGTAGTCTTCCTCCTATAGCCATAGGATTCGCAAGAGTGTTAATTAGAACTTTGTACCATTTTTCTAATATTAATGATAAGGATATATATGTATATAGGAGGTTGTGTGCACATTGATTGTTTTGTAGGTGTTTATCGTGAGCATTCAAGAACTGACATAGTGGCGTTGGAATAGTCAAAGCCAGTCTTAGATTGTAAGATCTTCGCAAACAGAGCAAATTAATCACTATTTTCTATTGCATGCAGCGTGCAAATTTAGTTCCCTCAATGTGCTATATTCCTGGAGATTTATTCATGTTTAATGTTGTTTCTACTCTGACACTTTATGAGTTTGTAACTGATCCTCATTTATGAAGTGATTGTATATTTAGGAGGTAGCTGTAGTTTTCCTTCAAATAATCGACTGTGTAACTCTTTCGGAGTTAGTCGAATGAATTGGTTTTTATAACCAAACTATTGTGATACTATTTTCAATCAAGTGTAATATTTTTTGTTATGGATTTATAGAATTCTTAGTTCAAGTTTATATCTTTTATCTTGATTGTATTTCGTATTCACTCATTCAAGGGGGCCCACTTGATGAGTGAATTATTGTGTTAGTGTAAAATTCATTTCCCTATTTATTTCTAAGTAAGATAGAACTCTATTGTTCCTGCAGCTACTGATAGCAAAATTGGTAGATTGTTCCTGCAGCATAGGCAGTTAGAGTAATCCCTAGCCGTGATTCCCTGCTTTGTTAGAATAAATTCATTTACCAGTTTTAGCATAGTTTTCTTGAAGCATAATCTTTTGAATTCCATAGATAGTCTTAGATTGAGAAGGTTTGAAGAATATACTTTGTGAATGCCATTCCAAGTTTACATCCCTAGTCGATAATTAAATGAGACTGAATAATCCATTTAGAAATCATTTAGGGTGTCCAATCCTAAAATAGGCAATCCATTTCTACGGGTTTCTGATACTATTATTTGGCCAAGCATTTTTGGCACTGTTGTCGGGGATGGTGTTAATTCAAACTTATCTTTGTAGTTGCATTTTTAGTTCTGATAATATAGAGCTTAGTCTTAAGTAAGCATTTTTATGCATAGAAGGAGAGATCACCTTGGGAGATTTCTTCCCCGTAATTATCAAGAGGAACCATTTGATATTTTCAAACCTGAACTTGAAGAACCTCACAACAAGAATGAAGAAGAAGAAGAACCCTTTGAAAATCCATTCGCTGATGCTTAGGAACACATATCCTCTTCATCCTCTAAACAATCTCTACATTTGAAAGACCTCTTTGTTGAGCTTGAATACCAAGACAACCCACTTGCTCTTATTATATATTAGTCACCACCAGGTCCTCCTCCAGGAATGGCGCAGCCCACCTTTCCTTTTCCTATCCCTACTCAGTAAGGTAATCAAAATTTGAAGAACATGCCTACTGCTACACTTCCCAAATTCTATGGCCTCATTTAAAAAGACCTTGATACCTTCCTCTTTGAGTTTGACATCCTTTGCTAGAGTTATGACTACACAACTAATGGCCACAAGATGAATTTTTTCCCATCCACTCTAAAAGAGGCTGCCTTAAAATGGTTCATGGGGTTGGGCGCCAATGTTGTAGCAGATTGGAATGCAATGAGCAATTTGTTTCTTTCAAAGTATAAAGAATACTATAGGGGTTGAGATTTGAAAGGTGATGACATTTTCAAAATGTCCTAGAAGGAAGATGAAACCTTGGAGGATTATTGTAGGATTTGAGAGATACAAATCCACCAGAAATGCCAAGAATATTTGCATGCAAATAACATGTTACAGGAGAGAAGCAGAAAGAAGCAAAAGGTAGAACTCAAAAGTTACTCAAAATGTGAGAGAAAAATTATGATCCAAGTTATTCAAAAAATAATTACAATGGTCAACCTATAAAGGTGAACAAAACCCTAAAGCCTAAAAAAGCTAAGTTGCACATTAATAATTAATAAAAGAATTAATTATTAATGCACCTAAGAGAAAGCTTAAGCACTAAAGAGTAATAACTTAACGAATTAAATCAATATGATTTAATTAGTAAGAAAACTAAATATTACTCTAACACCCCCCCTTAAGCTAAGTGCAGGGGTAAGCTAACCTAGCATAGCTATGAAAGTAGGAAATGGGTCCCGACAACAAGGCCTGATCAGGTACCCAATACAAGGAAATCTCTGTAAACCGGAGACAAAGGAGAAAACCCAGTGGGAAAAAATCCTCTCCAAAAAGAGATATAAAAGAAAGAAAAAGACAAAAAAAAAAAAGACTTCAAGAGACTCTCTCAAAGTCATAAGTACAATGTGTGCTACCAACCCCCCCATGAGAGAGGGCAAGGCTCCAAAACCCCACCGGAATGAAAGAACCCCTGGATCAATGAACATACCACCATGAATCCAATACAAAGGAGTGAAAGGTAGTGAACACTGAAGAGGTAACCTCAAAAGATGAGGTGTCATTGGAAGGCCAAGTTGATGCTCAAAGGAGTAGACATGAGGATCCTGAAAGGGAATCCCAAATGTAGGTGGTAAGACAGGTGTGCTGACACTATCAGGAGAGAGGAGATGAATGTCCTCTATAGAATCCTCAATAACTACACCTAGTGTCTCAATGAATGGAGCTGGAGGGTCTGGCAGTGCTACAGAAGAGTCCTTCTAAAGAGAGGAAACCTCAACAAGATGTGGTGAGGCAGTCACAGAAGTGGTCTCAGGAATAACACAGAGGTTCAAGTGACCTGCCTTCCCCACATGATGCTCTCGTGGAAGAGGAGATTTGTGCTCCGATAATGGAGATGGTGGACCAAAGTGTGAAAAGGTGTAGAGATGAGTGGAATGATCAACTATCCCTATAGCAACAATGCCTCCTGTCACACTATACCAAATGAAGATTGAATCTACCGTGAACTCAACTATCTTCCCTGACCCACTGAGTGTAATCTGATAAATGGAGAGAAGGTTTGTACATAGAGATGGAACATACAATACATCATTGAATGTGCCATCCTAAATGCCTACAAAACCTTTCTCGCAGATTGGCATAATAGTGTTATTCCCCATGAGAATGTGAGGAATAGGAGAAGCCTCGATAGAAGAGAAGATCTCCAAAGAAGATGCCATATGGTGAGAAGCACTTGAATCCAATATCCAAGGGACCTATGAAGGTGATGCAATGGAAGCCCGTAATGCATGACCCTATCCAAAATCCTATCCAAAGGTCAAAGATGAGGTAGAAGACTAAAAAGCAAACCCCTGTGAGGTAGAAGAGGATGGAGAGGAAGTAATGCTCTTTTGAAGAAGAGCTTGCAAATCTGCAATCTATTTATCATAGCCATCAAATCTCTTCTGAAAACAATGTGACTCATCATGAGGCCCCTTCTGACAATAGGAACATGTAGGGCTCTCAGTCTTCTATTTCTCCTTCTTAGAAGAAGATGGTGGGCTAGTAGAGTGCTGAGAAGAGGAATCAGATATTTGCTTTGGCTTCTGCTTCTGTGTATCTTGAGGTTTCTTGGCAAGCAATGCCTATGACTGAACTTGTAAGTGAATCCATCTAATTGAGCTTGGATTTCTCATGAGTCAACCTATCACAAAAGGTCTCAAAAGAGGGCATAACATGTCATGCACCCAATGTATCCATAGTGGAGTAGAAGTTAGAAGTGAAAATCTGATAAGGGTCATGAAGCTTTGAGAGTATCAGAAAGATACACTCATCATCTGACTTCATCTTTCCAGCAACCTATAAAATAGATCGAAGAGACTTGAACTTCATCAAGAAGTCCTCAATGCTGGTGAACGATTCAGGTACCAAGGA
The DNA here is from genome assembly GCA_027943335.1 of Chamaecyparis obtusa. Taxonomy (NCBI): domain Eukaryota; kingdom Viridiplantae; phylum Streptophyta; class Pinopsida; order Cupressales; family Cupressaceae; genus Chamaecyparis; species Chamaecyparis obtusa. The sequence goes on along the minus strand of BSBK01010977.1, from coordinate 240,217 downwards.
GGTGAACTCTGCATCTATCTAGAGAACCCTGAACTGATTCATTATGCCAAGCAAGGTGGAAAACTTGTTCCACATATCCTTGGGTGTGGTCAAACCATCTAGGTGGAACAACAACCCATCTAAGATATTCATTGCAATGAGGTCCATTGCCTCATCCATCCTATTTTTCTACATAAGAGCCTCATAAGGCCTCTGTAGAACTGGCTGAGCCTCATCGAGGCATGACCATAACCCTTTTGCCAGAAGCAATCTGGTCATCTACCCTTTCCAAGTGTGGTAGTTGTGAGGTGTAAGGTGAGCGACAGAAGAGTCTGCCATTGAGAGAAAGTAGACAAAAGTAGAAGGGTCTCTTTAAAATAAATGACAGAAAGAGAATTTTCACCCCCCCCCACAAAATATTATACTATCTCCCATACACTTCAAATAAGTATGTAAGCACAAAAAGAATAAGGAAAAAACCTAATTTCTAGATGTAGAGAGGAAAAAACAAAGCCTCCAATTTGACACCAAAAATATCTAAACAAATAGAAAAATTAGGAAATTAAACCTATACAAGAGTGACAAGCTTGGAAAGACCTTTCCGACGATATATGATATGTTGAATTTCGAGTCTGTATGAGCCCTATAGGACCAAAAAGGTAGAGGTACCCCCAAAATGCAAGCTCCCTAGAAAAAAATAGTCCCAAAAAACATTTTAATGACTGTATGGTCATAACAAGATGTTCGACCGAGCAGAGGTGGTAGGTGGGTGGCAGCACTAGCAGTGGTGGTGGTCGGGCGGCGTAGCGGTGGCAGTGGTGGCGGTGGTCGGGTAGCGTGGCGGTGGTAGAGCTCAGGTGACAACCTAGTTGCATGCTGGGCGCAAGTGGTGCACTGGCTACGCATGGGTGGCACGTTCTGCCTGTGTTAAAAAACCTTGAAAAAAGGTTTTTTTAAAAAAAATTTCTCGAAATTTGTGTCGTACAGCCTAGGAGAGGGAAAAAAAATTCCCAGAGGCTACTGTGGCAAAAAATGACAAATTTTATATGAAAATTGAATCTCCTGGGCCTTCTAAGCATGATGGTGAGGTCTATTTGGGCCCAAAATGCTCAAAAAAAAATTTCACCTCTAGATTGATGACAAAAACCCTAAAAGAACTAAAACGCTTGTAAAAAGTGCTAAAAAAAAAAATTCTTTTTTGCAGGCAAAAAAGAAACAAAAAATAACGTCCTATAGGGAATACCAGATCTAGAAACTATAACCAAAAAACTCTCAAATTAGCTGAAAAAATCCAAAATTTCTTCTATCAAACCCTTGCTCCTTAAAACTTCAAAACATCAAGAACAAGTAGCAGCAGATCTAAGCTCTGATACCATGTAGGATTTGAGAGATACAAATCCACAGAACACCAAGAATACCTGCATGCAAATAACCTGTTACAGGAGAGAAGTAGAAAGAAGAAAAAGGCAGAACTCAGAAGTTACTCAAAATATGAGAGCAAAATTATGATCCAAGTTATTCAAAAAAAAATTACAACGTTCAACCTATAAAGGTGAACAAAACCATAAAGCCTAAAAATGCTAGGTTGCACATTAATAATTAATAAAAGAATTAATTATTAATGCACCTAAGGGAAAGCTTAAGCACTAAAGAGTAATAACTTAATGAATTAAATCAATATGATTTAATTAGTAATCAAACTAAATATTACTCTAACAATTATGTCTCAATGTTCATATACAACCTGCAGCGTAATACACAGCACCAGCTAAATGAGGAATCTCAGAAACACCTTTTCTTGAAAGGTGTGAATGATGGAAACATTGAAGCTCTAGACCTGATGGCAGGAGGAGATATTACGCAGAAAAACTGGGCTAACATAAAGAATATATGTCTAAATTATTCAAGGGCCACTGTGAAGAAAGGGAGGGGACTTAGAGAATTACCACATAAGTCCAATGGTGGTTCGGGAGTATCCAAGATGGAGCTATCCAATCTACTATCTAACTTCAAGAAGGACATCATTAATGATGTCACCACTCAACTAGATAGTATACAAGCGAGGAGGAAGAAGGAAGAAGTAGATGTTGTGCTGGCTAAATTTTTCTCTCATTGTAGAGAAAAGAAAAGAAATTGTAGATGCAAGACAGTTGCATCTGTGGACATTAATCCAATGCCCACTGAGTTTAAAGCCATAGATGAGGAGAATGGAGAGGTTTTCTATGTTTCTCAAAGGTGACCATGGGCTCAGAGACAAGGTATGCCTCTAGACCCATTGAATAATTTTGGTTATAATAATAATAGTAGTCAATGGCCAAACCATAACCCCCAAAATTCTGCCCCTCAAGGCTAGAATTGGAATTATAATTGGACTAACCAACAACCACACTATAATCAAGCCTATCAGCAATAGCCACCATTTAACCCATACCAATAGCAGTTTAACTCCTATCAACAACCATAATAGAGTAACCAATGGCCACCTCATGGTAACTAGAAACCACAACCTTAGTGGGGATCCAACCAGTCTAGTCAGCAGCAAGCTCTCATGCCTCCACCTCAGCAGTAAGCTATTATGCCTCTACCTCCTATAGAAAATAGTAGCCCTCAAAAGCCAACTCAACTTCCTGCACAACCAACTCCGAATCCTAATAACAAGCAGCAAGCTTATTCCTTGCAAGTAAATGATATCCATATCAGATCAGAAACTAGGTTGCCTACACCTAAGGAGCCTATAATAACTAAAGTTGTTGATGCTGAAGACATACCTGTGAACCAACCTACTAATGTTCCACCTATTCCTCAATCTACACCAATGCTCAAAAATCCTCCTTATCTACAAAGATTGGCTCAGATAGCTCCCCCAAAAGAAAATCCTATAGCAACTAATTTACTTGATCAACTTAAGCAAATGATAGTGCAAATTCCTTTGTTGGATGCCCTTAAAGAAGTTCCAATCTATACCAAGGCAATAAAAGAAGTTTGTATTAAGTAGCCTGGAAGGAAGAAAAAGGAGCCTAACACTGTCCATGTTCTAGGACAACTCTATGATCTCATGCTAAGAAAATTTTTAATGCCTAAATATTCTAATCCAGGGAGTCCATTGGTCACCATTCATATTAATGGAATCCAAATTTAGAATGTCTTGATTGACCTACGAGCATCAATTAATGTAATGACTAGAGAAGTTTTGTTGAGGCTTAGCATCATTGGTTTGCAAGATACACCTACAATACTACAATTAGCTTATAATTCCATTGTCAAGCTAGATGGTATGGTTGAAGATATTGTTTTCACACTGGATTCTTTAGATTACCCTTCAAATTTCATAGTCTTGTCATCCAAAGACACCTTAGGAGGATATCCATTAATCCTAGGATGACCTTGGTTAGCCACATTTGATGCTTGCATTGCATGTCACTCAAGAAAAATGACCATATCAAATGGGATAAATACCAAGAAGCTAACTCTGTATTCTCTAGCAAAACATCAAGTAGAACTTGACCAAGTTGTCTGGCCAAATTTAGGTGATGCTTCCCTTGAAGCCAACTCAGTGCAAAAACTCATGGTCATTGAGAGAAATCCATTTGTGGTGTCACAAGAAGAAGATGATATACTCACAACAATCCTTACCAACCAATATGGTTCTGATGAATCTTCTCGTGATGTTCCTAATTGTTCCCTTCAAACAATAATGCCCCAGAAAACCTCACATCAATCTTCTTCAGCATTTGATTACCTCCACACTTTGTTGCCCCATGAAATAAAGTCTCCATCAATGGCAGAAATCTTGATGCTAGAGAAGGTCAAAAGAGTTGAGATTGCCTCAGGAAAAGAGTTGAATGTTAATAAAAATCTCACTGAATCTCAGATGTCTAGTCTTCTCAAGCTTTTTCAAGAAAGTCAACAAGCCTTTGCATGGGACTATACTGACATGAAAGGGTTAGACCCTAAAATATTCACCCAAAGAATCTATATAGGACCTAAGTGCAAGCCTACGAGACAAGCCCAAAGGAGAATTAATCCTGCCTTGAGAGATATAGTGAAAACCGAGTTGCAGAAGCTCCTTAGTGTCAGTTTCATTTATCCTATTTCTAATAGCCAGTAGGTTTCTCCTCTAGTAATTGTACCAAAGAAAGGGGGCAAGTGGAGATTTTGTGTGGACTATAGAAAGCATAATAAAGCCACTAAAAAGGATCACATTCCACTACCTTTCATTGATCAGGTGCTTGATAATCTTGTCGGCAAGAAGTATTTTTCATTTCTAGATGGCTTTAGTGGATATAATCAGATCCAAATCTCACTAGAAGACCAAGATAAGACAACGTTCACCTATCCATGTGGAACATTTTCTTATTTAGTCCTACCATTTGGATTGTGCAACGCACCTGCTACCTTTTAGAGAGTAGTACTGGGTATTTTCTTTGATATTGCTATCGACTGTGTTGAAATTTATATGGATGACTTCACTACTCATGAAACCACATTTGAGGAGCCACAAGCTAACTTGGATAAGGTTCTTAAAAGATGCCAAGAATATAACCTCTCCCTTAACAGTGAGAAGTGTTACATGATGATGGATGAGGGAGTTGTCTTGGGACACTACCTCTCATCTTTTGGAATACAGGTTGACCCTGCAAAAATTGTAGTTATCAACACACTTCCCACATTGGTTAAGAAAAAATATGCTAGGAGTTTCCTTAGCCATGCTAGTTATTACAGGAGATTCATAAAGGATTTCAGCCAACTTGCAGTGCCTTTGAACAACTTGTTGAAAAAGGAAGCCAAATTTGAATGGATAGAAGACTGTAAAGCCTCATTCCAGAAACTAAAAGATGTGCTAACAACAACACCTATTCTTAGAGGACCTGTTTGGGTGCTATCATTTCACATCCACACAAATGCATCTGACTAAGCCATTGGAGTAGTCCTTGGGCAGAAGGAAGGTACTATTGAACATGCTATTTACTATATTAGTAAAAACTTCCAAGGTGCTGAATTAAATTACATTGTCACTGAAAAAGAGTTGTTAGTAGTCATCTATGCACTAAATAAATTTAGGCACTACATCACAAGTTATGAAGTATTTACTTACACTAATCAGTTAGCTATCAAATACTTAATGAACAAACCTGCTATTAGTGGTAGATTAGCACATTGGTTACTCCTCATGCAAGAGTTTTATGTGAAGATAATAGACAAACCATGCAAAGCTAATGTGGTGGCCGATTTCTTATCAAGATTGCAAGTACCAGATGATCCTACAGCAATTGATGATAGCTTCACTAATGATCACTTATTTTCTAGAGATTCTTTCAATCCATGGTATGCAAAAATAGCCAACTACCTTGCTACAAGAAGAACACCGCATCACTTTTCTCCTAAGCAGCGCTGACTTTTGGTAGAGAAGATTTTTAACTTCTCATGGATAGTAGGCTTCATGTTTTATATAGGAACAGACCAGGTCACCAGGAGATGTGTTCATGAGGATGAAACTTATGACATTCTACAGACATGTAACGATGAGCCATGTGGTATCCATTTTCCAGCAAAGCAGACAGCCTATAAAATTTTAACAACTGGATACTACTAGCCTACTTTGCATAAAGATGTAGCAAAACATACCAGACATTGTGATTGGTGTCAGCGTATGGGGCACCCAACAAAGTCTGATGAAATTCCCCTACTGCCTCAGGTAGTGGTTACGCCATTTGACAAGTGGGGTATTGACTTTGTTGGCCCTATTGAACCCTCTTCTCATGGGAAGTCATACATCTTAGTATGTACTGACTATGCCACAAAGTGGGTTGAAGAAAAAGCTATGAGGCATGTCAGGGATCACAAAGTTGTTGAATTCCTGTATGAATTTCTATTCACTAGATTTGGAGTACCAAGGGAGATATTCATGGATCAGGGAGCGCAGTTCACCTCTAATTTAATAATAGAATTGATGCAGGAATACATGGTACGCCATGGAAAATCTTCACCCTATCATCCCCAGCCCAATGGTCAGGCCAAAATAACAATCAAGAAGATAGAATCCATTTTAACAAAGACAGTTGTTGTTCAAAAAATAAGACTGGGTTACCCATTTTCTTGAAGCCATTTGGGCTTACCGCACAACATGGAAAACCACCACATGGTTTACTCCTTTTGAGTTAGTGCATGGAAAATCAACCTCAATGCCCATTGAGTTTCAACATAAAATACTCTAAACAGCCCTGGATTTGGGCATTGATCTCACCAAAGCAAAAAAGGACTGGTTACTGCAATTAAATGGATTGGATGAATACAGGAAGCCTGAGCTCCATAATACGAAGTTGATTCAACAGCAAAGAAAAAAATGGCATGAAAGGTTCATCCACGATAAGAATTTTTATGTGGGTGATTGGACCCTATTGTATGATTCACGATACTAGAACACACCCAGGAAACTTCAAACCAGATGGCTTGGGCCTTATGAGATAATATTGTGTGTGTGAAAATTGTACCTAGCTATGGACACAACACTTCAGTAAAACATTAGAGGTTAGCAAATCAAAGAAATCTGTAAATAAATGAAACTAAGCTAACTAGGTGATTTACTACCTTCTAGTAGGTGCAAGTATGGTATTCTCAGATTAGACCGAGATCAGTGACAATGCAACACCAAAATGAAGGATTTAATGCTAAAAAGATGAAAGTAGAATGAATGCAGATTAATCTTTTTTTTTGGATTTTGAATGTAATACGATGAAAAAGTTGATATGAAACTAATCTATAATGATTTGGAATGATATGCAAATTATTCTAAGAATGATATGAAAAACTATGCAAAGCTATGAAAAACTATGAATGATCTCACAAAGTCGCTTGTCGCAAAAGCTTGATTCTTTGTATGCAATTTCACCAGAGTAATTGTGCAAATTTGAGAGATGTCAATGTGAAGAGATCAGCCTTGATTTTATAGAAATCTAAGGCTTGAGGATGCATTGAGAAAAGCCATAAATCACTCTTGATAAACTCAGGTTGATTTTTGAGTCAACAAGAAATTAGAAATAGATCAACTCACAAAATCATGCAAAATCATGCAAGAACAACATTTTAACTCAAATCAGAAGTTTTAGATCAGCTTTCAACTCAAAATAGATGTTGAGTTTCAAAAAGATAACAACTTGAATTGATTTTATGATTTAAAGTTTAACTGCTCTTTCAAATGTGCATTGATAATTATGAATTAATTTAAAAATAAAGTGATTTGTCTTCAACTTAACTGATTTTTGAATTAAAATAACTGATTTATGGGTTAATCAATTATTAAATCAAACTTTTATTCAAAAACTATATTATTAAATATTGACAACTTGACTTAATCAATTAAATAAGAATTTAATCAATTATTCATAGGATATTTCAATTTATTGTCAAAATTAAATAATATAATTTAGGAATAAATATAATTAAATTTAATTAAATAATTAAGTGGCAGTATTAAACATAATTAATTAAATATTCAGAATATTCAGTTAATCAAATTTTAGGATAAATATGATTTATCACCAAATAATTATTAAATTAAAGATAATTAGGAATATTCCCCGACCTGATTGTCCAAAGGAGTTGAAACGGTATCACATCTAAACCCTTTAGTTACGAAGAACCAAGGAAATAACACTAATGAACCGATGGCTACAAAAAACTAATACAATTTACAAGATAGATTAGGATACCAGATTGATATGGATCTCGATGAATCTAATATGCCCCAAGCGATGAGGTCTTTTGATGAATCATCAACTAGATGTGGTTGTTGTCTTGATGACTGAGGAAATAAATTTGATTTACAAACTTGATTGATGTGCAATACCATGCCTCCTTCGGGATGAAAATCAAAATTTGACAAGAAAAGTCAGCATTAAATAGTTTAGAAGCATGTTAATTGATTTGAGAAGTGGTTCTGCACATTTGGAGACACGTTCTGCATCGTTTGGAGGTCCTGAAGACCAAGTTTGACTAAGGTTTGACCATGAGTTGACCATGGTTGACCAAGTTGAAATTCAAATAGTTTGATGTTAGATAATTAGTTAAGTTGAATCCTGGATTTCTTTGATGTTTAGAAGGTCGAATATGGAAGTAGTTGACAAGATAAACGATCTTACATTTTGATTTTGATCCCAAAAATGGATTCTACTTGTTGTTTCGTTGGAGGGACCTTCATACAATGCTCAATCCTTGTGTCATGTTTAGCGTAGTTTTGGAGAATCATTAAGCATCAAGCTAATTTGGAAATCATGAGATAAATTCAATCATGCAAAGTGCAAAATGAAATGCAAACCTAAGACCTAGGACCTAGTAACTGATCATGTTTCGGTCATTTTCATCATTGAATTTTTAGGTAACCAGATAAATCAATACAACATCCACTAGTTGGGAAACTATGAATGTATGAATATTTATTTGTAGCACAAAACTCAATACAATGTCCACTGGCCATACAACCATAGACATATGAATATTTATTTTGTTTTCAAAATGTCAGATTAGATATAAGCACCAAGGAATAAATGCCAAGATGACCTAAGTATCATGTCCATTTTGATATAGTAATTTGTATAAGCATCAAAACATAGATGTCATGATCACTTGAATATGCCTTGCGGTACAAACACATCAAGTAGTCAAGAGATTATTCTAAATCCATTGTGAATTACCCACAGTGACCCTTTATTGTTCACATCCTTAGGCAAGATCGCATTTAATAGAAGGAGTAAGAACTAACTCAAAAAGACAATAGTTAGATAAGACTTCCTTGAGTTTTTTGGGTATCAATGGTCGAGGTACTCATGGCCATCCAACATGAAATGGAGGCTCTTACAGACGGACACCATTTTAATCCAAATTTTTCAAAGTTGTTAAATTTTCACTCAAAGTAGAAGACAAAGAAAAGATTATTCCCCCTATCATCACTCTCTAAATCCTATAAAGGACATCATCAAAGAGCTTGAAAGGACATAATATACAAAAATCTCAATGTGAATCAGTAGGCATATAAGGAGATAAAATCATGTGAAGCATAGATTGTTTTCAGTTTGTGTTTGATGTTGTAGTTCATTTGTGTTTGATTGCAAAATCCTTTCTAGTAAGGAGACTGACTGACTGACTTGGATGTAGCTTCAAAGGACTCTAACTAGATATGACACGTCTGAGATACTGAGGACTATAGGATATGACTTTGATTGCCCCCAAGTTTGAACATTGATAGGAGACAGACATTTTTCCCAATTGGTGTACAAACTAACTTTATTGAAATAAGGATATATACAGACTAAAGTAGACTAAAAGTTGGGAAAGACCAAGATTGTGCTGATAGATGGAGCATTTTGAACAAGTGACGCCCATTTGCCAAGTTTTCACCATCTTGGCAAAGATTCTATTTTTTCTACCAAGGCACATGTTACCAGGTTTTCACCAAGGCACTTTTTCATTTTCTCATTTTTTTGTATTTTTCATTTTTTCTATTTTTTTGTAGTTTTGATATTTTTTATTTTTTTGTGAATCATCAAGGTGCCTATTGCTAGGTTTTGATCAGGATGTTCATTTTTTCAGGACTTTTTCCAATTTTTATGATTTTTTTCAGGACATTTTACCATAGATTGAATGCCATAGGCATAGAATTTCTTCAGACGGAGAACGTTGATTAGTTCTCGGAGCTATTCTCTGTCAGTCATTGAGAGTTGATAGGCACCAAAGAAAAAAGTAGTAGTGAAAACAAAGGGACCTCATCAGTTGGATTCAAACTTCCCCTTGCATTCTTTATGTGATTGATTTTTAGGATTTTCTCTCAAGACTAGATTGCCAACCTGAAATTCTCTGTGTTTGACTTTCTTGTTGTAGCCTCTAGACATTCTTTTTTGATAAACTCTGAGATGATCATACGCTGCTTGTCTGTGCTCATCTAGTAGTTCAAGGTCTTGCAGCCTAGACACTTTGTAGTCATCATTAGTTACTAGACCATGCATTCTGATTCTTTCATGATGGGATTTCAACCTCAATAGGCAATACCGCTTCAGACCCATAAACTAAAGTGATTGGTATAGACCCCAGTGGGTGTTTTGATACTTGTTCTGTATGCCCAAAGAGCTGGATTGATCATGAGATGCCAGTCTCTTCCTGTATTATTAACTGTGTGATGCAAGATTTTCAATAGATTCTTGTTTGAAGCCTCTGCTTGTCCATTCCCTTGAGGATAGTAGATTGATGACCAATGTTGTGTAATCTTGAATTTAGCACATAGATCATCTATGTCTTTGTTCTTGAATTCTCCCTCATTATTTGTGACTATTGAATGTGGAATACCATACCGACATATGATGTTGTTTAGAATGAAAATGAAAATTTTCTTGTCGGTTGCTTGAGTCAGAGGGACTACTTCTACCCATTTTGTGAAATAGTTTGTAGCTGTAATTATATGGGTATGTCCATTAGAAGATTGAGGATGTATGGCTCCTATAAGATCAAATGCCCATTGTTGAAAAGGCCATTACGTAGTAAAGGGGATAATATCTCTCCCTAGTGCATGAATCAAGTTTTTGAGCTAGTGTTAAACCATTAGAATGTGATCCACATATTCCATCGTGGACTTCCTTTAATGCACGCTAAGATTCATCATGTTCTAGACACCTTAGAAGAGTACCATCTAGACTCCATTTGTATAGATCATTGCTAATGATAACATATCAAGATGCATTTCAGATAAGGTTTCATTTCACATACCAGTTAAAGGATTTAGGAATGATTTGGTCTTGAAGGTAAGAGAAAAGGTTTGTGTATCTGGAAGAATCATGACCAACAACAGTGCAGATCATTCAGGTTTCTGGGAAATCAGAGGCTGGGAATGATAGTGCTTCCACCAGGAACTCATAATGTAGCTCATGTTTGGGTTTCTGTAGTAGAGATGATAGCATTGCCATAGCATCAACAACCTTATTCTCCAATCTAGGAATTTTCTCAAATGAGATAGATATGAAATATTTCTTGAGATCATCGACCATGCGCTTGTATGGAACTAAATTTTCATCCTTCATTTGGTATACATCATTGACTTGATGGATGACTAGCTGTGAGTCTCCATGAACATGTAACTCTATCACTCACCACTCAATTTCTATCTTCATGCCATTAAGAAGGGCTTCATATTCAGCAATATGGTTTGTGCAAGGAAAATTTAATCTGAATGCTTTAGGTATTGAATATTCTTGTGGTGTTATGAACAATATGCCTACTCCAGATCCATTCTATGTATAAGAGCCATCAAACAATAACCACCATGTCCTAGAAGAGAGATTCATGATAGAGGAATCTGGGAATTCCATTTGCATTGGTGTATCATCAATCATAGGTGTGTCAGCCAACTGATTAGTAATGACCTAGCCCTTTTATAGCTTTTCATTCAACATATTCAATATCAAACTCGATCAATAGCATCACCCATTTAGCTAATCTACCTATGAGGGCAACTTTTCTCAATAAGTATTTCAATGGATCTATCTTAGCTACCAAGTGTGTGGTATGAGCCAACATGTAATGTCTTAGTTTCTCTGAGGTGAAGATCACAGCTAGACAAGCTTTCTCAATCATTGGATAGTTCTTCTCATAAGCTACCAACATTCTACTGATGTAGTATATAGCCCTTTCTTTCTTGTTCTCATCATGTTGTGCAAGTAATGCCCCCAGTGATGTATCTATGGCGGAGACATATAGGATCAATGGCTTCCCTTGAATAGGAGGCATCAAGATAGAAGGATTTGATAGATATTGCTTGATATGATTAAAATTCTTCTCACATTATTCATTCCATACAAAAGGCACACCTTTATGTAATGTCTTTGTAAAAGGTTGTGATATGTCTGCTAGCTGAGATATGAAACATCTAATAGATTGCACTCTCCCTTGAAGATTTATCATTTAACTGATATTTTTAGGAGGTTGCATCTCCATGATAGCTTTGACTTTAGAATGATCTACTTCAATGCCCTTCTTTGAAACAATGTAACCTAAGAGCTTTCCAGAAGTGACACCAAAAGCACACTTTTTAGGATTCAGTTTGAGATTAAACTTCTCCATTCTATCCAATATTTTTCTCAAATCATTCAAATGTTTTGATCTTATCATTGATTTAGCCAAGGTGTCATCAACATAGTCTTCCATAGTTTGTTGCATCATGTCGTGAAAGATAGATGTCATAGCTCTTTGATATGTAGCACTGGTGTTTTAAAGCCCAAATAGCATGACATTCCAACAAAATGTACCCCATGCACATGTGAAAGCATTTTTCTCTTGATCCTCTGGAGCAATTTTGATTTGATTATATCTAGAAAAACCATCCATTAAGGAATACATCTCGAAAGCCACAGTCATGTCCACTATCATATCAATGTGAGGTAGTGGAAAATCATCCTTAGGGAATGCTTTGTTCACAGCTCTAAAATCTATGCACACTCTAATAGATTTGTCTCCTTTAGAAATAGGTACAATATTTGAGATCCATTCAGCATAGTCAATAACGTGAATGAATCTAGCTTTTAGTAATTTCTCAAGTTCATCTTTGACAAGAAGTGCTACATGTGGATGCATATTTCACAACTTTTGTTTGACAAGTTTCACTCTTGGAGATATAGAGAGATGATGCATTATATGATTAGGATCCAATCCTGGAATATCTGAATATTTCCATGCAAAATTGATCTTCTTCTCTATTAAGAAAGTTGTGAATGTTTGTTTCTCTTCCTCTAATAAAGATTGTTCTACATGAATTAGTTGTGGTTCCTCTATCATACCCAAGTTGATAGATTGAGTGGGCTCAATCAGTATTGGAGATTAGTCCTATAAATGACTTGGAAGGACATCAAATATCTCATCCCTAGGTGCCTCAGAGAGGTTTTCACCTTCAGATACATCTTTTATTTTTACTATTTTAGGTTCTGAGACTACCACAAAGTGGTTTTCACCCTCAGAACTCTTTTTCTTTTTATATTTATTCTTTTGACTAAGATATTTGATATCCAACTCCATCATGCTAACGCTAGGCTCATTGATGGAAGTCATAATAGGTTCAATGAAATTGAGATAGCATGCAAGGGAATAGTCTAATTCAAGGGTATAGATGTCTTGGTTTGGATTTTCAAACATTTGGTCAATTAGTTCTGGATGTTAGATAGTAAGTTCAAGAAGGGATTGGCTAATCATATTAACACACATAGTATTAGCATCATTAGAAATGACCTGACTCACAAAATCAAAGGTGATACTACTACTTGAGATGTTTAGTCCATTAAGAGGTGCAACATCATTATTGTATTCTATCTCGAGAATAAGTGGATCAGACTTGTCAAGTTCATCATTTTTCTCTAGACTTACATTGGGTGTAGGTGCATATTCGTGAATGATATCTACATGTTTCTATGTGATAAGCTCATCTTCTTTTGGAATGACTCCCCATTCATAATCATTGGATTCATCTTCTAATTCAGGACCTCCAAGAAATCTAAGAACATGTGTAAAGTCAGGACAGATCCCCCAAGCAAGATTCCCTTCAAATTCTGATTTGAATTCATATTCATGAGAGTCTATTTTAGAATTGCTAGAAAGTCCTAGATTTTCAGCTGCGGTGATAGTTTTACCTTCCTCTTGGTTAGTAGTAGGTTCTTGTGTTTCTACTACATTGATTCTTTTTATTGGGTCATCCTCATCTTTGAGAAGATCTAGTATTTCTTGAGATAAACATTCATAAGGAATAAGTTCAGAGCTATCTGAATCATCACTGTCCGATTGTTTTTCATCTTCCTCTTTTTCATTAGTCTCTTCTGGTGTGATTTGTTCTATTATATGAGAGGAGTTACCCTTGAGGTAAAAGGGTTTCTTTCTATAGCCTAGGCTTGCAATATCTTTGTTTGGCCTATCAGTATGCAAAATAGGTGCCATGAAACCTTTTCCTCTCACTCCTAGAGGTCATTTGCCTAGATATCCCATTTTAGCTATCAGTTTATCCCTTGGACCATATGACTTGGAAGGGATTTTTGGTGTTTTAGAGTCACATGTTTGAACAATTTGGGATTGAGGTTCCTCTTTGTATAGCCATGCAAGCACAGCTTCATCTTCTTCAAACTCTTGTTTGGATACTTGTTCAGCAATAAAATTTCCCTTATAGGTCTCAAGAGGTTCTTTGGATTCTGGTTTGGACTATTTTAAAGACTGTCCATAGGATTTAGGTGAGATAGGGAGAGATGTTAGAGATAGGACTGGTTCCATAGTATATTCTCCCATACTATTTTCTTTTATTGTGACCTCTTTTGCAATTGTTCTATCTTGGATGTAGACACCATGTCTATTTTCTTAGTGGAAGATTCTCTGTTATTAGGAACAAGTTTGTCCGCACTTTCTTTCAATGTATTACAAGTTGTAGATATGTCAGATGGAATTGTTACTTCTACTCCTTCATAGGGAAATTTCACACACTGATGCTATGTGGAAGGAATAGCTCACATTTCATCTATCAAGGGTCTTCCTAGAAGAATGTTGTAAGCCAAAGGTAGATCAAGAACTTGACATGTGATATCTCTAATAATTGGTCCTGTTCTGATAGGTAAGACAATTGTTCCCTTGGAAGATCTTTCTTGCTCATCATATGCCTTTATAGTTATATTCTTTGTAGGATCAATGGCAGCTTCTGATAATCCTAGTTGTGTGATCAAGTTGTAAGAACAAATGTTTAGGCCAGCACCTCCATCTATCAACACACGTTTGACACGATGGTTTTGGATCAAGACTTTAATGTGCAAGGGTTGGTTATGTGGATGAATCAAGGATTTATCATCTTCCTCTAAAAAGGAGATATACTAAGGTGATGTCAGATGACCAACCATAGTCTAGAATCTATCTAGATCAAGATTGTCAGGAACATTGGAACCGAGTAGAGCTTTATCCAAAATGGCTCTATGAGCAAGAGATATCCGAAGAAACTCAAACATTGATATCTTCGCATTGGTATGCTGGAGTTATTGGACAATACTATATGATGTCATCCTCATGTCTTTAGGATTTGATGATTTAGAGGTAGCCTTCTATTTAGGAGTAGATGAAAGATTGAAAGGCACCTTAAGAAAATTTGATGAATCTAAGATTTGTCCTTGTAGATGTGCCTGAGCTTGTGATCGAGTAACTGCATTTTCTGATTGATTATCCTTTCTTAAAATAATGATGACATTGCAACATTCAGATAGGCATGGTTCAACCATATCTATGACATCATTATTTCTAGAGTATGTATAATTGAATTTAGCACCCATTATAGGTTGAGAAGATGAATCTCCTTGACCATGTTTCAGAAATGGTTCCATGAATGTTGTATGATCATTGTTGCTTTTATGATTATCAATTACAATTTCTCCATTATCAATTTTGTCTTGTATGATGTGTTTCAAGCATATGCAGTTATTGGTTTTATGACCCTTATTGTGATGGAAATCACAAAAATTAGTCTCTTTCCACCATTTCGGTTTAGGTTCGGGATCAAATACTTTTATCTCAGGAAAGGCGATCATATTGTTGGCCAACAAAGATTTCATGGTGGATTCCAAGGACTCTCCAAGAGGAGTAAACTTTCATTTAGGATCTGTAGCCCAAGGTTTATAGTTAGATGACTTTTTGTTTGACTTTTTTATTTTGGCTTCGGAAGCTTTGATGTCTTGGGTGCCAACAATGAGATTGAAAGTGGTGCCTTAGATGGGGAACAAATAGTATCAACAATACCATCTATGATGACGCCTTTGTTCTTGTTCTAGTTTTTGTTCTTGTCCTTAGAACTAGATCTAGATTCATACTTGTCCTTTTGAAGTGATATGTCTCCTTTTTTCACAAGTACTTTCTCAATTTTGATTACATTGTCTACCATCTTATAAAAGGATGTATGATTTTGCATTTGCAATGGGTAGTTGATTTTAGGAACAAGGTTGTTGATGAAAATTTCTAGCTTCTCAGTTTTTGGAGTGGGTCTATCATATAGAGAAAAATTCTTCCTCCATCATTTGAGAAAAGTTAGGAATGGATCTCCTAGATATTGTTTCAAATTGCAAATGTTGATCATGGTGACTGGATGCTGGATGTTGTAGGAGTATTGTTTCTAGAACAGTTTGATTAACTCCTCAAAGGTTTTTATTGTTGAAGGCATTCTAGAGAACCAATGAATGGTTGCTCCTCCCAAAGATCGAGGGAAGAGACGCATTAGGTAGGTTGGTTCGTGCATGAACTCCATAGATTGAGTATAGAATTTCCTGACATGATCTTGAGGATCAGATTTTCCATCATATTTGTCATATTTAGGCATTTCCACTCTTTTTGGGAATGGTGGCATGTTCAAGTCCTTATCAAATGGAAAAGGGCATAGAGCCTCCATGGAGAACTCCTTAGGTCCCTTCTCTTTTTCTATTTTGTTGAGCTTGACTTGCATGGCATGCATATGATTCATCATAGCCATGATAGGAGTATCTTCCTCATGTGTAATGATATCTTCAACATTAAAGTTTGGAGGAATTTTAGCTCCTTGTTGAGGTAAATCTAGGAAATATGCCTCTTTATCTTCCTTCAAGAAATGCCTCATCATTTTCTTGAAGTTATCATCATTTTGATATTGGGCAATTTCAGTAGGTGTGGGTTCTTGATCCACACCATGTTGGGATTGATGTCCTTGGGAACCTTTGTTTGTTCCTCCTTGAGACATAGTGTTATTGTGAGGACTATTGGGAATTGATTGATGAGGGGTTGGTTGATGACCTGCGTGGATCGATGTAGGAGGAGTGACATAACCACCTTTCAAAAAGAGATTTCCAAGAGCATCTTCTCCAAATTTAGTAGTGTCGTAGGGTTGATGAAATGTCTCATCTATCACAGAAGATGCTACTGAAGATAATTTGGGTTTTTCTCCTTGTTTTTGATGTGATGAAGCTCTAGTTTCCACCATTAACCTTGGGTGAAGCAAAAGAGCAAGATGAAGACAACTAAAGAATGACTTGATTCAAGAAGATCGAATGATGCAACCTTGTCAAGATTGACTTGATTAAAGATTAGATTGGACATAAATGAAGGATACTATGCCCTAGTAGTATGGGTGGATGTCCAAAACATGGTAGACACGAGCTCGCAACACTTAGCCATTTTTTTTTTTGAAGATTGAATTGAAGATAATTATGACAAGGTTTTGACACGAGATAAAAAAGACTCAAATCAATAGATCAGAAGGCTGGATCAAACTCAAGAGACCACTTTTTGGAAAATAATTGGATTCTTTCTAGTTTCTTCTCTGTTCCTGACACACTAATTTTTTTTTGACAGAATCTAGAAGTAGGCTGTAAAAACTGGATTTCTAACAATTTTGGCAAGTTTCTGGCAATTTTTCAAAATTCTTATACGACTTTCTCCAGTCTCATACGAGTCTAGGTAGGCTCTGGCATGACAATTGACAAGACTCATATGATAATTGTAACACTCATACGATAGTTGATAGCAAGTTTTTTTATTTTTGCTTGTGATTTCTGACAAAAATCATACGACAATATACGAGCTCTCATATGGCAATATGGGGGTTCTGATACAACAAAGGGTCAAAACTTGTACAAGTTTCTAATCCTGTGGGACAACTTTGGACTCCAGAAAGGAATTTTGCATCAGATGTCATAATTTTTTTAGTTTTCAAAATCAGTTTATTTGTAAGATTTTCTCTATTCAGGTTTGCAGATTCGTGTAATAGTTTAGGATTGTTCATTTCCAAAGACCAAGTAGATAGAAAACATAGAATAGCAAGCAAAGGGAAGCAATCAATCATCTGAAAATAATGAACAAGGGCAAAATCAACCTTGCACATGAACAAGCAATAGTGACTTATTGTGATAATCCCTAAGAATGCTAACTGTGTATGTTCTCAAAAGTTTTTTAATAATGCACATAGTCCTAGAAAATGAAAAATGGGCCTCGCTAAGGTTTGTAGTAATGGTCTAACTATTCAACTTTTGTGATCTCAAGAGGGTGAACTTCAATCAATCAGGAGCTACTAGGGAGATCTGACAGCCCAACAAGAGACCACACTTGTGGAGATTTCTTCCACAAAGACATTTATATAGCAGTTGTTGCCACCACGGTGAAAATGGCTATTACCACTTGAGGTTCCATCCATGTGGTTGACCCAATAAAGGGAATGTCCACTATAGTTAACCCTCTCTAAAGGTGACTCCCAAAAGATACCACATGGGGACTAGATTAGATTCAAGGATCTAGGTTTCTGGTACTATCCAAAAAGGAAGTAGAGCATAATCCCCTAGCCTTTTCACTTCACCAAAACAAAGTAGATAGATTAATTCAACATGCTAAGACTAAAATTATCTCACCAAGATTTGTGATGTCAACAACTATGTCTATCGATCTCTCTGGAGAGACAACGTATCGATCAAAAGCTGAGGACCAAACCTAGTAAAACCATGAAATAATCTCAATAATCTCCCTACCTACAAGGGGATCCTTCGTCAAGAAGAGCTTCGCATGCATAAACAAATGAATGAAGCCCACTCTCTCAAGATCATCTACAAATAGTGTTCATAGGGCCTATTTACTATGTGTAACAGATATGCAAAAAGCAAATCTATGTTTGTTTTATAGCCCAAAATTGAAGTCTATGATATGAAAGTAGGAAAAGTCACACAAGCTTGACATGTGAGAGTTTGTTTTATGTCCAAAAATGAAGTGTTATCAGATGTAAAAGAATACCTCAGTTCCTCACAACACACTTAGTAGATTTTACATGTTTTAACAATTTTTTGTTGTGCTTTTCCAACAAAAATTAGTAAATACCAATCAGAAATAGAATATCTCAATTGTTAGGGTTAGTTGTTAGTCCAAATCCAAAAATTAAATCTAGAAAACTACCAGAAAATTTAAAATGACAATTGAATTCTGGTATCAAAACTCGTACGACAACTAGTTACCTCCCACATGACAGTCTGGAAACTCGTATGATGGTGGGTGTATGCCCACGCGACAAAGTAGCTCCCAAATGACAATCTATAAGAATAGATACAAGCCTCGTAAATCTCAACTATCATACGACAGTCAGTAGGTTCTGGTATGACTTTCTGACAAAACTCGTATGAAAAATGTACGGACATAAATTAAAGATCAAATTTTTGGCTAGAAAATGATATAAACTTGATAGAAATTGTTAGAATAGAAATGGAAACCCGTTTCAGGGTCCCACACTGGGTGCCAGATTTGTGTGTGTGAAAATTGTACCTAGCTGTGGACATAAAACTTCAGTAAAACATTAGAGGTTAGCAAATCAAAGAAATCTGTAAATAAATGAAACTAAGATAACCAGGTGATTTACTGCCTTCTAGTAGGTGTGATTATGGTATTCTCATATTAGACCAAGATTAGTGACAATGCAACACCTAAATGAAGGATTTAATGCTAAAAAGATGAAAGTAGAATGAATGTAGATTAATCTATTTTTTTGGATTTTGAATGCAATAAGATGAAAAACTTGATATGAAACTAATCTAGAATGATTTGGAATGATATGCAAATTATTCTAAGAATAATATGAAAAACTATGCAAAGCTATGAAAAACTATGAATGATCTCACAAAGTCACCTGTCACAAAATCTTGATTCTTCTTATGCAATTTCGCTAGAGTAATTGTGCAAATTCGAGAGATGTCAATGTGAAGAGCTGAGCCTTGATTTTATAGAAATCCAGGGCTTGAGGATGTTTTGAGAAAAGCCATAAATCACTCTTGAGAAACTTAGGTTGATTTTTGAGTCAACAAGAAATTAGAAATACATCAACTCACAAAATCATGCAAAATCATGCAAGAACATCTTTTTAACTCAAATCAGAAGTTTTAGATCAGCTTTCAACTCAAAATAGATGTTGAGTTTCAAAAAGATAACAACTTGAATTGATTTTCTGATTTAAAGTTTAACTACTCTTTCAAATGTACATAGATAATTATGAATTAATTTAAAAATAAAGTGATTTATCTTCAAATTAACTAATTTTTGAATTAAAATAAATGATTTATGGGTTAATCAATTATTAAATCAAACTTTCATTCAAAAACTATATCATTAAATATTGACAACTTGACTTAATCAATTAAATAAGAATTTAACCAATTATTCATAGGATATTTTGATTTATTGTCAAAATTAAATAATATAATTTAGGAATAAATATAATTAAATTTAATTAAATAATTAAGTGGTAGTATTAAACTTAATTAATTAAATGTTCAGAATATTCAATTAATCAAATTTTAGGATAAATATGATTTATCACCAAATAATTATTAAATTAAAGATAATTAGGATAATTAGGAATATTCAAAGAATATTCCCCGATGTAGATTTACGATAAAATCAATTCTTGATAAACTGATGCGCAGATGTGCGTTAGGTTAGGACTTTGATGTCGATTTCATTCGATTTGAGGATGTAGAAGGTTAATGAACCTATAGCCCATTTTTGGGGTATTACAAATATCAATATTTGACAATGGAGCAGTTCAACTTTCAACCATTGACCCTGTGAGATTCAAGTTACTTGTAAATGGACATCACCTAAAACTCTACAACAAGCCTGACAATCATGAAGAGTTCCTGCAGTAGTTCCAGAGCAGCGGTGACACACACGATCCTACAGCCGAAGAATTTGGGTCTCCTACCCAACATTCTACCGATTCTTGATTCCATTCAAGAACACCATAATAAACATTTCACATTTTGTGGAATTATTTCTCTGTAATAAATTTCATTTCACCTTCTCTCTCCTCCACCCATCCATTCCATCCCATCAGTTCATCATTGCAAATGCAATTTTTTAGAACACTCTTCGTGCAGTGCTTCCAAGTTCGTGTCACATACCCTCGTACATATTACATTTTATTCATTAATTTTTAGGATTGTGTCATTTTAATTTTCTACTCTTACATAACCTGGCTTGGTGGGACCCATGCCATTACTTAGTTGGGGGGGGAAATATTCTATTTTCAAAATTCAAATTAGCATGTAAATATTGAAGTTTCTTGTCTTTATGAGATGACTGCCATCATGTATTGTTGATCTGTCCTTCCATGATTGCATCATCACATCTGTAGTGAAATTAAAGATATTAAAATCGTAATTTAATTTCTAATAATATGCCATGAGGTGTTTGGGGTGGCAGCCCTTGGCATGAGTGAGCTATTATGAGATGTTATGCAAGAAAACATATCATTATATTTCATGCAAAACTCTTTAATTTCATGAAGCAAGTAGCATTTGGTACACCGCCTTTTTTGTCTACAACATCCTATGCCGTAACACTTTGAGTTCTGTGATTTACCATTGTTGAGCTATGTGAAAATACCAAGTTATGCAAAATTCAAAATTTTCTGAGCATAATGGGAGGTGACCTTCAAAGACATGAGCCAGTGGATCATAGGGTTTTGTTGGGTGACGCATCCATTTTTGAAATGTTTAGAAGGAGAGGATGGTTGGATTACTACTTGAGTCTTAAGGGGTTTGATGAAGAAGTTGCTCTGCAATTTCTAACCACCTTGAAGGATGGATTTGTGGTGGTCAAGGGCTTAAAGATTGAATTTACAGAGAATGTAGTGGCTGAAGTAACTGGTTTGCTGTGGGAAGGCAAACAATGGGCGAAAGACCTCGACCTACATTCAGCTAGGGCTCAGTTCACTTTGCATGGTGACCCCCAGCTAAATGTCGATAAGAAGAAAGGTACTTCTAGACTATCTTTTCCTCTGGAATTCATTCAGCTAGCTGCATTCATTATCCAGTAATTCACCCGTGAAGGACATTACAAATACTTGCATGGCCTACATTTCAAAATTCTGAGTCATCTTCGACATGACAATAGACTGGTAAATCTTCCCAATTTCCTGTTTAATATTGTGAAAAAGAAAGCTTCCTTAAATAAAAGAATTCTTGCAAATAAATAAGGTAGAACCTAGGATGGTCAGCCCTAGAGGTCATGGTGTTGGGCGGAGAGAACAAAGATCAACTGGGGTTTGGAAAATTGTCCAAAGGATAGAAAATGTTCCTGAATCTTCTCCTTGTATTTCTCAACCATCTAGGAAAAGAACTTGCAATGTTGGTGCCTCCACTTCTAAGAGGAAGAAAAATAAAAGTAAAGAAACTACCAATATCCCTGAAACACCATCATCCGTAAGGACCAAGTCTATATCTAGGAGAGACAAGGGTAAAACAAAGGAGACAGAAGAAGAAATATCAGAGTAGCAACCTAGTAGTAATACTCATGATGTTGAAGAAACCTTACATTCTCATGGGGAAGAAAATCCAGAAAATCCTCCTGAAGTAGCTGTAGAGGAAGTAACCAGTAGAAGGAGGAAACAAAAGAGTCCTCTGTGCTCATCCACACCCCCCAGAAGGAGAAGTGCAAGGCTTTTTGAAAAGGATGTTGAAGCTCCTATTCTAATTTTTAACCTAGAGTCCTCTGAATCCATAGAGAAGTCCTCTTCAGAGGAAATGTTTCAACAAAATATAGCCAGTGACACTGAATTCAACAACCAAAGTCCACAAAAAGAAGTTAACCCTAGTGTTAACTATATACTTATTGAAAGTGATGAGGATTTTGAGGAATCTGAAGAGTTTGAAAATAACTTTGTTAGGCAAGACATTCATAGTGATTCTGAGGGCTCTCCTTCAAAAGAGTATCCAAAATTTGGAAAAGATATTGTTGAAGAAGTGCCAAAAAAAATGAATCAGGATGGATCAGAGAGGTTGGCTAAGGTAGCAGCTGATTCTAGTGAGGAGGGAAATGTAATAAAAAGTCTTGTTCTATGGAAAGGAGAATCCTCCACACCAAAAAGAATAGTAAAAAACCCTCACTTGGCATCTGGTTGGGTAGATATTCTTAATCAAGGACCCTTACCACCACCAAATTTGTCTACACCCTTGGCTGTAGGGATAAATTTTTACCAACAATTGTTGTGGGAAAAGGCACAATGGAAATTAGAAAAGGAAAAATTGAAGCATGTCATTGATGAGCAAGGCCATCAGATAGAGCAGAAATTAGATCAGATTGAGGTGTTGAAAAGGAGGATTGATCAAATTATAGGATTGATTGCAGAGCTCATGGAATGTAGATCACTGTCTCCAGTATATGCATTATTGCTTAAGGAAAAACTTGTTAATTTTAAGTTAACAAGAATTGTAGAAGGGCTCAGTCCCTCTATTTCAACCCTCCATGAATTCTATGATGCATTCCAGTCTGCCCCAATGACTCTAAAAAACTTATTGTGTGAGTTATACCTACATAACTTGGTAGTCACAAATGATACAGAATGGAACTCACTCCCTTATGTGGGAGATGTGTAGTTAAGGGAAGTTATGTCCTGGATGCAAAATGAAATAATTAGGGAGCACCAAGCTATAATGTACCTTACATAAATAATGAGATGATAGCTCCCTTGTTGATGAGGCCTGAAGTTCAGCATTCCAAGTGGACATATTTAGACTAGCTTTCTGTTACAACAAACTCAAGTGGAGCTAGTAAAATATATATAGTAAGAGAGAAAGCTTTTATAGATTGGGACTAGCATTCCCCACATGATATTGTAGTAGAAATTAGTGCTTCCAAACAAAGATGGATACGGATGTCACATGATCTAAAGTCAAGGGAACCTCACTCTCCATAGAATTTAACCCTTTCTACAAGAAGAATTCCATGGTACATTATGCTGGGAAGGACACTCTGCAATTACTGGTTCCCATTAAAGTTTCAGCCTCCTACAGCCATTGCTAGCAATGAATGATAGTGTAGTAGATCATGATATGGCTACCGAAGTCCAGTGATGGGAGAGACTCGAAGAAAATCACAGGTACTTTGATTATGTTAATGATGAGTCTGAGGAGAAAACAACTAGTGACTTAAGACTTCATGCCAGGATCCAGAATTTCATGGTTGTTATGGACCAGCCATAGTTCAGTTGGGGGGAATGATGGGCTTCTAAATAGCCATCTTTATTAGTACTTTTTATCCTCTTTCCAGACAGTTAATTGCACATAGACATGAATTAATAGTTTTCAAGCATATGAACTTATGGTTTTTTATGTATATGTTATATATATGTGAAAACATAAAATGGAAATGTAGATGGTTTAAAGACATGATATTTTCTTGAATTCATGGACAAGAATGATATAATGTAGTAGCTATACATGTTAATGAATGTTTCCTTGCCTGTGCTATGTTTTGGGTAGTCTTCCTCCAGTAGCCATAGGATTTGCAAGAGTGTTAATTAGAACCTTGTACCATTTTCCTAATATTAATGATAAGGTTATATATGTATATAGGAGGTTGTGTGGGCATTGATTGTTTTGCAGGTATTTACCATGAGCATTCAAGAACTGACATAATGGCACTCGAATAGTCAAATCTAGCCATGGCTTGCAAGATCTTTGCAAACGGAGAAAATCAATCGCTATTTTATGTTGCATGTAGCACACGGATTTAGTTCCCTCAATGTGCTATATTCCTAGAGATTTATTCATGTTTAATGTTGTTTCTATTTTGAAACTTTATGATTTTGTAACTGATACTCATTTATGAAGTGATTGTAGATTTAGGAGGTAGTTGTAGTTTTCCTTCAAATAATCAACTATGTAACTCTTTAGGAGTTAGTCAAATGAATTGGTTTTTATAAACGAACTATTGTGATACTATTTTCAATAAAGTGTAATCCTTTTTGTTATCGATTAATATAATGCTTAGTTCAAGTTTATATCTTTTATCTTGATTTTATTTCCTATTCACTCATTCAAGGGGGCCCACTTGATGAGTGAATTGTTTTATTAGTGTAGAATTCATTTCCCTGTTTATTTCTAAGTAAGATAGAACTTTGTTGTTCCTGCAGCTACTAATAGTAGAATTGGTAGACTATTCCTACAACATAGGTGGTTAGAATAATCCCTAGCCATGATTCCCTACTTTGTTAGAATAAATTCATTTACTAGTTCTAACATAGTTTTCCTAAATCATAAGCATTTGAATTCTGTAGATAGTCTTAGATTGAGAAGGTTTGAAGCATATACTTTGTGAATGCCATTCCAAATTTACATCCCTGGTTGATAATTAAATGAGATTGAATAATCCATTTAGAAATCATTTAGGGTGTCCAATCCTAAAATAGGCAATCCATTGCTATGGGTTTCTGATACTATTATTTGGCCAAGCATGTTTGTCATTGATGACAACATATGGTAAGCAACGTGTGTGGAAGCCTGATGGAGAGTTCCTTCAGCATATGTTGCTTAGATATGTTATCAACATAATATCATAGATGTAGAGGTTGATTCTGAGTAAAGATAGTTGTACAATTGTATATATCAGTGAGTGTTCCTAACAGGTCCCAAGAATAGTTCTATATGTGATTTGCAGTACAGTTGTAGTAGAGCATTGTGCTTATATATTTATGTTGTAGACATATATATGATGTTATGTTCATGGACGTAGAGTCAGATATGTAGTACAGATTGAGTTATGAAGTCTCCAGTTGATAGTTATAGTTTCCTAAGTTTATCTGGAAGAGCTGAAAGAGTTTATATGATTACAGTAGTTGTGCCTATCATCTTGGTATGCGCACTTGGATTTATGTTTTTAAGAGAGTTGACAAGGTTTGGTTAAGAGTGCATGATGTTATTCATTATGAGATGAAAGTTGGAGTTAATTTGGAGGAGTCGACTGTGTGTAGTGTGGCGTCTACTCATTTGGAATTATAAAGTCCTAAAATAATGTTGCATGCTTAGTAGAGCCAATTGATGTGTTATTATTGATTTCAAGATGGTTCTAACAAGCTAACTTGATTATATCATTTAGAGGAAAGATATTTATAGGCAATCATTTGTTATTGCTGAGTATGGTTCATGTTGAAAGACAAGAGTAGAGAAGAGAGTGTGAAGTGTTGATCCATCACTAGAAGGTCTATGTGAAAAAGTAAAGAGTTTATGCTATTCATTGGAATTTATCAAAACAACAGGTCTATGCATAGTTCACCAAGATCCAGATATAGTGTGTATTTGTTCAACTGAAGGTTGTAGCCTTCACTCCTTTGAGCAGTGTGCTCTTGGATAGTGTGTCCTCACCCCTAATAGGGTTAATTATAAAAGACTCCTAATAGGGTCCGACCCTTGACCAAGGCACTGTACTAAATGCATTGTAAAGATCAACTCCTAACAGGGTTGTAAGGTCTTCTAACAAGGATCATAATACACTAGTGAAGATTATTAGTGGGTGTCAATTTCCACTAGAGTTTTTACCTATTTGGGTTTCCCCGTAACCAAAATTGTTGTGTTGTGTTAAGTGTTCTCATATTGTGTTTATGGTTAATGTTCTTCTATACTTAATTGGTTAAAGAATTGAATCTTGTAGATAACTGATTAACCCCCCCCCCCCCCCCCCCCCCTCTCACTTATCTCTTGGGACTATTCCTAACATCTTCATCATACCATCCACAAGCCAATGGGCAAGCAGAGATAACAAATCAAGAAATTGAAGCAATCTTGACCAAAATAGTTGTTCATAAGAAGGATTGGGGTACCTACCTTCCTAAATCTATCTGGGTTTACAGAATGACATGGGAAAAAATAACTGGTTTTACCCCTTTTCAATTGGTTTATGAAAAACATGCATCTATTCCTATCGAGTTTCAACACAAGACTCTTAGGATGGCATTGGAATCAGACATTGACCTTACCAGGGCATAGGAGGAATGTAAATTGTAGCTGAATGGACTAGATGAGTATCGATAGTCTGCACTTCACAATACTGAATTGATTCAGAAGCAAAAGAAGAAGTGGCACGACAAGTTCATCAAGGAAAAAAAAATTTCATTTGGTGATTGGGCACTACTATATGATTCATGCTACCAGCATACCCTAGGTAAATTTTAGACACATTGGCTAGGACCTTATGAGATAGTTTCAGTGTTTAAAAATGGAGCAGTTAAGTTGTCTACTATTGATCCTATACGATTCAAATTTCTTGTAAATAGTCATCGACACAAGATTTATCACAAACCTATGAGTTGAGAATACTTCCTATACCAATTCTAGCATCGTGATGATGTCAACACTCTTGTAGCAGAAGCATATGGGTCTTCCACCCAAATTTCAACTAATCTTTGATTCTTATCAAAGATTCCATAAAAAACATTTCACCTCATGTGAAATTATTTCTCCATAATAAAAATTCACCTCACCTCCTCTCTCTACCATTTTTCCACACCATTGCATCACTCCAATATTGGATGTCATATTTTAGAAAAAATTCCTGCAATGCTTACTAGGTTAGTGACACATACCTTTGTACATATTATATTTTATTCATTTTTATTAGGATAAAGTGTTGTTTTAATTTTTACTCTTGCAAGTATTGGCCTGGTGGGACACATGCCAAACATAGTCGGGGGGAGGGGAATATTCAATATTTTTCAAAAATTAAAAACATTATCATGTAAAGGAATGTAAATACATTTCTTGTCTCTTTGAAATGTATGTCGTCATGTTAAAACAACCTGTCATTTCATGCTTACATAATGATTGGAAGGAATTAAAGGTTTAAGCTTAATTTATGTGGTACATTTGCATCATGTTCGAGGTGATATACCTCATCACAAGCGAAGGTATTATGAAATATCATGAATTAAAACACTATTAATTTCTTGAAGTAAATAACATTTTGTACTTCATTTTTCTCGTATGCAACACTTTGATTCTATGAAACTTTAAAGCTTTGTTTTCCATTCTAGTACCTCTGCAAAATTTTATATCTATAATGATGGGGGATGATCTTCAGAGACATGAACCAGATGATCACAGAGTTTTATTAGGTGATGCATCTAGCTGTGAAATGTTTGAGAGAAAGGTTTGGTTGAATTATTGTTTGATCCTCAACGGTTTTGACAAGGAAATTGCTTTTCAATTTTTAAATAATCTGTAGAATGGGTTTGCAGTGGTGAAGGGGTTAAGAATTGAGTTCAGAGAAGATATTGTGGTAGAAGTAACAAGATTACCATAGGAAGGTGAAAAATGGACTAAGGACTTAGACTTATGCTCAGCTAGGGCAGAGTTCACAGTGCATGGTGACCTGTAGCTAATAATTGACAAGAAGCAAGGCACTTCAAGGATGTCCTTGTCATTAGACTATGTCCAACTAGCTTCATTTATAATACATTATTTTACCTGCAAAGGGCATTACAAATGGTCACACAGTCTACATTTCAAACTTTTGAGTAGCCTCTACCATGACAATAGATCAGTAAATATACCTAGCTTTTTGTTTAATATTTTGAAGAAACAAGCTTCTTCGGTATAGTCAGGTAAAGATCAATCAGTTTCTCATCATTTCTTAATTAAATTAATTCTAGAAAGAGAGTTGAATAAACAAATGATTGGAACCTAGGATGAATTTTTGAAAATGGATGAAATGGAGCCTAGAATGGTCTTCTCTAGATGCCAGGGTGTAGGAAGAAGCGATAAAACAGCCACGGGGGTTTGTAAGATAATTCAAAGAACATAAACCATTCCTGAAGCTTCTTCCTCTAACCCTAAACCACCTAGGAAAAGGGCTTGTGAAATTATTACTCCTACTTCTAGTGGGCAGAAAATAAAAGGCAAGAAAATTGTTGTTAGTCCTCAGACCCCGCCTTCTGTAAAAACTAGGTCTACCTCTAGGAAAGAAAAAGGTAAAACCCTAGAAAAAGAAAAAGTAATTCCAGAAGAGAAGCCCAACAATAAAGATGATAGTGACAAATTTGATGAAACATCATCCTTACATGAGAAAGGAATACCATAAAAACCTCCTGTAGCAGTCGTTGAAGAAGTATCTACTAGTAGGAGTAAATGCAAGAATCCTCCATGCTCTTCGAAAACTCCTACTAGGAGAAGTGTAAGGTTTTCCCCAAACATCATCAAGGTTGTTGAGCCTCCTATTTCAACTATTAATATAGAATCCTCTGAATCCATGGAAAGACCCTCTTCTGAAACAATGGTTCAGGAAAATGCAAAAAGTGACAATAGACAAATTTAGGGTGAATATAGTGACACTGTTTCCCATGATAGGAATTCAGAAGTAGAATTTAACTCTAATGTTAAATATATCCTTATTGATAGTTATATAAATGTTGAGGAGGGAGAGGAATTTGTTGATGACTCTATTAGACAAGGTAAACCTAATGATTCAAAAGGTTTACCTTCTGAAAAATTTCCTAAAATCAATAGGGATGTTATTGAAGAAGTGTTAGAACAAAGCAATAAGGATGGGTTGGACACACTAGACATGGCAGTTGTTTCCTGATAAGGGGAGAATATAGTGAAAAATCTTGTTGTGTGAAAAGGAAAGTCATCCACACAAGAAAAGACAAAAAAACCCCTCAGCTTGCACCAGGATGGATCGAAAATTTTAATCAGGGACCCATGCCACCACCAAACCTATCTACACCTCTAACTGTAGGGTTGAATTTGTATCAAAAATTGTTATGGGAAAGGACATAGTGGGAGTTAGAAAAATAAAAATTGAAATGAACCATTAATGAGAAAGCTCATCAATTGGAGTAGACAATAGACCAAATTGAAGTGTTGAAAAGAAGGGTTGTTCAGATCACTGAATTGATTCTAGAGGTTATGGCATGCAAATCACCATTACTGGTATATGCTCTATTTCTTAAGGAAAAGCTTATTAATTTCAAGTTAGCAAGAATTGTGGGAGGATTGAACCTATCTATCTCAACACCCCATGAATTTTATGACATGTTTCAATCAGCCCCTATGTCTTTGAAGAATTTTTGTGTGAGTTGTATTTGCATAATCTTGTTGTACCAGATGAAAGGAACTAGAATTCACTCCTCTATGTGGGAGATGTCCAATTGAGAGCAGTAATGTCTTGGATATAGAATGCAATAAGAAAGGAACATTAAGATTTACCTTATAAAAATAGTGAGATGGAGACACCCTTGTTTATGAGACCTGAAGTTAAACATTCCAGACAAACTTTTCTTGATTGGCTTTTAGTCACGTTGGATCCAAGTGGAGCAAACAAATTTTACTTTGTCAGAGAGAAAGCCTATACAAATTGGTATTAGCACTCATCACATGAGATTGCTACTACAATCACTACTTGTATGCAGAGATGGATAAGGATGCCCCATGACTTGAATGTTAGAGAACCCCATTCTCCACAAAACCTGACTCTTGCCACTAAATGAGCTCCATGGTACATCATGTTGGGCCAGACAAGGCTTGATTATTAGTTTCCATTAAAATTCCAACCACCTATCCTCATGTAGCCATTACTAGCAATGAATGAAGATGTCAAAGATCATAACATGGCTAAAGGAGTTCAGCCATGGGATAGGTTGAAAGAGAATCATGGATACTTCAACTACATTGATGATGAGCTAGGGGAGAAGACTGCTAGTGACCTGAGGCTAAGAGTCAGGATCCACAACTTTATGATTGCTAGAGACCAGTAGCAGGATAGTTGGGAGAAATGATGAGCCTCTTAAATGGCCACCTTTCTAAGTTCTTTTTGTTTCTTTTCAACAATTTATTTTCAAAATAGATACATGGACTTATGGTTTTATATGTATATTTTATGTGTAAAGACATAAAGTAGGACTATGGATGATAGAAGAACATGATATATTATCTTAAAAATGATGGACAAAAATGAGAGAATGCAATAATTATATATGTTGATGAATGATCCTTTACCTATGCTATGTTTCTTGGTAGTTTCCTTCCTATAGCCATATGCCTTGTAAGGGTATTGATTAGAACTTAATACTTTCTTCCTAATACTAATAATGTGAATATGTATGTATCTAAGGTTGTGTGTGCATTAATCATTTTGCAGGGATCATTCATGGCATATTTAAAGATCAGCATGATGGTGCTGAAGGAGTCAAAGCTGGTTGTTGCTACAAGATGCCTTCATGTTGAAGAATTCAAGTGAGTTCTCGAATAGTTAAGGCATTGCTGCAAGACCTTCACATGAGGAATGAGTCAATACAATTTTTTGTTAAATGCAGTGCATAGATCTAGGACCCACAATGTACTATATTCTGGGAGGACTTATTCTTGATGACTATTATTTTTGTTATAAGACATTATGTATCTATAACGATCCTCATTAATGGAGTGATCTTAGATTTAGGGAGTAGTTATAGCTTTCCTTTAAACAAGATGACTGTTGTAACTCTTGGGAATTAGTCAATTTTTTGAATAGAAGCTTTTGCAGGTGTAATATTTTTTTATCTATTTTCAATACAAGTGTACTTGTTCCCATGAATGAATAGAATGCACAGTTTGAGTTCAATCCTTTTATCTTGATTTTGTTTCTATTCACTCATCCAAGGGGGCCCACTTGGTGAGTGAATTACTTTTTTAGAGTAGGAATCATTTTCATGCTTACTTAGAAGTAAAGTAGAACTTTGTTGTTCCTATAACTACTAGTAACACAAGTAGTAGAATGTTCCTGTAGTAGAGACCTTTAGAGTTATTCCTATTGGTGATTACCTTTTTTTCTAGAGTAAACTCATTTCCTTGTACTGGCATAGATTTCTTGAAGCTTAATGTATTTGAATTCCATAGATTAGTCATGGAGATTAAGAGAGTTTGAAGCATATACTTTGCAGATGCCATTTCAAGTTTACATCCCTAGTCTATAATTAAATGAGACTGAATGATCTAATTAGCAACCATTTAGGTTGTCTAATCCTAAAATAAGTAGTCCAATGCTATGGTTTTTTGATGCAATTTTTTGGACAAGCAGTGGACTCATAGAAAGGGTCTTAAATCCTCCAATGAGGTAGATTCTAATAGATCTCATTGTACTCCTAACAGTGTACTAGTCACTCCTAATAGGGTGAACCCTTAGAAATGTTATTTATAGCTCCTAATAGGGAAAACATTTTTACTGCAGTGAAGGGATTGTGGGTATCATCACCACCATGATTTTTTCCCTCTCACTAAGGGTTTCTATGACAAAATTAGTGTGTTATGTGTGATGCATGTGTGGATGTTTGATTTTATTTACTTTTATTTCACTACATCAGTTATATGTTTGGTTATTTGGAAGTTTCTATAAAAGTTAATTACACCTATGGTTGAATTAGTAGACTACTTGATTGTACTGATTCACCTCCCCTAATCAGTACCATCAAATACTAGCACATTATTCATCCTTTGATAGATTATGAAACTTGATATACATCAATAGAAAAAAAAAAGGTCTTAATCTATTATTTTCTTGTCAGAAACTTAGGAATTATCTCCTTAATTCTAAAATCAATGTCATCATATAATTTGATCCTTTGAAACATCTTTTCTCAAAAAATAATCTTTCACAATGATTTGCCAAATGGGTTATGGTGTAGGAACACGTAGGCACAAGAGCACAATTGGGAGGTCAATATGTAATGAAAGAATATTTGATGTCAAAAAAACCATTTTTTACATTTTTGTAATATTTTGAGGTCATTAAATTCATTGAAACAAAAGATGTAAGTGTTAGGAATAGTCCCAAGAGATAACTGAGAGGGGGCGAGGGGGGGGTGAATCAGTTATCTACAAGTTTCAATTCTTTATCCAATTAAGTATACTTAAGCATTAAGCATAAACATAATGATAGAACACTTGAACAAAACACCAATATTTTGGTTACACAGAAACCTAAATAGGTAAAAACCTCGGTGGGAATTGACACCCACAAATAAATTGCACTAGTGTATAATGATCCTTGTTAGAAGATCTTACAACCCTGTTAGGAGTTGATCTTTACAATGCAATAAGTACAGTGACTTGGTCAAAGGTCAGACCCTATTAGAATTCTTTTATGATTGACCCTGTTAGGGGTGAGGACGCACTATTCGAGAGCTCACTGCTCAAAGGGGTGAAGGCTGCAACCTTCTGAATAATAGATACACACTATATCTAGATCTTGGTGAGCTACGCTTTGACCTACTATCTAGCTCAATTATAATGTATATTATATACTCTTTACTTGGTAACATAGACCTTTTGTTGATGGCTCAACACTTCTTACTCTCTTCTCTACTCTTCATATTCAACTCCAAACCATATCTTAGCAATCACAAATGACTACTTATAAATATCTTTCCTCTAAATGATATAATCAAGCTAGCCTGTTAGAACCACCTTGAAATCATATAAGAGAAAAAATGACACTCTTCATTCATATCTCATTCGGCTCTACTAAGCACGCAACATAAACTAGGACCTGTCTAAATCAATAAATGTAGACGCACACTACACACTGTCAGCTCCACCAAATTAACTAATACTTTCTCCTCAAGATGAATTACATCATGCGCTCTTAACCAAACATTGTTAACTCTTCTCTAATCACTAATCCAAGCACACCTATTGAAATGATAGGTGCAACTCATGTACCAATATAATCTCTGTCGGCTCTTCTGGATAAACATAGGAAACTGAAACTAGTGAATAGCGACTGCCTAACTTCACTTCTACTACACAAAAGACTCTGCATCCATGAATAAAATATCATTAACATGTCTCCATCATATATCCAAATGTGCAAGGCTCCATGATAACTATACGAACAATCACTCATAGAACACTACCTGTAACTCTGTCAGGAACACTGTTGACACAAGCTACTACATAACTATATGTACTAATAATTAACCTCTACAACCATGATATCATGTTGATAACATGTCCATGCTATATATACTAAAAGCTCACTACATGATTCTTCCATGCATGTTGCTTACCATATGTTGTCATCAATGAAAAACATACAGTTAGCACTGGCTTGCTGGAAAATCTCCAACAATCTCCCCCTTTGGCATTGATGGCAACATATGGAATGAAAAATGCCACCAATCCAAATGAATAATTGTTTTATAACATTCTCCATTTCCTCATCAAAACTCCCCCAAGGATGAATCCTCCATCTTCTGCATTAATCTTTAATATTCTCCATTTCCTCAACTGAACTTCTTCCATGACTGAATACTACTCCCCATTTACTACTATTTTTCATGAATATATACTACTCCCCCTTTGAAGTCAATGGCAAAGGGTGCTAAACATTTAAGCTTTGGTACTACTTCTAAGGTAAAGTAGTCAACCATCCATCAGTCACCGAGGACTAATGCTCTTTTCCACTTTCTCTAAGTAGAATCAATGAAGGGAATTACTCCTAGCTTCTCCCTGAGATACTCAAAAGTATCCTTAGGTAAGGCCTTTGTGAATATATCTTCTATTTGTTTCTTTGTACTCACATAATCCAATTTGACTTCTTTCTCTACCACTTTCTCTCTAAGGAAGTGATACTTAATCTCTGTGTTTTGTCTTTGCATGCATCATAGGATTCTTTGACACGTTGATTGTTTGGATCATCTGTTTGATCCAAACAATTGTAGAACAATTCAAGGCTGCTGAAACATACTATGCTTCTATTGTTGACTGAGAAATATAATTCTACTTCTTTCTTGTTCAAGTGACAAGTCTGTCACCAAGAAACAATGCTCCTCCTAATGTGCTCTTTATATCATCAACGCATCTTGCCCAATTTACATATGTATATACATGAAGCTCAACATTCTCTAAGTTAGGATACCATAGACCATAATCTATAGTTCCCTATAGATATCTGACTATTCTGTTTACTACCATGAGGTGACTTTGTTTAGGCTCTGCTGCAAATCTTCCAACTATGCCAACTGCATTAGAAATATCAGGTCTAGTTTGAGTTAGATATATGAGTTTACCAATCATAGACTTGTACAATGTTGTATCTACTATTGGAGAATCATCTTCTTTTGTAATCTTGCATCCTATTATCATAGGTGTACCCAATGGTTTGCAATCATCCATCTTGAACTTCTTCAATATCTCTTTCACATACTTTGATTGATTAATAAAAATACCT
The DNA here is from genome assembly GCA_027943335.1 of Chamaecyparis obtusa. Lineage (NCBI taxonomy): Eukaryota > Viridiplantae > Streptophyta > Pinopsida > Cupressales > Cupressaceae > Chamaecyparis > Chamaecyparis obtusa. The sequence goes on along the minus strand of BSBK01010977.1, from coordinate 205,219 downwards.
TTCTTTGTTTGTTGTACATTTAATCCCAAAAAATATTTGATAGGACCAATCACGGTCATCTCAAAATTGCTCTACATCTCCTTAGAAAATTTTGCACTAAGTTTGTCATTACCCCCAAAGATAATGTCATCAAAAAATATAGCTACAAGTAGTAAACCTTCAAATGTCTCTCTTATAAATAGATTACAATCTGTTGCTCCTTTCTTGAATCCAAATTTTTTTAGATATCCATCAAGTCTCTCATACCAAGCTCTAGGGGCTTGCTTAAGTCCATAGAGGGCTTTCTTTAATCTGCATACCATATCAGGCTTGTCTGATAAGGTGAATCCTTCTAGCTGGTCAATGTATACTTCTTCCTTTAATTCTCCATTCAAGAATGTTGACTTGACATCCATCTAATAAACTTTGAAGTTTTTGAATGTTGTATAAGCTAGAAACAACTTAATGGCTTCTAATCTACTCACTGGTGCAAATGTGTGTGAATAATCAATACCTTTTCTTTGTGCATATACCTTACATACTAACCTTGCCTTATTCCTTACTACTGTACCATCTTCATTCATCTTTTTTTTGAATATCCACTTTGTTCCAATCACATTTTTATCACTAGGTCTTGGGACTAGTTCCCAAGTATCATTCTTGATAATCTGATCTAGTTCTTCTTTCATAGCATCATGCCAATCTAAATCATTACATGCATCTTCAACACTTAAATGTTCAATCTGAGATAGTAAACATACCGCCTCATTGCTTGTTGAACTCTTTTCTTTTCTTGTGATTTTTCTGCTCTGATCTCCAATGATTTCATCCTTAGAGTGATATCTAGATGTAATTTTTGGAACTTTAGGTGATACTGTCTCATCTACCTTCTGAGTTTCTTCTTCACTTGTTTCAGGGTCATTGAATAATACATCAATACTGTCAAACGTCTCTTCAACAATTGTCTCACTAGTGGAAGGACTAGGTTCTTCTTCAATCATAGGTGAATAATCATGATATCTTTCTTGAACCATAAACTTTTCATCAATCTTAACATGAGCACTTTCAATGATCTTCCTCAGTCTCAAATTAAAACATCTATAAGCTTTTCTTTTAGTAGAGTAACCAAGGAAAATACCTTCATCGCTTCTTGCATCAAAATTTCCTATTGCTTCATCCCTCTTGATGTAGCACTTGCTTCCAAAGATTCTAAAGTATTTCACTATGAGAACATTACCAAACCATAGCTCATAAGGTTTCTTATCTGCACTAGGCCTCAATTGTATTCTATTAATGGTATAGACTATTGTGTTGACCGCATCTCTCCAATAGGTGTGTGCAAGTTTTCCTTCAATCATTATGGTGCGCGCTGTATCAAGGATGATCCTATTCCTTCTCTCTATAATCCCATTCTATTGAGGGGTTCTAGGTGCACTCAGTTGTCTCTTTAGGCCATGTTCTTTGTAGTACTCATAGAATCTATCAGAGGTGAATTCTCCTCCTCTATCTGATCTTAGACAATTTATATTTAGTCCAGATTCATTCTCAACCTTAGCTTTGAATAATTTGATCTTCTCAAATGCTTCTGAATTACCTTTCAAGAATGCAACCCACATCATTTTATAATAATCATCAACAAACAAAATGAAATACCTTTAACCATAGTATGATCTTGTTTGAGTTGGTCCACATAGGTCTATATGAATCAGATCCAACTTGTTCTCTGCTGAATTATGCTTGCTTCTGAATGAATTCCTTACATGCTTTCCCATTACACACTCCCTGCAAATAGTATCAACTAGATTTGCTATGCTAGGTAGATCTCTTACTGCCTTTACATTTCTTATCTTTACTATGTTATCAAAATTGATATGACATAGTCTTTTATGCCATAGCCAACTATCATCAACTTTAGCAAAAAAAGAACTTGCTTCTGAATTAAGGTGAAAAACATTACCTTTAGTCTTTGAACCTGATGCAATCATAAAACCATCTTTGTTGTTAATGATGCACTTGTTGTCTTTGAACTCTAACTAATAACCTTTCTCAAGCAACTGCCCAACACTAAGAAGGTTATGCTGCAAACCATCTACATAAAGAACATCATCAGTGTTTTTCTTTCCATCCAAGGTGATAGCTCCTCTACCAATGATAGGTTTAGGAGTGTTATCTCTAAATCTAACCATGCCACCTTTGTATCTATCCAAATGAACAAATCTATCTTTTTCTCCTGTCATGTGATGTGAACAACCACTATCAATGATCCAATCTATCCTAATGGATGCATCTGAAATCAGTGCCAACTCTTGTGTGTTCTTTTCATCTTCAAGAGCAATGAATCCAATTTCCTCTTCTGTCGATTCTTCATCTGATACTCCATCACCAGCATAGTAACATTCCTTTGTATACTTAGGCTTGTAGTTATTTTTGAACTTCTTAACTCTTGTAGGACACTTGGATGCAAAGTGATCAATCTTATTATATGAAAAGCATTTGAATGGAAATTGACCTACATATTTTACTTTTCCTTTCTTTTCTCTTTTAGCAATCATAGAAATGAAATCATCTAGTTCTTTTTCTTCATCATCATCATCAAAATTACTAGAGGTGTACAAGGATTTCTTACCATGGACTGAAGCTTTGAAGGCAATTTCACTTTTAGGCTCTATCTTCAAACTTGATATTTCAAATGCAGCAATCTTGCTGATTAAGGTCTCTCTTTTGAAGTTTTTTGAGAATTTAATAGTCTCATCAAGGATGTTTATCATCCTCTCATATTCTAGTGTCAAGGTAGTCATCAAATTATCCATGATGTCTTCTTCTAAGATTTCTCCACCATTGTTTTTGATTCCAGAAACAACTTCATTAATCCTTTGATTGTAGGCTCTTATGTTCTCTTCTAGTAGCATCTCCAATGTATTGTATTTTTTCTTCCCTATCTTTCTACGTGCATTCTTTTCTTGTGTGTCTCCTTCAAACATGTCTTCTAGGTGCTTCCATATCTTGTAATCTATGTCTACTTTCTTTATCTCTGAAAACTCACTATCAGATAAGGCACTGATAAGGGCTTCTTTGGCTATTGCATTATGATGGAACAAATCCTTATGCTTGTCAGTAGCATCTTCCTTTGCAAGATCTGCTAGAGATGGAACTTTAACTTCTTTGACAGCCACTTCAAAGACTTCAAAAGAAATGCATTCTAAATGTGTCATCATCTTGTTTTTTCAGTCAAGATAATTCTCTCCATCAAACATAGGACTTTCTTTTCTAAAGTATGCCATCTGATCAACCTCAAGCTATTAGAATTTCTCTCAAAGGCACTTGGCTCTAATACCAATTGTTAGAAATAGTCCCAAGAGATAATTGAGAGGGGGGAGGGGGGGGGGGGGGGGGGTGAATCAGTTATCTACAAGTTTCAATTCTTTATCCAATTAAGTATACTTAAGCATTAAGAATAAACACAATGAAAGAACACTTGAACACAACACCAATATTTTGGTTACGGGGAAACCCAAATAGGTAAAAACCCTAGTGGGAATTGACACCCACAAATAAATTGTACTAGTGTATAATGATCCTTGTTAGAAGATCTTACAACCCTATTAGGAGTTGATCTTTACAATGCAATAAGTATAGTGACCTGGTTAAAGGTTGGACCTTGTTAGGAGTCTTTTATGATTGACCCTATTAGGGGTGAGGACGCACTATCCGAGAGCTTACTACTCAAAGGGGTGAAGGTTGCAACCTTCTGAATAATAGATACACACTATATCTGGATCTTGGTGAACTACGCTTTGACCTGTTGTCTGGATCAGTTCCAATCTATAGTATATACTCTTTAATTGGTCACATAGACCTTTTTTTGATGGCTCAACACTTCGCACTCTCTGCTCTACTCTTCATATTCAACTCTGAACCATATCTTAGCAATCACAAATGACTACCTATAAATATCTTTCCTCTAAATGATATAATCAAGTCAACCTGTTAGAACCACCTTGAAATCATATAAGAGAAAAAATGACACTCTCCAATCATATCTCAGTCGGCTCTACTAAGCACGCAACACAAACTAGGACCTATCTAAATCAATAAATGTAGACACACGCTACACACTGTCGGCTCTACCAAATTAACTGATACTTTCTCCTCAAGCTAGATTACATCATGCGCTCTTAACCAAACATTGTTAACTCTTCTCTGATCACTAATCCAAGCATTCATATCTAAATTATGGGTGCAACTCCTGTACCAATATAATATGTGTTGACTCTTCTAGATAAACACAAGAAACTACAACTCGTGAATAGCGACTGCATAACTTCACTTCTAGTGCACAATAGACTCTGCGTCCATGAATGAAATATCACTAGCATGTCTCCATCACATATCCAAATGCACAAGGCTCCATGATAACTATACAGAAAATCACTCACAGAACACTACATGTAACTCTGTCAAGAACACTGCTGACACAAGCTTCTACATAACTGTGTGTAGTGATAATTAACCTCTGCATCCATGATATCATGCTGATAACACGTCCATGCTATATATACTGAAATCTCACTACATGAGTCTTCCATGCATCTTTCTTATCATATGTTGTCATCAATGAAAAACATACAGTCAGCACTGGCTTGCTGGCAAATATCCAACAGTAAGGCTAAAAGCTAAATTTGTAAAAGTTGTCCATTAAGGACGTAAGTTGCTCAAAGGGTCAAAATTTTATATAAAGCCAAATCATGTAAAAGGTCTTGAATAGGTTATTTATACATTACTATAGGGTTTCTACAAAGTTTAAAGTCATTTTTATAAAGTGTTTTAAAAGTTGTCAAAAAAGGTTTAAAATTGTAAAGTTGCAAAAATGCATAATTGCACTAAATTTTGCAAAAAGGAAGATGAAAGTTCATAGGGGTATTTTAATGGTTTCTAAATTATGAAAAAAGTATAAATAATATGTATTTTTCAATTCAAAGTATAAGGGAGGAAGGAGAACATTTTTTATACATTTTGGAGTATTCTACCATTGTTGTTTTGATTGGTTCTTTTAGTTTTTATGTTGTTACCAGGCCCTCTAGGTCATGTGTGATATATATACCTTGTATATGTATTATGGATAGTTATATATGTGAATAAAATTCTTTTTGGTTTTGGTTTGGATTGATTATGTGGAGAAATGAAGAAGTTATGGATGTTTTGGTGAAATTTGTTGACTGTATATTTGAGATCTTCTGGAAACAGTCATGTTGTAGCATTTGTTACAGACTCATATTGGAGCAATATAACCTATAAATGGATTAATTATAAATATATGTGAATATAATTTAATTTCCTTTTTGTCTAAGTCATTTTTATGATGATTTGTGAAAGTTATGACATTTTTGGTGAAGACTAGTTTTAAACTATCTTCAATGAGGTTGTAGGAAAAAAATTATGATTGTATAATGATTTAAGCACTAGAAAATTTAATGGATTACATATTATGAAGATATTATAATAAAGGTTTCATATTAAATTGGTTTTGGATCATTTGGTTTTGGTTTGTGAAAGTTATATGACTCCCTAGTCGGATTGGGCAAATAACTTTTCGTATTTTATGAAAGAAAATAGGTCTCGATAAAGAGAATAATTTTTTATATAACCGTTGGATTTCCTTGAGTTTTGGATATATTTTTTTAATATTATTTTTCTATTTTTTAATTGGAGGGATTGGTCAAATATTTATTATAACAAAAGTTACAGATCTCTGAGTGTTGATCGGAAAAACTGTTTGATGATTGGAAAGATGTTTATGTTGTCTAATGGTCGAATATGCCTCTCTTGAATGTTTATAATATAATGAAATGTTGGATTGATCAGATGGATCCTAGAAGATGTAAATGGTTTCCATGCTTCTCTACATATGATTGGTATCAGATCTATAAGCTCTTGAGTGTGTGGGTAGACCGTTGAGGGAGGCAATCCATACCAAGACCTAGCCTATTATTTGTTATTGGTTTTTCCTGATAAAAATATGGTTGGAGGTAGCTATCCACTAAGTTGCAAGTGGGAAGACATGTAGGTCTGTTAAGAGGCCATATGAGATAGTATAGGGCCAAGGATTGGTCCAATTGGTTTCCAAAAGACTAGGGAGACAGGCAAGGAGGAGAACTCCTGGGTGAGGCAAATAAGTCAGTGAGTTTGTAGCAGCAATGGGAGGTGGGTTTTTGACTGATGGTACCTTGGATGTTGCAACCTTTAATACTCCACTAATAGGGGCACTAGAGAAGGAGATGGAAAGGGCAGTATTGTGTCATTGAAGGAAAAGGTGAAGAGGATTAGAGGCATGAAGGATTTTGGTCTAATTTTTTTTTTCTTGCAGGATATTCATTCCATGTTTCCAAGGGACTTGGAAACTTTTGAAGGATGGGAGTATGGTGCATGAGAACCTAGGTACAAGAGCACAATTGGGAGGTCAATGTGTAATGAAAGGATCAAATTTTTATATAAATCCATGAAAATGATATAAATCATGTAAAATTTATTAAATAGGTTATTTGGAAATGTCTAGAGGTTTCTACAAAGTTTGATGTCATTTTTATAAAGTGTTTTAAAAGTTTCCAAAAAAGGTGCAAAATTGTAAAGTTGTAAAATTGAAAAATTGCACTAAATATTGTGAAAAGGAAGCTGAAAGGTCACAGGGGTAGTTGGCTGGTTTCTAACTGCCTAAAAAATTATAAATAACATGTATTGGTTGTTCCAAAGCATAGAGGAGGAAGAAAAAAAAATTTTATACATTTGGAGCATTCTACTATTGTTGTTTTGATTGGTTCTTTCAGTTTTTGTGTTGACACACAAGCCTTGTACGACCATGTAAGGTATGGAAACATTATATGTATTATTGATAGTTATATGTTTGAATAAACGTATTTTGGGTTTTGGTTTGGATTGATTATGTGGAGAAATGAAGAAGTTACAAATGTTTTGTTGAAGGTTGTTGATTGTAGATTCGAGATCTTATAAAAATAGTCATGTTGTAGCATTTGGTATGGACTCATATTAGAGATTTATAACCTATAAATGGAATCATTGAAAATATATGTCAATAATATTTAATTTCCTTTTGGTTTGAGTTATTTTTATGATGATTTGTGAAATTTGTAACATTCTCGGTGAAGACTGGTTTTAAATTGTCTTCAATGGAGTTGTGTACATGGATATGTAATTATATAATGATTTAACCATTCAAAAATTTAATGTCTTACATATTATTAAACTATATTAATCAAGGTTTCATATTAAATTATTTTGGGATCATTTGGTTTTGGTTTGTGAAAGTTATATGATGCCCTAGGTGGATTGGGCAAACAACTTTTCCTATTTTATGATAGAAAAATAGATCTTGGTACAAAGACAATAAATTTTGATCTAATTGTTGGATTTCCTTGAGTTTTGGATATGTTTTGATATCCTATTTTTATATTTTTTCAGTAGAGGGATATGTCAAATATTGTGTAGACCAAAATTTATAGATCTATGAGTTCTGATCACAAAAATGGTTAGATGATTGGAAAGATGTTTATGTTGTCTAATGATGGAATATGCCTCTCTTGAATGTTTATTATATGATAAAATGTTGGATCGATCAAATGGGTCTTAGAAGATGTAAATGGTTTACATGATGCTCTTAATAAGATTGATATTAGAGCTAGAAGCTCCCGAGTGTGTGGGTAGACCATCGAGGGAGGCAATCCACACCAAGACCTAGCCTATAATTTGTTATTGGTTTTTCCTGATAAAAATATAGTTGCAAATACCTATCAAGTAAGTTGTAAGTGGGCATACATGTAGGTTTGTTAAGAGGTCATAGGAGATGTTCTAGGGCCAAGGATTGGTCCAATTGGTTTCATAAATACCAAGGAGAGAGGCAAGGAGGAGAACTCATGGGTGAAGTAAAGAAGTTGGTGAATTTGTAGCAGCAATGCGAGTTGTAATTCTGATAGATGGTACCTTAGATGTTACAGCCATTAATGTTCCACTTATAGGGGCACTAGAGAAGAAGAGGGAAAGGAAAAACATGTGTCCTTGAAGGAAAATGTGAAGAGGATTAGAGGCACAAAGGATTTTGGTATAATTTTTTTTTTCTTGTAGGATATTGGTTCCATATTTCCAAGGGACATGGAAACTTTTGAAGGCCGGGAGTATAGTCTAGGACCACCAAAGCACAAGAAAAATCAGGAGGTCAATGTGTAATAAAAGAATATTTTATGTCAAAAAAAAATCATTTTTGATATTTTGTAATATTTTGAGGTCATTAAAGTCATTGAAACAAAAGATGTAAGGCTAAAATTCAAATTTGTAAATGTTGTCCATTCAGGAGCTAAGTTTCTCAAAGCATCAAAATTTTATATAAAGCAATAAAAAGGATACAAATAATGTAAAAGGTATTTAATAGGTTACTTGGACATGTCTAGATTATTTCTACAAAGTTTGAAGTCATTTTTATAAAGTGTTTTAAGAGTTGTAAAAAAAGGTACAAAATCATAAAGTTGCAAAATTGCAAAATTGCACTAAATGTTCCAAAAAGGAAGATGAAAGGTCATAGGGGTAGTTGGATGGTTTCTAACTACCTAAAAAGTATAAATAACATGTATTGGTCAGTCCAAAGCATAAGGGAGAAAGGAGAACATTAAATTTATACATTTTGGAGCATTCTACTATTGTTGTTTTGATTGGTTCTTTCATTTTTTGTCTTGTTTCCAGGCCTTGTACAACCATGTACATTCTAAAAACCTTGTATTTGTATTATTAATAGTTATATATGTGAATAGTGTTATTTTAGGTTTTGGTTTGGATTGATTACGTGGAGAAATGAATAATGTATAAATGTTTTGGTGAAAGTTGTTGATTGCAGATTTGAGATCTTTTGGAAATACTCATGTTGCATTATTTGGTATGGAATCATATTGGAGTGTTATAACCTATAAATAAATTAATTGGAAATATATTTCAATAAAATTTATTTTCCTTTTCTTTTCATTTGTTTTTATGATGATTTGTGAATGTTATTACATTTTTGGTGAAGAGTGGTTTTAAACTATCTTCAATGGAGTTGCAGGAAAAGATTTGTGATTATATAATGATTTAACCATTGGAAAATTTAATAGATTACATATTATGAAAAAATTTTCATAAAGGTTTCATATTAAATTGGTTTGGGATCATTTGGTTCTCTTTTTTGAAAGTTATATGATGCCTTACACGGATTAGGAAAACAACTTTTCCTATTTTATGACAGAAAATAGGTCTTGGTACAGAGACAATTATGATTGATCTAACCATAGGATTTAATTGAGTTTGGATATGTTTTTTTTACCCTATTTTTAAATTTATTTCACTAGAGGGATTTGTCAAATATTGATTAAAACAAAAGTTACAAATCTTTGAGTGTTGATCGCAAAAACTGCTCCATGATTGGAAAGATGTCTATGTTGTCAAATGATGGAATATGCCTCTCTTGAATGTTTATTATATGATGAAATGTTGGATGAATAAAATGGATCCTAGATGATGTAAACAGTATCCATGATGTTGTACATTAGATTTATATCTGAGGGAGAAGCTCATGTTTGTGTTGGTAGACCTTTGAGGGAGGCAATCCACACCAGGACCTAGCCTATGATTTGTTATTGGTTTTTCTGAATAAAAATATAGTTGCGGGTACCTATCCACAAAGTTACAAGAGGGCAGACATGTAGGTATGTTAAGAGGCCATAGGATATGGTCTAGGGCCAAGGAGTGGTCCAATTGGTTTCCAAAACACCAGGGAGAAAGGAAAGGAGGAGAACTCCTCGATGAGTAAAAGAAGGCGAGTTTGTAGCAGCAATGGGAGGTAGATTTTTGACTGATAGTACCTTGCATGTTGCAGCCATTAATGTTCTAGTGATAGGGGCACCAAATAAGGATATGGAAAGGATATTCATGTGTCCTTGAAGGAAAAGGTGAAGAGGATTAGAGACATGAAGGATTTTGGTTTAATTTTTTTTCTTGTAGGATATTGGTTCCATGTTTCCAAGGGACTTGGAAACTTTTGAAGGTCGGGAGTATGGTGGAGGAGAACCTAGGCACAAGATAAAAATATGGAGGTCAATGTATAATGAAAGAATATTTTATGTTAAACAAACCATTTTTGATATTTTTGTAATATTTTGAGGTCATTAAAGTCATTGAAACAAAAGATGTAAGCCTAAAAGCCAAATTTGTAAAAGTTCTCCATTGAGGACCTAAGTTGCTCAAAGGATCAAATTTTTATATAAAGCCATGAAAGGCTATAAATCATGTAAAATGTACTAAATAGGTTATTTGGACATGTATAGAGGGTTTCTATAAAGTTTTAAGTCATTATTATAAAGTGTTTTAAAAGTTGTCATAAAAGGTGCAAAATTGTAAAGTTGTAAAATTGAAAAAAATGCACTAAATATTGCAAAAATGAAGATGAAAGGTCATAGGGGTAGTTGGATGGTTTACAAATACCTAATAAAGTATAAATAATATGTATTTGTTTTTCCGAATCATAAGGGAGGAAGGAGAACATTTTTTATATATTTTGGAGCATTGTACTATTGTTGTTTCGATTGGTTCTTTCAGTTTTTGTGTTTTTTCGAGGTGTTGTATGGCCATGTATGGTCTAGAAACCTTTTATATATATTATGGATCATTATATATTTGAATAACCATATTTTTGTTTGGTTTTTTGGATTGATTATGTAGAGAAATGAAGAAGTTATGGATGTCTTGGTGAAAGTTATTGATTGCAGATTTGAGATCTTCTAGAAACAGTCATGTTGCAGCATTTGGTATGGACTCATATTGGAGAGTTATAACCTATAAATGGAGAGTTATAACCTATAAATATATATCAATAAAATTTAATTTCTATTTGGTTTGAGTCATTTTTATCATGTTTTGTGAAAGTTACAATAATTTTGGTGAAGACTGGTTTTAAATTATCTTTAATGGAGTTGCAGACAAAGATTTATGATTATATAATGATTTAAGCATTGGAAACTTTAATGGCTTACATATTATGAAACTATATATTCATAAAGGTTTCATACAAAATTTATTTGGGATTATTTTGTTCTTGTTTGTGAAAGTTATATGATGCCCTAGGCAGATTGGGAAAACAACATAGATAGAGAAAAACAAGACATAGACTTTAGTACCCAAACCTAAAGATAAGAATGTTATCGGTACTAAGTGGATATTCAAAAATAAGCTTAATGAAAATGGAGAGGTAATAAGGAACAAAGCTAGATTGGTATGCAAGGGATATGCACAAGAGGAAGGAATTGATTATGGTGAGACCTTTGCACTTGTTTCTAGATTAGAAGGAGTTAGAATGTTACTTGCATATGTTGGACATAAAAAGTTCAAGGTTTACCAAATGGATGTTAAATCAGCTTTTGTGAATGGGATACTTGAAGAAGAAGTCTACATAGAACAACAATAAGGGTTCATGGATCCAGACAAGAAAGATATGGTATGTAGATTACATAAAGCTTTATATGGTTTGAAGCAAGCACCTAGAGCCTAGTATGAAAGGCTACATAATTATTTGTTGAGTATTGGATTTGTTAGAACCAGTGAGAATAGCAATCTATATATGAAAGGAAATTTAGATGATACTATCTTGATTGCTGAGATATTTGTGGATGACATAATATTTGGAGGACAAGATCACATCTCTAAATCATTTGCTGATGAGATGAGAAAAGAGTTTGAAATGTCCATGTTTGGAGAGATTAAGTTATTTCTAGGCTTACATATTATTCAACAGAATGATGGTATATTCATCACACAATCCAAATATATCAAGGAAGTACTGAGAACATTTGGCATGGAAGGTGTGAAACCAATTGGAACACCGATGGCTACCAGATGTAAACTGACCAAGGAAGATGAAACTACAGAATGTAACCAGACACTGTACTGATCAATGATTGGTAAGTTGATGTATGTAGTTCATAGTAGACCAGATATAGCACATGTTGTTGGGATAGTTGCTATATTTTCTGCAAGGCCTAGGGATTCACACATGGTTGCTACAAAGAGAATCTTAAGATACTTGAAGAAAATAAAGAATTATGGTTTATGTTATCCAAAGGAAGAAAAATTTGAACTCAAAGTCTACACCAACGCAGAGTGGGCTGGAAATATAGATGATAGAAAGAGTACCACCGGAGGAGCATTTTTCTTTGGTGAAAGACTTGTTACATGGACAAGTAAGAAATGACCTTGTATTTCTCAATCCATTGCCAAAGCAGAGTATGTTGCTGCTACTACAAACTATTCAAATATTGCATATATCAAACAAGTGTTGGAAGGTATGAATGAGGTAATCACTGAGTTGGTGATTATATATTGTGATAATGCTAATGGAATTAATATTTCAAAGAATCCAGTGATGCACTAAAAAACAAAGCACATATCCATTAAGTATCACTACTTAAGAGAACAAGTACAGGAGAAGCAAGTTAGATTAGAATTTGTTACATCTAAAGAACAACTTGCAGACATATTTACCAAGCCTCTACCAAAGGAAAATTTTGAATATTTGAGGACTAGACTTGGGGCCCGTCCCTTGTCTATCGGTTACTAATGTGATCTGGAGGTTGCATCAACCTAATCTTATCAGAAGATCATTCATGTTGATGCAGCATAGTTCACACTTTGGATCCTATCTAAAGTTGTGAAAGGTTTGAAGAAATGGAACAAATTTTCATAGTAGTATACAGGGATACAAAGAATGCACCAGATAACAGAGAGTTACATGGCTAATATAGAGCTGTATTTTTATGTGTTTCTTTGGCATTGTTGTCAAAGGGAGAGATAAACATTATGAACTGAGAAGAACACTGGAACATCTATCTAAGAGAGAGAACTGAAATGCAAGGGAGAGTATTGAAGATCAGTTACTGAGAATAGAAGAAGGAATCTGAGAGATGCAAAGATCTTATCTACAGAAGATAGTCTGCACCTACAATTTTGTTAAGTAACGCAGTGATTAAACATATTAAGCTAAGGAGAGATTATACCGAGTCATAACATTTCTTTACAGAGTTGTAGAATACATGTTTGGTATTTGTATGGAACACTTTATATTTCTTGTGTTGCCATCAATGCCAAAGGGAGAGATTGATGAACTACAATTGATTTAGAACCTAATTAAAGATCAATGATTAGAGATCACCGAGTTGTTGATTAGATATGTAAGATGATTGAATCAGTAATGTGTTGTCATTGATGTCAACTAATCTTGACAACACTTATCTTGTAAGTTACAATACCTAAACATCTATAAAAAAGAGAAAAAGAGATGAAGAACAAATATATCTACATGAGAAAGATGTATATGATGGATGAGGATAAGGAATACATTGGGTAACTTAGTGATGAGTCTATGAACTTATGCTATTGACTTGATTATGTTGCATTCATCTATGATGAGGAAAAGAGAAAAATGACACAAGGTAGTGTGGTTAGTTAATGAAGCATTTCAATATACATCAAGCAGTGTAGTGTATACTGAGCACAGTACAAACTGATCTTGTGTTCAACGACACATTTCTTTGTTAACTGAACAAAAAGAAAGGAACTAAATGATCAGTTTAGTTGTTGGAAGTTGATGGGCTGGAAAGTACCTCGTGATAAGAGTTGGAGATAATGTGTGTTACAAAGATCTATGACTAACAAAATTCAAGAAAGATCTAAGGGATGGAAACAAAACATGTTATTGACACATCAGTAGAGGAAGGTTTAAGCGGCAAAACCAATGAAGGAGATTAAGCAGAAAAATATGATGGATGAAAAGAAAACGGTTTACTTGTCTATTTAAGAGACTAGGGTTTCATTTTGAAACGTATGCTGGAAGGAAGGAGACTGCAGAGATATTGTGTGAACAAGCTTTATGCATGCCTAATCAAATTGGTTAAGGAGAACCAAACTGCAAATTTTACTGAGTGTCAGAAAGCTATAACCGAGAGACAGTAAGTTACTGAATATTGTTGAAACAAAATTGATATATTGATCAGAGGATTTGAATGAGCATAATATAGATCTAAACATCTGCAATAGAAGTTGTATTGTAATCAGATCACCTATTGTTACAGTTTAACCATTGTAATCAGATAAATCTCTTAACAGAGTGGACTTGAAAGTCTTGTAATGTCATTCATAGAATGTACATTTGTTATCTTGTCAACCCCATAGTGAATGCTGGTTGGATGATAATGGTTAGTGTTAAATCCTCTAACAAGGTCACACCTCACAATGTGTTTTATAACCTTTAACAGGGTTGGGTCCTCACCGACCTCACTTCAAAAGAGTGAACAATTTTTGGGTTGCCGATCCCAGGTGGTTTTTCCCTTTACAGGGTTTCCATGTTAAATCTTTTGTGTTATGTGTTCATTGTGGTGATTGTTTGGTTATCATACTTTACATATTGCATATTGGATTTGGTCGGTAATCACTATAAGTTATTAACTGGTAATCGGTAAAAGCACAGATAGAATAGTATTTTCTATTACCAAGCTGCAGAAGTTTGTGTAAATTGTTTTTGGATATACATTTTGTATTTGGGATTGTGGATAACTAATTCGCCCCTCTCTCAGTTATTCTAACATAAGGTATCTTGCTACATTTACCTTCTCATCCTCTGCAACTTGAGATATCATGCAAAGTCTTTGGAACTCCTTAGTATATGAGTTCACATCTAAGTCTTTTTGCCTAAGACTTTGTCTCTTCTTATGGAGTTCTATTTCATAATCCTTAGGTACATAATAATCCCTGATTTTGGCCACCATTGCCTTCCATGTAGCAATTGGCTTCTTACCTTCTTTTTCTCTTTCATCTTGGAGGAATTTCCACCAAGTGAGTCCAGGGCCTCTCAATCTACTCTTAGTCACTCTTACCTTTTGATCCTTTATGATGACATCACACTCAAAATGGTTCTCTAGTCCTTCTATCCAATCTAGGACTATCTCTGGTTCCATCTTCCCATTGAATATTGGAATGCCTTCCAATGCTTTCCCACTCAAGGCTTTCAATGCCTTCAAGAATGGTTCTTTAGCTAGGACTGGATCTAGTTCAGGGACCTCATCCTCCAAAAGGATCTCCTTTTTCTTGCTATCTATCTTTTCTTTCACCTCTTTGGTCTTCTCATCTACTTCATCCACCTTTTGCTCTAATTGAGCCAATCTATCTTAGAGTATTCTATTCTCCTCTTCTTGATCTTCCACTTTCTTTGTTAATTCAGCATTAGTCACCATCCTTGACTCTCTTACAGATTTAGCTAGTTGAAATATTAACCACAAGCCTGATCAATAAAGCTCTGATACCAATCTGATAGATGTTCTCCAAGGGGTGCTCACACAAACTCCTATAGGAATCAATTAATCCTATCTTCTTAGATCCTACAAACTTCTAGGATTTCATTGGTCTTAAGTGATAAATTTAAGACTCCTTGAACTCTATCCTAAGAGTTCTTACCCTTGTGCTTAGCCTTGAAGGACAATTATCTTTTAGTTTTCTCACAATGCTTTCAAACACCTAGAAGGCTCTAAGTGTCTTTCTCTCACACATTTCTATTGTGGTTGCATGGGTACCATACTTCTTGAAAACATTTATTTTGTCTCCATTTTGATGGATCACAAAGCCCTTTTCAATTGGGTGCAAGGGTTATCCTTATGGAGACCTAATTAGGCCTAGTTCCTTATAGCCCTTGACAAGGTCTTTTCCCAATTTCTTGTCAAATCCTTCCAAATAACCTACAAAACCAACTTTATATTCGAGTACCCTTTAGGAAGTTAATTTAGATTCAGGAGGTTTTAGGGCTCTCAGGCCTCTGTACACTGGCTTCCTACAAAGTAAGGCTAATAGGGCTAATAGGCCTAATCTCTAGGACTTTTACCGATTTCTTGCTTGAAACCCAATCAAAAGAATTGTTCAATCTCCAATCTCATCAACATGCATTGAAAATTTCATATGCTATTTGGAACCATGCTTGTTTCATACATTCTTCCTTCCCCTGCATGCAATCATTCATTTCTTCACTGTCACACCTCTAACCAGGCACACTAGTCTCACCTAGGGCATGACTTTAAAATTAGAAACTCGAATCTTCAGGACTCCTACCTTCATATATGTATAATACATTGGCTCCCCGAAAACATTTATACACCCTTAGGAGATTCCCACAGTTTGATTTCATGGGGGAGCCATAGAAACTCAACCTGTCTTGGACTGGACCAGTAGACTCCCTAAACACTAAACAATTTATTAAGGTCACTAAACTAACTCTAAAATACTTGTACAAAGAATGAAAAAGTCTTATATCTAACCTACCAACATAGATCTGCAACTAATTCAAAGATTTCAATCCATTTGATCACACTGTCACTCAAGAATGCTCAAGTATATCTTAAAACCATAATTGCAGAGCTCCTTTCCTATTCAAAAACTTTTCAACAATTATATCTACTTTGAAATATGAGCCATTCGGTATCATAAGATACTCTCCCCACCATTTTAGGCCTTGGCATTGATTTCCCACTCGTTGAATGGACGGGATCCAATGTTGTCGAGTGGCATGCAACATTTGCACAAAGTTGCAAATGTTGTCATGACAAGTTTTGGCATCTTAATCATTTATGAGGTTACCTATATTCTAGGGCCTCTAATTCCTCTAGTTCGATGATTTATCATCATTTATGCCTAGAAAGGCATCTTATCAACTATGCCAAGGTCTCAGACACTTTTAGGCTCATTTCCCTAATCAAGCCAAAATTGAGCTTTAAGGAAACCTAAAAGTTGTTTCCTCTATAAGTGGAACAAATCAATTATATTGTGTCTCATAAATTAATATTAACCAGTGGTGTACAACATCTTATAATTTATTTTTCATTGAATCTTTGTATGTGAGACACTGAATCCATTCCCATCTTCTCTTTCAATTATTGATATTCTTTTTTTTCCTAAGGAACCTAGGAACTCTCTTTTATTGGTTTATTTTGATTCATCATTTTCTTCCTTAGAAGATATCCTTAAGGATCCTCTCATGAACTTTCATGCAATAGGAAACACATGTAATACTTAGGAAAATAAACAAACCAACTCAAAGCCCATTTATCTCCTATACAATCCTATTCTTCCTTCAAATTGCTATCTTCCCTTTAGAATAATAAAGAATACAACCTTATATCCAAAATGAATATGAGTATGCAAGCTATAAATTCTCCCAAGGATCTAATCCAAACTTTACCTTATTATAAGTTACTTGAAAAAATAATGCAAAAATTCAATGTTCAATCTTTTGAAAAACCTATTGGAAAACTTCTTTAAATGAGAATATTTCTACTAATACAACTGAAATTTGAGATTACATTTCATCCTTATAAAATTCCTTCATTTTTTCATCGTGATTGATATTAACTCTATGAATGTTAAATATACTTTAACAAATAAAGACTCCAATCTTAATGTTTGTAGACTCAAGTTTCTAAAATACATCTATAATAATACTTCCAATCTCACTTCTACTAAATTTTATCTTAAAGGTTTCAATAACATTAGATGAGATATCTAATGCCTCTTACTTTACCATCTCAACCAATGTTACACTTCCCATATTTATCTATTTTATGGTAGAGAGTTTTTCATATAATCATTTGTTAGAGAAACTATGGATTGATGTAATGGCCCTATTTCAAATACTCTACACCAATTTGTAAAACTTATAAGTGGAAGTAAGACTTTCATGATTTAAGTAGATTGCCATCCTTTTCACTATTGTCAAATTGTTTGTTCATATTTTGCAACCTAAACAACAGACAAAAAAAAAAAAACATTTAAAAAGGACAGTACAAGAAACCATTTGAATGGACTGACTGGGTAATTGCACCCAACACCGTGAACGTCTCCATTCTCATTTAATGTTCCTTTCATTTCATCAGATTTTGCACTTAAAACTCCAAATGTCTACATTCTCATTTTAATGCTTCTATCGTCTCATCAGATTTTGCACTAGACACCGCTAAAGTCTACATTCTCATTTAATGTTCCTATCCTCTCGTCTCATCAGATTTTCCACTTAACACCTCAAACGTCTCTATTCTTATTTATTGTTTCCATCTGTTGAAATGACATAAAGTGGGTTGGGTTAGTTGCTTCCAGGTTGTCTAATGTGACTGTAATATCACTGGCATTGACTCAAAATTGATTGTGTCTTTCATAGTCGTCTCATTTCATAGCGTGTCTCAGGGGTTTGATCGTAACTTCGTGTCATATCACGGTGTGTTTGAGGGGTTAGGACTCAGTGAGTATTCGGTAACGTCGCTGGAGTCATGAGGAAGCAGACACAAAAGACCTTTCATTTTTTACTGTGCAATTGAGGTTGTTTAAGATGGCAGCGTCTATCCAGCTGGCGTAATGGTTGTGATTAGACATTTATTTATTAAATTAAAATTATTATGGAACTATCTTATGATTTTTAATGATTAAAGGTTTAAAGGTAGTGTTCTTTTGAATTTTGTAGTTTAGTTCAGCATAAAAGTTTGAAAATCCATATTTAATGAAGGTGGTGTTCTGATGAATACAATGCCTTTGTCTTTCATATTTTGTGCATGATTATTTTTTTTAAGAAATTAATTTTCCTTCTATAATGTTTTATTAATAAAACTCTAAAATTGAATTTTCAACAAGTGGCAAAAAGTATTCATAAGCTCGTTGGGTGATTTCTAGTCTGGCCCATTTTTCACCTTCTTAAGTATGTAATGCTAGAAAAAGTGGGATCTCCTATTTCGAAGGAGAAGATTCCAAATAATCCTTTAGCCAAACAAAATTTTGTTCATGGGACTAACCCCTTCCTCAAAAATAGAGCTTAAGCCCCCCTCATGGGACCCTTGCCTGAGTAATTAATATGTTTTTGCTCCCTCAAAACTTAATAATTTATTGAAGTATTCAATTTTATTTATCTATCTATTATCAAAGTAGGGGAAGAGGACCAGTAGCCCAGGGCCCGTTTGGGTGTTGGAATACCAAATGCCAATTCTAGTCAATTTTGGAAGATGCTACAATTCTTGAAAATACAAATCCTGAAAAATGATTTCCGGAATACGGGCTGACCCGTTTGGTTCACCCAGAAGATGACTAAGAAGATGCATAAGGAATTTTAATTCTTTATTTTAATTTCTTTGAATATGGTGTGTATATGTCTGTATATATACACACATACATGTGTGTGTATATATACATATGCACACATGTCTATATATATACATACACACATGTCTGTATATGTATATACATGTGTGTATATACACACATGTATACACATATGTACACATGTGTATATATACACACATACACACACATGTGTGTATACACACACATACACACATATACACATATACACATACCCAAATATACACACACACATGTTTATATATACACACGTGTGTGTATATGTGTGTATGTGTGTGTATAGACACACATATGTATGTATATATACATACACATGTATGTGTTTATATATACACACATGTGTGTATATATACATACATACACATATATATATACACATGCATGTGTGTATATACACACATGTATACACACACACACACACACACACACACATATATATATATATATATACATACATGTGATGTATACACATATACACACATGTGTATATATATACACAAGTACACACATGTGTGTGTATATACATATACACACATTTATGTATATATACACACATACACACATGCGTGTATATATACACATATGTATATACATACATGTGTATATATATACACACACATGTATATATACATACGAAACCTATTTGGGATTATTTTGTTCTTGTTTGTGAAAGTTATATGATGCCCTAGGCAGATTGGGAAAACAACTTTTCCTATTTTATGACACAAAATAGGTCTTGAGGAACAGACAATAACTTGTGATCTAACTAGTGGATTTGCTTGATTTTTTGATATGTTTTTGATATGATATTTTTCTATTTTTCACTAGAGATATGGGTCAAATATTTCTTATAACAAAAACTATAGATCTCTGAGTTCTGATCACAAAAACTGCTTGATGATTGGAAAGATGTTTATGTTTTCAAATTATGGAATATGCCTCTCTTGAATGTTTATTATATGATGAAATGTTGGATGGATCAAATGGATCCTAGAAGATGTAAATAGTTTCCATAATGATCTAAATCAGATTGATATCATATCTAGAAGCTCTTGTGTGTGTTGGTAGACTGTTGAGGGAAGCAATCCACACCAGGACCTAGCCTATGATTTGTTATTGGTTTTTTCCTGATAAAAATATGGTTCCAAGAACCTATTCACTAAGTTAAAAGTGGGAAGATATGTAGGTTTGTTAAGATGCCATATGAGATGGCCTAAGGCCAAGGAGTGGTCCAATTGGTTTCCAAAAGACTAGGGAGAGGGGCAAGGAAGAGAACTCCTGGGTGAGGAAAAGAAGTTGGTGAGTTTGTAGCAGTAATGAGAGGTGGATTTCTGACTAATGGTACCTTGGATGTTGCAGTCATTAATGCTCCATTGACAGGGGCACTAGAGAAGGATATGGAAAGGACATTATTGTGTCCTTGAAGGAAAATGTGAAGAGGATTAGAGGCATCAAGGATTTTTGTCTAAATTTTTTTTCTTGTAGGATATTAGTTCCATGTTTCGAAGGGACTTGGAAACTTTTGAAGGTCGGGAGTATGGTGTAGGAGCACCTCATCACAAGAGAATAATCGAGAGGTCAATGTGTAATGATATAATATTTGATGTCAAAAAAGAATATTTTAATATTTTTGTAATATTTTGAGGTCATTAAAGTCATTGAAACAAAATATGTAAGGCTAAAAGACAAATTTGTAAAAGTTGTCCATTCAGGACCTAAGTTACTCAAGGGGTCAAATTTTTATATAAAGTCATGAAAAGGATATAAATCATGTAAAATTTATTAAATAGGTTATTTGGAAATGTATAGAGGGTTTCTACAAAGGTTGAAGTCATTTTTTTAAAGTGTTTTAAAAGTGGTTAAAAAAGGTGCAAAATTAGAAAAATTCAGTAAATGTTGCAAAAACAAAGATGAAAGGTCATAGGGGTGGTTGTATAAATAACATGTATTGGTCATTCCAAAGCATAAGGGAGGAAGGAGAGGATTTTTTATATATTTTGGAGCATTCTACTATTGTTTTTTTGGTTGGTTCTTTTAGATTTTGTGTTGTTTCTAGGTGTTTTAAGACCATGTACGGTCTGTAAATCTTGTATATGTATTATGGATCATTATATCTTTGAATAAAAATCTTTTTGGTTTTGGTTTGGATTGATTATGTGGAGAAATGAAGAAGTTACTGATGTTTTGGTGAAATTTGTTGATTTTAGATTTGAGATATTCTGGAAATAGTCATGTTGTAGTATTTGATATGGACTCATATTGGAGATTTATAACCAATACATGGATTCATTGAAAATATATATCAATACAGTTAAATATCCTTTTGGTTTTAGTTGTTTTTATGATGTTTTATGAAAGTTATAACATTTTTGGCGAAGACTAGTTTTAAATTGTCTTCAATGGAGTTACAGACGGAGATTTATTATTATATAATGATTTAACCATTGGAAAATTTAATTGCTTTCATATTATGAAACTATATTCATAAAGGTTTCATAAAAAATTGGTTTTGGATCATTTGGTTCTGGTTTGTGAAAGTTATATGATGCCCTAGGCAGATTGGGAAAATTAAAATTCCTATTTTATGATAGAAGATAGGTCTCGATACAGAGATAATAACTTTTGATCTAACCATTAGATTTCTTTAAATTTTTGATATGTTTTTGATATCCTACTTTTCTATATTTTCACCAAAGATATTAGTCAAGTATTTCTTAGAGAAAAAGTTATAGATCTCTGAGCTCTTTTCGCAAAAACTGCTTGATGATTGGAAAGATGTTTATATTGTCTAATGATGGAATATGCCTCTTTTGAATGTTTATTATATGATGAGATGTTGGATGTATCATATGGGTCCTAGAAGATGTAAATGGTTTCCATGATGCTCTACATCTGATATGGTTGCAAGTACCTATCGACTAAGTTAAAAGTGGGAATACATGTAGGTATTTTAAGAGGCAATAGGATATGGTCTAGGGACAAGGAGTGGTCGAATTGGTTTCCAAAAAAATAGGGAGAGAGGAAAGGAGGAGAACTCATGGGTGAGGCAAAGAAGTTGGTGAGTTTGTAGCAACAATGGGAGGTAGATTTCTGACTGATGGTAACTTGGATGTTGCAGTCATTAATGCTCCATTGATAGGGGCACTAGAGAAGGAGATGGAAAAAATAGTCTTGTTTCCTTGAAGGAAAAGGTGAATAGGATTAGAAGCATGAACAATTTTGGTCCAATTTTGTTTATCTTATAGGATATTGGTTTCATGTTTCCAAGGGACTTGGAAATTTTTGAAGGTCAAGAGTATGGTGCGGGAGCATCTAAGCACAAGATAACAATCACGAGGTTAATTTGTAATGAAATAAGATTTGATGTGAAAAAAAAATTGTTGATATTTTTGTAATATTTTGAGGTCATTAAAGTCATTGAAACAAAAGATGTAAGGCTAAAAGCCAAATTTGTAAAAGTTGTCAATTCAGGACCTAAGTTGCTCAAACTATCAAAATTTTATATAAAGTCATGAATAGGATAGAAATAATGTAAAAGATCTTAAATAGGTTACTTGGACATGTTGAAGGGTTTCTACAAAGTTTGAAGTCATTTTTATAAAGTGTTTTAAAAGTTGTCAAAAAAGGTGCAAAATTGTAAAGTTGTAAAATTGCACTACATTTTGCAAAAAGGAAGATGAAAGGTCATAGTGGTAGTTGAATGGTTTATAAATTCCTAAAAAGGTATAAATATCATGTATTGGTCATTCCAAAGAATAAGGAAGGAAGGAGAACATTTTTTATACACTTTGGAGCATTCTACTATTGTTGTTTTGATTGGTTCTTTCAGTTTTTGTGTTTTTTCTAGGTGTTGTACAACCATGTATGATCTGGAAACATTGTATATGTATTATGGATAGTTAGATATTAATAGACTTATTTTCTATTTTGGTTTGAATTGATTATGTGTAGAAATCAAGAAATTATGGATGTTTTGGTGAAAGTTGTTGATTGCAGATTTGAAATCTTTTGGAAATAGTCATGTTGCAACATTTGGTATGGAATCATATTGGAGATTTACAACCTTTAAATGGATTCATTGGAAATATATGTCAATCACTTTAATTTCCTTTGTTTTGAGTCATTTTTATGATGATTTTTGAAAGTTATGACATTTTTGGTGAAGACTGGTTTTAAACTATCTTGAATAGAGTTACAGGCAAGAATTGTGATTATATAATGATTTAACCATTGGAAAATTTAATGTCTTACATATTATGAAATTATATTCATAAAGGTTTCATATTAAATTGGTTTGGGAACATTTGGTTCTAGTTTGTCAAAGTTATATGATGCCCTAGATGAATTAGGAAAACAACTTTTCCTAGTTTATGATAGGAAATAGATCTCGGTTTAGAGACAATTACGTTTGATGTAACTATTGGATTTACTTGAATTTGGATATGTTTTTGATATCCTGTTTTTCTATTTTTTAACCTTAGGTATTTATCAAAATTTTCTTAGAACAAAAGTTACAAATCTTTGAGTGTTGATCGCAAAAGTTTCTTGATGATGGGAAAGATGTTTATGTTGTCTAATGATGGAATATGCCTCTCTTGAATGTTTATTATATGATGAAATGTTGGATATATAAGATGGATCCTAGAAGATTTAAATGTTTTCCATGATGCTCTACATTAGATTGGTATCAGATCTAGAAGCTCCTGAGTGTGTGGGTAGACTGTCGAGGGAGGAAATCCACACCAGGACCTAGCCTATGATTTGTTATTGGTTTTTCTTGATAAAAATATGGTTGCAAGTGGGAATTCATGTAGGTATTTTATGATTCCATAGGAGATGGTTTAGGTCCAAGGAGTGGTCCAATTGGTTTCCAAAATATTAGGGAGAGAGGCAAGGAAGAGAACTCTAGGGTGAGGCAAATAAGTTGGTGAGTTTGTAGCAGAAATGTGAGGTGGATTTCTGACTGATGGTACCTTGGATGTTGCAACCATTAATCCTCTACTAATAGGTGCACTAGGGAAGGAGATGGAAAAGAAAGTATTTTTTACTTGAAGGAAAAGGTGAAGAGGCTTAGAGGCATGAAGGATTCTAGTCTAATTTATTTTTTCTTGTAGGATTTTGGCTCCATGTTTCCAAGAGACTTGGAAACTTTTGAAGGCCACGAGTATGGTGCAGGAGCAGCTAGGCACAAGAGCACAATAGGGAGCTGAATGTGTAATGAAATAATATTTTATGTCAAACAAACCATTGTTGATATTTTTTGTAATATTTTGAGGTCATTAAAGTCATTCAAACAAAAGATGTAAGGCTAAAATCCAAATTTGTAAAAGTTGTCCATTTAGGACCTAAGTTGCTCAAAAGGTCAAAATTCTATATAAAACCATGAAAAGGATAGAAATAATTTAAAATGTATTAAATAGGTTATTTAGACATGTATAGAGGGTTTCTAAAAAGTTTGAAGTCATTTTTATAAGGTTTTTTAAAAGTTCTCAAAAAAGGTGCAAAATTGTAAAGTTGCAAAATTGCAAAATTGTACTAAATGTTGCAAAAAGGAAGATGAAAGGTCATAGGGGTAGTTGGATGGTTTCTAACTGCCTAAAAGAGTATAAATAACATGTAATGGTCTTTCCAAAGCATAAGAGAGGAATCATAACATTTTTGATATATTTTGGAGCATTCTACTATTGTTGTTTTGATTGGTTCTTTTAGTTTTTGTGTTGTTTCCAGGTCTTGTATGATCATGTACATTATGGAAAACTTTTATATGTATTAGGGATATTTAGATATGTGAATATAATTATTTTTTGTTTTTGGTTTATATTGATTATATGGAGAAATGAAGAAGTTACAAATATATTGGTGAAAGTTGTTGATTCTAGATTTGAGATCTTTTGAATACAGTCATGTTGCAACATTTGGTATGGACTCATATTGGAGAGTTATAACCTATAAATAGAATCATTGAAAAGATATGTCAATACACTTTAATTTCCTTTTTTAAAAATTATTTTTATGATGATTTGTGAGAGTTATGACATTTTTGGTGAAGATTGGTTTTAAATTATCTTCAATGGAGTTACAAACAAAGATTTATGATTATAGAATGATTTCACAATTGGAAAATTTAATGGCTTACATATTCAGAAAATATATTCATAAATTTTTCATATGAAATGTGTTTGAGATCATTTTTTTCTAGTTTGTGAAAGTTATATGATGTCCTAGGCAGATTGGGAAAACAACATTTCCTATTTTATGACATAAAATAGGTCTCGGTACAAAGACAATAACCTTTGATCATCAGTTGGATTTACTTGAGTTTTGGATATGTTTCTATTATCCTATTTTTATATGTTTCACCAGCAAGATTGGTCAAAAACTGCTTAGAAAAAAAGTGACAAATCTCTGAGTGCTGATCACAAAAATTGCTTGATGATTGGAAAGATGTTTATGTTGTCTAATGATGGAATATGAATATCTTGAATGTTTATTATATGATGAAATGTTGGATGTATCAGATAGATCCTAGAAGATTTAAATGGTTTCCATGATGCTCTATATTAGATTGGTATCAGAGATAGAAGCTTTTGAGTGTGTGGGTAGACCGCCGAGGGAGGCAATCTATACTAGGACCTAGCCTATGATTTGTTATTGGTTTTTACTGATAAAAATATGGTTGCAAGTACCTATCCACTTAGTTGCAAGTGGGAAGAAATGTAGTTCTGTTAAGAGGCCATAGGAGATGGTCTAGGGCCAAGGAGTGGTCTAATTGGTTTCCAAAAGACTAGGGAGAGAGGAAAGCAGGAGAAATCATAGGTGAGGCAAAAAAGTTGGTGAGTTTGTAGCAGCAATGGGAGGTGGATTTATGACTAATGGTACCTTGGATGTTGCAATGATTAATGCTCCACTGAAAGGGACACTAGGGAAGGAGATGGAAAGTAAATTATTGTTTCCTTGAAGGAAAAGGTGAAGAGATTTAGAGACATGAAGGATTTTGGTCTAAATTTTTTTTCTTGTAGGATATTGGTTCCATGTTTCCAAGGGACTTGGAAAATTTTGAAGGTCGTGAGTATGGTGCAGGAGCACCTACGTAAAAGAGAACAATAGGGAGGTCAATGTGTAATAAAAGAAGATTTCATTTAAAACAAACCATTGTTGATATTTTTTGTAATATTTTGAAGTCATTAAAGTCATTCAAACAAAAGATGTAAGGCTAAAATACAAATTTGTAAAAGTGTTCCATTAAAGACCTATGTTGCTCAAAGGGTCAAATTTTTATATAAAACCATGAAAAGGAGAGAAATCATGTAAAAGTTATTAAATAGATTATTTTGATGTGTCTAGAGGGTTTTTACAAATTTTGAAGTCATTTTTATAAAGTGTTTTAAAAGTTCTCAAAAAAGGCGCAAAATTGTAAAGTTGTAAAATTGCAAAATTGCACTAAATGTTGCAAAAAAGAAGATGAAAGGTCATAGGGGTATTTGGATGGTTTATAAATGCCTTAAAAAGTATAAATAACATGTATTGATCATTCCAAAGAATAAGGGAGGAATAAGAACATTTTTTATATATTTTGGAGCATTCTACTATTGTTGTTTTGATTGGTTCTTTCAGTTTTTGTGTTGTTTCCAAGCCTTGTACGACCATGTATGATATAGAAAACTTGTATATTTGTTATGGATAGCTAGATATGTGAATAGAATTATTTTTTGTTTTGGTTTAGATTTATTATGTGGAGAAATGAAGAAGTTACAGATGTTTTGGTGAAAGTATTTGATTGCAGATTTGAGATCTTCTAGATACACTCATGTTGCACCATTTGGTACAGAATCATATTGGAGAGTTATAACCTATAAATGGCTTCATTGAAAAGATATGTCAATAAAATTTAATTTCCTTTTTTTGAGTTATTTTTCTAATGATTTGTGAATGTTATGACATTTTTGGTGAAGATTGGTTTTAAATTGTCTTCAATGGAGTTATAGACAAAGATTTGTGATTATAGAATGATTTAACAATTGGAAAATTTAATGGCTTACATATTCAAAAACTATATTCATAATTTTTTCATATGAAATGTGTTTGAGATCATTTGGCTCTGATTTTTGAAAGTTATATGATGTCCTAGGTGGATTGGGCAAACGACTTTTCATATTTTATGATAGAAAATAGGTCTCAGTACAAAGACAATAACCTTTGATCTAACCATTGGATTTCCTTGAGTTTTGGATTTGTTTTTTTATCCTATTTTTATATGTTTTCACTAGAAAGATTGGTCAAATATTACTTAGAATGAAATTTACAGATCTCTGAGTGCTGATAGAAAAAACTGCTTCATGATTGGAAAGATGTTTGTGTTGTCTAATGTTGGAATATGCCTCTCTTGAATGTTTATTATGTGATGAGATGTTGCATAGATCATATGGATCCTAGAAGATGTAAGTGGTTTTCATGATGCTCTGCATCAGATTGGTATCAGATCTAGAAGCTCCTGAGTGTGTGGGTAGACCGCCAATGGAGGAAATCCACGCCAGGACCTAGCCTATGATTTGATATTAGTTTTTCCTCATAAAAATATGGTTGCAAGTACCTATCCACTAAGTTGCAAGTGGGAAGACATGCAGTTTTGTTAAGAGACCATAGGAGATGGTCTAGGCCCAAGGACTGGTCCAATTGGTTTCCAAAAGACCAGGGACACAGGAAAGGATGAGAACTCATGGGTGCGGCAAAGAAGTTGGTGAGTTTGTAGCAGCAATGCCAGGTGGATTTCTGACTGATGGTACCTTTGATGTTGCAGCCATTAATGCTCCATTGATAGGGGCACTAGAGAAGGAGATGGCAAGGAAATTCATGTGTCCTTGAAGGAAAAGGTGAAGAGTACTAGAGGCATGAATTTTTTTGGTATAAAAAATAATTTCTTGCATGATATTAGTTCCATGTTTCCAAGGGACTTGGAAACTTTTGAAGGCCGAGAGTATGGTGTAGGAGCACCTAGGAATAAGAGAAAGATCAGGAGGTCAATGTGTAATGAAAGAATATTTTATTTCAAAAAAACCATTTTTGATATTTTTTTAATATTTTGAGGTCATTAAATTCATTCAAACAAAAGATGTAAGGCTAAAAGCCAAATTTGTAAAAGTTGTCCATTTAGGACCTAAGTTGCTCAAAGGGTCAAAATGCTATACAAAGCCATGAAAATGATAGAAATCATGTAAAATGTATTAAAAAGGTTATTTTGACATGTCTAGAGGGTTTCTAAAAACTTTGAAATTATTTTTATAAAGTGTTTTAAAAGTTGTCAAAAAAGGTGCAAAATTGTAAAGTTGCAAAATTGCAAAAATGCACTAAATGTTGCAAAAAGGAAGATGAAAAGTCATAGGGATAGTTGGATTGTTTATAACTACCTAAAAAATTATATATAACATGTATTGTTCATTATAAAGCATAAGGGAAGAAGGATAACATTTTTTATACATTTTGGAGCATTCTACTATTGTTGTTTTGATTGGTTCTTTCAATTTTTGTATTGTTTCCAGGCATTTTATGGCCATGTACGGTCTGGAAACATTTTATATATATTATGGATAGTTATATATGTGAATATCCTTCTTTTTGGATTTTATTTGGATTGATTTTGTTGATAAATGAACTAGTTACAGATATTTTGGTGAAAGTTGTTGATTGCAGATTTGAGATCTTCTAGAAATAGTCATGTTGCAGTATTTTGTAATGACTCATATTGAAGAGTTATAAACTATAAATGGATTCATTGGAAATATATGTCAATACACTTTAATTTTCTTTTTGTTTTAGTCTTTTTTATGATGATTTGTGAAAGTTATGATTTTTCTGGTTAAGATTGGTTTTAAATTATCTTCAATGGAGTTGTAGGAAAATATTTGTGATTATATAATGATTTAACCATTCAAAAATTTAATGGTTTACATATTCTGAAACTATATTCATAAATTTTCCATATGAAATTGGTTAGGTATCATTTGGTTCTGGTTTGTGTAAGTTATCTCATGCCCTAGGAGGATTCGGCAAACAACTTCTCCTAGTTTATGACAGAAAATAGGTCTCGGTATAGAGACAATAACGTTTGATATAACCATTGGATTTCCTTGAGTTTTTCTATATTTTCAGCAGATGGATTTATAAAATATTTTTTATAAAATTTTTTACATATCTCTAAGTTCTAATCGCAAAAACTCCTTGATGATTGGAAAGATATTTATGTTGTCTAATGATGGAATATGCCTCTCTTGAATATTTATTATATGAAGAAGTGTTGGATGGATCAGATTTATCCTAAAAGATGTAAATTATTTCCATGATGCTCTACATTAGATGGGTATCATAGTTAGAAGCTCTTGAGTGTGTGGGTAGACCGTTGAGGGAGGCAATCCACACCATGACCTGACCTACGATTTGTTATTGGTTTTTCCTAATAAAAATATGGCTATAGGTACCTATCCACTAAGTTGTAAGTGGGAAGACATGTAGGTCTTTTAAGAGGCCATACAAGATGGTCTAGGGACAAGGAGTGGTCCAATTGGTTACCAAAAGACTAGGGATAGAGGCAAGGAGGAGAACTCTTGGGTAAGGAAAATAAGTTGTTGAGTTTGTAGCAGTAATGGGAGGTGGATGTCTGACTGATAGTACCTTGGATGTTTCAGCCATTAACACTCCACTAACAAGGGCACTAGAGAAGGAGATGGAAAGGATAGTCCTACGTCCTTTAAGGAAAAGGTGAAGAGGATTAGAGGCATGAAGGGTTTTGGTCTTTTTCTTTTTTCTTGCAAGATTTTGGTTCCATGTTTCCAAGGGACTTGGAAAAATTTGAAGGTCGGGAGTATAGTGTAGGAGAACCTAGGCACAAGAGCACAATCAGGAGCTCAATGTGTAATGAAATAATATTTGATGTCAAAAGAACCATTGTTCATATTTTTGTAATATTTTGAGGTCATTGAAGTCATTGAAACAAAAGATGTAAGGTTAAAAGTCAAATTTGTAAAAGTTGTCCATTCAGAACCTAAGTTGTTCAAAGGGGCAAAATTTTATATAAAACCATGAAAAGGATAGAAATCATGTAAAAGGTCTTAAATAGGTTAGTTGGAAATTTCTAGAGGGTTTCTATAAAGTTTGAAGTCATTTTTATAAAGTGTTTTAAAAGTTGTCAAAAAAGGTGCAAAAGTGTAAAGTTGCAAAATTGTAAAATTGTACTAAATGTTGCAAAAAGGAAGATGAAAGGGCATAGGGGTAGTTGGATGGTTTATAACTTCCTAAAAAATTATAAATAACATCTATTTTTCATTCCAAATAATAATGGAGGAAGGAGAAGGGTATGTGCAATATC
Source organism: Chamaecyparis obtusa (assembly GCA_027943335.1). Classification (NCBI taxonomy): domain Eukaryota; kingdom Viridiplantae; phylum Streptophyta; class Pinopsida; order Cupressales; family Cupressaceae; genus Chamaecyparis; species Chamaecyparis obtusa. The sequence continues at coordinate 174,639 of BSBK01010977.1, read as the reverse complement.
ATGGTATGCCAAAAAGTGGCGATGTGAAAAAATAAACTTTTCACTTGTCCAAAAGCGCACTAAAAAGTTTTTTGACTTTTTAGTAGGCCTGGGTGTCAGTACACTTGGCCAAGCCAAAAATAAAAGCATAGGCCTAATTGGATATCTGATAATATAAAATATCTAATTTTTGCCAGTAAATCATATTTGTAGCCCGTGGCCGCATTCAACAGTTTCACTGTGAAAATGTTGAACACAACTCTAGAGGTTTCAGATGTCTGATAGAATCTCATATCCGATTTAATCAACATCAATAGGTAAGTTAACTTTTTAAGTTTGTATTATTTTTATTGTTTTTTAATTGAAATTTATAGTTTTTTATATAAAAACTAAGGTTTAAATGAGATTTTTTAGTGTTTTTTAAAATTGATTATAATTCTCTATTTGGGTTTTAATTGTAATCAGACATCGACTCAAGCCAATTAAAAAACCCTCCCAATAATCTTGCAAATAATATATAACCACCTCCAAACAATCCCCCACTGTAAGAAGACCAACCGGTCTCAAACCCTTGACATTTAGAGGATCTCATAGGAGACAATCTAAATCAGCTTAGAGGATATCAGACCACATATGCCAATATCCCCACATTGAGCCCCACATTTTCCACATTGAACTCAATTATTGAAAACATTTAGAAACTTACAGAGCAACATAATGTTGCACTTCTTTGGCACGATTCTATGCACGCCAAGTTTGACGATGGGCTTGACTATGATCAAGTTATGAACCTAAACATAACAAAACATGACATATGTAATATTTTTGTGGATCCCAAAGCTGGTTTAAAAGTGGACCCTAAAAAACCCAAGTTGTCAATTAAATGTTGCACATATGGTGCAATACATGACAACTTTTCAGACTGTTGGTGGATGATTGTTGATAGACCACCTCATAGAAAATTGGATGTCCCATTCTATTTCATAAAAAAATTATATGCTAAATTTGTGCTTGGTCACAAGGTAAATTATTGGAGCATGAGACCGAACTAGGGTGTAGGCTTAGGCTCTCCTCAGGACACGACATGGGCACACCAGGTGAAATCTCACACATATGTCCCCCTCCTAAGATTTCACCACCTCCTACAGTGCAACATCTTGATATTATTGTTGAGGCCAACTCATAGACTATTCGATCCATTCACACCTTGAGTGATCTACTGGTTACACAGAGTGTGACATTGTTGCCTCCTTACATGCTTATACTTTTGGCCCTTCCACATCCTCCACAAGCTCACATATTTGTGTGCCCCACACTTGCATTATGTGCAAAAATATGTGTTTAGGTCCCTTGAATGATAGTGATGCATATAATTACATCTTTGAGGTGGAGAATACTACACAACAAACTACAAGCACTGAAGCACCTCATGAAGATGTGCATTAGGGGCATACAGGGCCATGGACTCCTACTGCTATGGTAAGGGTAAATAGTTCACTTGTTACATTGTATTTAATTTTAAACATTCATATTTTTAATAGAATTTTCTTATAATGATTTCCCACTTATCTTTTTTTATGTGTTACATTTATGTTCAGTTGATGACAGAGGAGGAGATGACATAGGTGGATGGGTCCATGCTTTTGCCCATATCATTTGGCCTTGACAATTCCATGGTACATATGTTTTAATGTACTCATTGGTTTCCTTTTATTATAATAGTATATGTACATGTGTTTTCTAATTTTTATGATCATCTTATTACATACTAATGCAGGTGTAACCAATTGCCACTAGGGGCAATGTGAGGGGGTTTAGGCATCTGGCGTTGACAAGGGGATGGTAATTAAGTAATTTAGATTGTTTATGCATACATGTATACTTGTCATTTGTGCGTACTCATTTTTAATTTACATGGTTTATTTGATAGAGGGTGGTGTATGATGATGTTGTGAAACCCTTTCACCATGATAGAGTCATAGCTGGCATCTCAATTCGCAGTGATAGCCCCATGGTACATATATTTCTAAAGTTATTTGTGTGTATTTTACTATCAAGTATATATAACATGATGAAGTCATGATTGTATGAAGTATATGTTTTAATTTTGTAGGTCATTTGAGAGAGGTAAAATGCCAAGGGTTTGTATCGCTAATGACTCAACCGATATTTCCTGAAGAAAGTTCAACATAGGTAAGTTTTAATGTTAATTCAGTTATTTTGTAAACATATATTTTCTACCAAGGATTTAACATTAAATAGTATAACTCATAGATCAATCTCATGTTCACAAAATATACAGGTTGGAGTTGACATTGGTGGCATTGTCCCTTCCCTACCAAGGACATATATTAGGTCTCTTGTTTGCGTGAGGAGATAGAGAGGTGAGGTAAATGAGAGTTTAATTTTTGTTATTTATTTATTTATTATTGTTGACTAGGATTTTGAATTTTGAATTTTTATTTGTAGAAACCATATAAATTAAGTAATCTAACTTGGGGTTTCACTTTTTTGTTTGAATGCAGGATCCATCAAAGCCAAAGAGTACTTCAAAAAGGATACATTTTGATGATCCACCAGTAGAATAGGATGTCCTAGAAACATTTGTAGTTGAACTTCTTATTTTGAGATGTCATATGACACATTTTGAGATGGTGTATGCCACATTGTATCTAGATATGTTTATTTTGTAAATATGTATAGAATTATTGTTCATTTTGATATATATGAAACTTGATATTTGATCCAATTTGTTAATTGTGTGTTGATTTATTCATTTTTAGTATGTAAATATGCTTGTGTGTATGTACTCATGTGTAGGATTTATGCCTTAACTATATTCATGTATATTCAAGTACATTCTTCATAACCTAAATTCATGTGTGTGGGCTACATGCATGACTTAAGTGAATTCATGTGTATGCTTTATAATCTATGTGCTACATGTATGCTTCATGACTTAAGAAAATTAATGTGTATGCTTTATGTGCTACATTGTATTCATGTGTATCTAATGCTCTCAACCAAGCAAATCCTTCAAAGTTCACTTCACAAATCTGGTGATCACCTTGTCAAATAAACTCTTATGTAATGTATCATGTTAGAAATCTATTATACATGTCAAAGACACATCATTGCATGAGAATCAGTAAGAACATTCATGGAATGATGCTTCTACATCAAGATTTTGTCAAACTGTTATTGAGAAAACAATGACCTATCATTCTAGGTACCAAACCCTCCTTTCTAGGGTCTCTAGGCCAGGGCTTGTTCAAAAAGACTCTTGTTCACAACAATGACTAGTGCTCCTTCATTCACCTTCAATAAGAATTTACCGCCATTTGTGGTCTCTCCACCACCATATATCCTGCATATCCCTATAACCAAACACTATTGTACAAGACACTAGTTAATTCCTTTCCTTAAAATGCCAATGAATGATGCAATATGAACATGGAAGTGATAACAAGACAATAGACAATCAATTTACTCCATTTCAAATCACAGACACAATCCATAATGCATTCAAATGACCATCCTTGGTCTCTTTACATTTTCCATTGACCCTTTATGGTCATGTACCCATCTTCCTTGGAGCAGCAACATCATTTCATTGTGAACACAAACCAATGCTTCCATCACATCTGGTTGGGTAGGTTTACCCTAGGAATGATCCCACTTTCCCTCTTGACACACTAGAACACTCGCCAACATATGCAATAGTGCTTAGTGAACCTTGAGGACACTTTGGTCCGATATGTTCATGGACGTTCTACTAACTTCGTATTCTAAATGAGGTTGTCACTAATGTTTACCCGCCCAATGAGAGCTAATGGCACAGACCATACAGTGCCAGGATGAATGGTTTGGAAGAAACCTAGTGGTGCAACTTTCAACTGACCCTCACTGCAAGTTTTGGCATCAACCAAGGTTGGCGTGCCAAATTAAAAAAAAATTGAATCTCCCATAAAGGAGAGAGATTATTGTAGCATCATAAATATGGTCATGTAGCATCTCACAACTCACCAATACCTCTCACAGGGTTCAAGATATGAGCCTCGAAATATCGCTACCCAATCATGCTTAGTGCACCTTGGGGACACTTTGGTCTGCCATGTTCGCAAACATTATAGTAACTCTATGGTGAAGGAGGGGTTGTCACTAGCATTTAATTTCCCAACCAGAGCTAATGGCATAGACCATTTGGTGCCAGGATGAATGGTTTGGAAAAAACCTGGTGGTGCAACTTTCAACTGACCTTGATTGCAAGTTTTGGCATCAAGCAAGATTAGCATGCAAAATTCAAAAAAAATTGAATCTCCCAAAATAGAGAGAGGTTATCATAGGCCTCATAAACATGTTCCTATAGCATCTCATAGTTTTCCTATACCTTTCAAGGGGTTTGAGATACAAGCCTCGAAAGATCACTACCCAATCATGCTTAGTGCACCTTGGGGACACTTTGGTCTAGCATGGTCCCGAAAGTTCTAGTGACTTAGTGGTCAAAATGGGGTTTTCACTAGCATTTATCTACCCAACTGAAGCTAATGGCATAGTCCATTTGGTGCCAAGACAAACGGTTTGGAAGAAACTCAGTGGTGCAACTTTCAACTGATGCTCATTGTAAGTTTTGGCATCAAGCAAGATTGGTGTGCCAAACTCAAACAAATTTGAATCTCCCAGAAAGGAGAGAGGTTATTGTAGGCATCAAAAACATGATCTTGTAGCATCTCATGGTTTTATGATACCTCTCACAAGGTTCAAGGGATGAGCCTTGAAAGATCACTGCCCAATCGTGCTTAGTACACCTTGGGGACACTTTGGTTTGGCATGGTCACGAACATTCTAGTGACTCTGTGGTGGAAATGGGGTTGTCACTAGTGTTTACCCCCCCAACTAGAGCTAATGGCATAGACCATGTGGTGCCAAGATGAACGGTATGGAAGAAACCCAGTGGTGCAACTTTCAACTGACCTCCACTGCAAGTTTTGGCATCAAGCGAGATTGGCATGCCAAATTCAAAAAAAATTGAATCTCCCAAAATGGAGAGAGGTTATTGTATGCCTAAGAAACATAGTCTTGTAGCATCTCATAGTTCTCTGATACCTCTCATGGGGTATGAGATGCAAGCCTTGAAAGATCATTGCCCAATCATGTGTAGTGCACCTTCGGGATAGTTTATTCTGACATGGTCACGAATGTTATAGTGACCCAGTGGTAAAAATGAGGTTGTCACTAGATTTTACCTACCAAAATAGAGCTAATGGCATAGTCCATTCGGTGCTAGGATACAATCCTTCAACACTATCCCTTCACCCCAGGGAATCACCATTTTACTTTAGAAACATTTGACCAATTTTGACTCAATGACTCCAACTATTACATCATTTGACAATACAAATGTACATGAAATTAAGACAATACAAATGTAAGGATACAAAATTAAGATGATACAAATATAAGGATACAACATTCATAGTAAGGAAACACAATTTTTGCACTTTACATGGCATTAAGACGATACAAATATGGGCTCTTAATATTTGAAAATCAATCTCATGGGCACTTTAATATTTCAAATTTTGCATATAATATGCATGATGAAGCTCATTTTTGTTTATATATACAAAATTTTGCATCCAAATATGCACATTACAGTCGATTGTTGTTTTTATATACAAAATTTGGCGTCTAAATATGCACATTACAGTCGATTGTTATTTTTATATACAAAATATTAGATACACAACTATATATCAAAAATAAGTGTCCTTTCCACTCCTAAAGTGTATAAGTTTAACACATGGTACTCAATGGCATCTATATTTCAATCCCTGCATTTGGAAGGCAGAAGAAAAGTTAATGTTGGAGATTTGCTAGCAAGCCAGTTTGTTGTTTTTATGTTTGTCATTGATGAAAACATATAATAAGTAGCATGCATAGAATCCTGATGGAGAGAGCCTTCAACATATTTTGCATGAATATATTATTAGCATGATATCATAGATGGAGAGGTTGATTCTGAGTGAAGACAATAATACAGTTGTGTATATCAGTGAGTGTTCCTAACAGGTCCCATGAATAGTTTTGTATGTGATTGGCCGTATGGTTTTCGTAGAGCCTTGCACCTTTATACTTGTTGCCCCACTTTTTTTCTTCTCCCTGGAAAAGAAAAGTGGATACCTTGTGTTAGATTGAGTCTTGAATTTTGAGGTATTTTAAAATTGGAGTCTAACTCTAGTTTTTCCCTAGGGTAGGTAGTCTTTATCGAATTCCCCCTCCCCCCTTTCTTCCCTTTTTATGGTTTTAAGCCGGGATGGTTTTGACTTCATCTTGGGAATGGGTAAGTTATAGTTCCTAATTTGATAAAGACTTTTATCCTTTAGTTCCACTGAAGACATTCATATGAAAAGAAGTTTCAAAGCTATATCTCTCCTCTTTGTTAGGAAATCGACAATCACCTTCTCCTTAGCGGGTTTCAACCCATGAAGGTAATTTTCTGCAAGAAGAGAACATGAAGGTCATCCAGCACATATACAGGCCTGTGGTTTGAAATTCACTATTTGAGAATGGGTCAGGTCTATAAAAATCACTTGGTAGAGAAGTCGTAATGAACTTTCCCATTTGCAGAGTTCACCTTGTAGAAGTTATTTTTTGAAGAACAGTGGAAAGTGTATCAGGAACTCCCAAAGGTCAAGCACCATAGTCAAGGAAGTAAATTTGAGCCCCTGCAGTGGATAAAGTGGCCTCAAAGGGATGAGATAATGAACAAGAGTCCACTTTCAAAGAATTGGCTGTTAACTCCTCTCGTATCAAAAAATCACCCGAGAAGGTCAATTTCTGAAAAGCAGTAGCTTGCGAAGAAATAAACACAAGAAGTCACTATAATTGAATGATATAGTATGATGAACATAGTCCACTTTGAGATTTAGAAAGAATTGATAAAGGGATGAGTCGATTACAGAATTTCAGAAGGTCACTCCTCTAGCCTCCTCACCATAGGGTTCTCACCTACATAGTGAATTTCCCGACAAAGGCAATATGGGAAGTGAAAAAGTAAAAACCCGCTTCGTGGATTAAGTTACCATTATAATTCTTACAAATAGGTAAAAGTGATTCCTTAAGACTGTTAATAAGGTGCATTTAATTCAAATCTTAACATTAGAACTTTAACAGGCATTTTAAAAAATCTATCACTCATGTGGCACGAGATATGGAAAGTAATAGTAAGAAGGAAAGGTGTTTATAAAAGATAAAAAATGATCAAGCAAAAATTACTATTCATTCAATTACGCTATTGATTCCCATAGCCTTTTCAAATCTTTTCATAACATCCTTCAAAGCTTTAAACAGTAAGTCGAAAGCATAATCAGAAGTTATGGCCACTAGACTCATGGGTTTTGATGGATTGAACGGGATCACATTAGAATGGAAAAATTTGATTGATATGTCTCTCAGGTTCTATGATCTGGGTAGCCTACACAGAAGATTGAATGAGGAGAATATTCATCCAATGACATAAATATGCAAAAGGAGTGGTCTGGTTGAGGCTGTTGGGTTTCCTGTAGTAGTTCAAGACCCCGAGTTTATCCAAGAATGTATAGCTAGGTTCAACCTGGATACAAAGAAAATCCTACTGCCAGAAGACATATTACTTCTCTCCATTGATTGAGAGTCGGTGTAGAATAGTCTTGGTATCCCAGAGTGGGCCGAATTATCGAAAATGAATTTCTCAATTGCAGCATCAGAATACAATAAGAAGAAGATGAGATGGAGGAAAGAATTCATGGACTCGTGGTTTCAAAAGGCTAGAACCATGAAGGGAAAGGTGCCAAAGATGCTTTTTGGGATGGATTTGAAGGCCAAGATTATCAATGTCCTGGTACTTCTTCACAGGATTAAAGGTGAAAGTGATGCCTTGAACTTCATAGAACATTACTTCTTCTTGGTCCAGGTAATATGTACCGAGCACCATTATATAGACTGGGCTCAAGTGGTAAGTGAAAATCTATCCAATGCCCTGAACCTCACCAAATATCAAAATAGTTTCTATATGTCTTCCTGTTTGATATATGTGTTAGCTACATTACAAGTATCGCTAGGACTCCCTATACTAGAAGAATATGAAGATGGTGTAAAGATTTATGATTTCTTCCCCCATTTGAGATTGCAAAATAGCTACTCCAAGTTCATTAGAGTTAATGAATCATTCACAATGAGATTGTGCAGAGAATTGCAAGGATGTCCAGAGCGGAGATTTTCGCTAGAGGCTATGGAATTCATCACCCAATTCGGGAGCTTCTTTATCCTATTTTCTAGTTTCTCATACCTTTGTCTTGTAGTTTTTGATCATTTTCCCATGAACCTACCAAGGTATCCAGATGACATGATCATGCTCATGGAGGTGATCCATCAGATGTTGCAAGTGAACTTGATCAATGTAGACATCAAGAAAAAAGGCTACGAGTTCCCTGTTGCCATTGGAGCCTATAGCTGTGCCTCTAGATCAAATTCTAAGAATGTGATCAAGGCATTTGAGAGTAGATATAAGCCAGAGAAGTATGAGGTGCTAAGACCATAGTTTGATCCAGTAGGCTATGCCAAAGATCATATACAGATGGGCTCTATAGTCAGGCATATTCCCAAGCTTGAGGACTATTGGGCTAACTACAAAGATGAGTTAGAAAGCTGAGAGAGGTTCTACTCTAGACTGACTGTTGAACAAATCAAGTTGTTCAGAGTCAATATTAACGTTGAGGGCACCGTCGATGATGGTGAACATATGTACACTGATACATACTGGGACTACATCAAGCCATATCCTGTGAGCTCTAAGCCAATTCAAGGTCAAGCCATCGAAGATTTGGAGACCTTGATAGCCAAGGTCATCAAGAGAACTACCAAGTGGGCCCAGTGGATGATGGGAAGAAAAAAGAGATTTTGGAAGCCCACTCCTCAATAGGATCTTGCAGTCGAGCCGGTGAGCACTCTCGCATCCTCCTCTTTGCCAAATTCAACTATAGAAAAAGGTCCAACTGAACCAGCTGATGGAGATGATCAACCACTAGAAAAAGAGATTCCATTGGAGAAAACTTGTGGAGCAGGGCCATCTCCTGTCATCAATTCAACTGAAGAAGTCGAAGTTGAAAAATTTGACAAGCTGACAAAAGAACCAGTTGGAGCCATGGAACCAAGCAGCAAGCCCAAGGAGAAACCATGGAGCTAGCAGACAACACTCCTAGCCAATAGGTCCCTCTCATTTTTGAGATTGGTGATGATAGTAGTAGTTCCAAAACTAAAAATAGATGAACACTTGGGGTCTCCTCAAAAAGAGAAGAGTCTTTTCTCCCAGAAGGTTAATCTTTTCACTTTGAAACCTAAAGCTTCTCCTCCTATTATCAAGAAGTTATTCATAGAGGTTTTACTCTCTGTGTCAAAGATCAGAAGTGTGGACTCATCGATTGATAACACTATAGATCGGAAGAGGAAGAGAGCTGAGCTAAGTACTCCTAGTGGCGAGATGCTTTCACAAGCAATGTAGTTGGTCCCAGCTAAAAGAAAAGTTAAGAAGCCCAGGACACTAACCACACTTGGTCAAGATCCTGATACAAGTCATCTGACTATGGAAATAGCCAAGCCTTTAAAAGATGGCAGAATTGAAGACTTCTCTGCCTTAAATTTTGTACTCCAATCCTTAGACATGGGGCTTGCCCGCCATGATACCAAGGTAGATTTATGGAAGTCCAGTAATGTCTTGATCAAGGAAGAGCTTAACGAACTCAAAGTCACCAAGACTCGACTCAAGGTGGAGATCAAAGAGATGACTAACTTCATCAGGTAGTTAGTCTCCCCAGTGGCTAGTCTACCTAGTTCTCTGACAACATTTGATCCCACTATGGTTGAGAACTAGACAATAATCACCAAATTATGAGAGGATAGACATTTTGGGCACATTGACAGGAGATGGATAGAGTGACTCAAGTCTGAAGTCTAGTAGCCATTGAATAGCTTAGAAATGTTCTTCTAAAGTTGGACACAAAGAAGGATTCAATCGGTGGACATTTGAAAATACTCATGACAGAGAGACTGAGATGTGAAGAGTGTCTAGTGTTATTGCATTGGTTAGTTGCTATGAAGACTAAGGAAGATGTGAAGGTTGGCATACTACAGAAAGGAGATAAGCCTTTGGTTGAGTGGCTCCAGGGCATGGAATTCAAAATGGAAATGATAATCAAGGTGGAAGTTGAAATGAAGATCACTGAAGAGAAAATTGCCAAAGAGAAAAGTAAAATCTTTGCATATCTGACAAGCCTTCACTCCGAATCCTAGACTAGTGGAGATGGAAAAAGCCCGAATGGTGTGGCCAACATGCAGAAGTCATTTTCTGACTACCTAGACTAGCTTGCAGATTCATTTAGGTCTCATCTTGATAGGATACCTGATCTTCAACAAGTTGGTGGAAGTGTATGCAAGACTATGGAAAATATGCAGATTCGAAAGGATGCAGTGAAAAACATGGAGAAAGATCATTCCCACTGGCTCATAAGATTCAAAAAAATCTACATCCTAGATTCTGAAAAGATGATTCTGATTCTTGCTACTGCCAAAGCCCATAATGCTAATTTGGAGAAGGTAGAGAGGCCAGCAAAGAGAAAATAGTTTCCCCTTTCCCTTCTCTTTTTGGTAAACATTGTATGAGCAGTAAATGGCCACTTGTCATTTACGAGCGCTGTAGAATATGAATCGATTTAGTTGATTTTGCAATGGCTTAACTCTTGAAGCCTATATATAATACTCTAAAAATCAATGAAAAGGTCAGCTAAATTTTGGTGTGAAATACATCTTGTTGTGGAGTCAATTGGGAATGTGTTTTATGCCATTCATTTACTGTTCCATACATTTGTAAGTTTGATGCTAGTTTTCCTTAAACTGGGTTAAAATTAGTAAATAGACAGAGTTCTATTTCTTTTTTTTAGTGCAGCTAATCGATAGTAATCATAGTATTGCTTGAAGGTTGGGAGAGCATGTGTATGTCCCTTTTAGACTAGATTCATCCATATTGTTTTACTACATTTAATTTATTCAAGTAGAGTTCATTAATGCATTACTGATGGTGTGAATTCATAAGCATTGTGAAATCACAGAGTTGATTAAGGTTTGGAATAAATCTAATGCCTGGGTTAGTCTCTCACTGAGGGCTAATTCAGTTACCTCTCATGTTCTCTGGTTAAGAACATACCCCCTTTAGGATTTAGAAACAAACAAAATTCACTGCATAATCTTCACATAAGGGAGTTGTTCCTATTAAAATTTAGAGGGAAGTTAGTTAAAAGAGTAACAACATTCAAACTGTTCGTATTCACATTGTCTCTTAAAGGATTTCAGGCAAACAAAGAGTTAAATCTAAGAAAGGACAATCTATTTACCAACAGATTTTTGGTGACTTTGTTGGGGAGAGAAACAGTTGCTAGACTAGAATTTTTTCTATGAGGAAAAATGGTGTTGCCTCATAAGAACTTGTTCCCTGCGCTTCAACCCAACCTTGGCTTTCAAGATGATCAGGAAGACATAGTCTCATCCTTGAACACTTTTGTCTTGAGATACAGAAGAAACACAAAGCATTATAGGAATGCAAGTCAAGTGCTTGAACAAGAAGAAGTGAAAGATGAAGCACTTGCAAGAGAAATTCAAAGAAGAAACCAATGCAGAGTGGAACATAGAGCTAGACATCACACTTAGTTCAAAGCTCTAGATCAAAGAAGGTTTTTCAGAAGTACCAAGGGGCAAGGTGGAAAAGATCCTACATTTGATAGACTCGCAGAGCTCAGCTTTCCCATAATAGACTTGCCTCATCAGAAAGGTGATAAAAGGAGCTGGAGTAGACCACCCTCAACCCCAAAGGCACAATCTTCATTTCCTATAGCTTGTCAGGTGTTAACTTTGCACAGAGTAGTTGCTCCTCCTATTGTCAATTTTCCACAACATCCTGCACATACAATCATGGCGGCTCCATGGGCCACTGCAACTAGTCCATTACAGTTTGCAGCATATCACCCACTCCCTTTGGGGTCTAGGAAGAACTTCCCTAAGTTCTCAGGAGATGGGAAAGTGACTACAGATGAGCATATCAAATCTTTCTTCATGACAACTCACATTTTGGGTATTGCACATGAAGATGTTTCTGTCAAACTTTTTGTGGAAACTCTAGTTGAGACAGTAGCAGATTGGTTTTATCATGTGGATAACACTTCAATTATGAGTTGGGCTACTATGAGGTTAGCTTTTGAAGCCAGATTTAAGATGGCCAAAGATGAACATGCCTTGTTGGCGCAATTGACTTCCATTAAAAAGCAAGATTCTGTAAGTATGAGGGAATTCATTGAGAAATTCAACAAGATTTCCAATAGAATTCCCACGGTTGATAGATCCAACCTTGCAAATTTGAAGATATTGTTTATGGGTGCCATGCTACCCGACATAAACTATGATTTATGAAGATCTAGGCCTACATATTTAGATGCTTCCTAGAGAACAACGATTGAGTTGGAAGATGACATGATCTTTGCCAGTAGGTGGAAAAGAGAGATACAAATGAGCACTATTTCAATTGGTTCTACATCGACTAATGAGATGATGCAAAAAATTTCTACTGAAATCATCACTCTAAAAAGACAACTCCCTAAATTCAACAGTTCATATCAAAGACCGTTTCAAGATCAGAATAGTAGAAATAATGATGGAAGCATGTTACAATTACCTGCTCCACAACAGAAGCTTGCAATTGAGGCTCCCCCTAAGAAAGGAAATATGTGTGTATTTCATTTAATGATAGACCATAATGGTGAGAACTATCCTGAGATAGCTCACATGATGTAGTTATTATCTACCAATGATTTAGACACTATGACACTAGACAATGAATTGGATTCATGCTCACATGGTGACTCTGTAAATCTTTTTTTTGAGTATAAATCTGATTCTAAAGAGAAAACAGAATGCTACGCTACCATAGATGGCACCACCTGCGTAGTCCTAACTCGGAGCCAAAAGGATAAAACTCTTGTTGTCATTTCATCGACAAGAACCAATGAAGCGTCTACTTTAGGTACGAAAGAAAGCAGTTGGGAAATGAAAATCTCATAGCCAGGTAAGGAAAATGACTCCTTTGATTTCATTCATTTCTGTAAAAAATCCAAGATCCAAATTTCTCCCATAGACTATTTAAGGTCGAACCCCACTAAATTGAAAAGGTTTATAGATTACTTGAAAGGGGATAGTGTTAAGTTGAATAATAATGTCACTTCTTCCAATGAAGATGATTCTTCACTAGTGAAACTATTTGAAGAAAGGGAAACCACTGTGCTAGCTACCTTCCCAAGCCAAAAGCCTGAACCTTTTTATGTCTCCTTGTATATCAATGGTTGTAAACTTAGCAATTGTATCAGAGATTCAAGAGCCTTTGGTAATGTGATGCCTTCCCCTATAGCCAAAGCCTTAGGCCTTACCCTGACAAAGGTCCACAGAAGGTGTTATTCTATGGATTCTAAACAAGTCCCATTGCTTGGCCAAATCAAAGATGCTCAGGTAGCCCTAGCGGCTCATCCTGAAAAGAAGATGTTATTGACAATCCTTGGGGTGGATATACTACCGAGTTATGAGTTGTTGCTCAACAAGAGTTTTTGCAAAGACATGGGTAGGGAAATTAAGTTGGATTGGTCCCAGGTGGTAATTCCCATGCGAAATAAGAAGGTTAAACTAGAACCTGAGGAGAAGTCTAAGTTCACAGTGTTGAAATCAGAGGACCCAAAAGCTCAAATCTTGTATCAAGAATTGGAGTTTGGTAATTACATGATGTTCACCTAGGGCATTGATGATGAATCTAAAAGTAAACAAGAAGAGGTGGAGGTTTGTGAGAAAGAAAAGACTCCAGAAGTCTGGATGTTGGAATTTGATGGCAGCTATTCTTCTTTTGGCTCTGGGGTCAGAGTGGTATTGATCCCACCCTCAGGTGAAACCATGCCCTTGGCTTTCAAAATGGAATTCACAAACACCAACAACATGGCTGAGTATGAGGCATTGTTACTTGGAATAATCACTGCAAAGGAAAAAGGTGCGACAGTCCTAAGAGCTCGAGGTGATGCTGAGCTGAGTGTGCACCAAATCAAAAGCCAATACTCTATCAAAAATAGGAAGTTGAAGAGCTACAGGAATAGGGTATGGGATGAGATTGAAGAATTGGATGCCTTTGCAATCAAATATGTCCCTAGGAAGTTAAATTCTAAAGTAGATTCACTGGAAGTATCTGCTTCTTTACTATTACCTCATCCAGAGTTTAAAGACCAGAAGTACAAGGTAGAGGTAATATACAGGCCTTTGATAATTGATAATGTTGATGATTGGCAAGTATTTGATGATGATAAAAGCCTGCAACTCTTCCTCAAAGGTAATGACAGCCCTCCTGAAGAAAATCCAAATGAAACTTCACAAGATCATCCCAAGAAATAGAAGAAGGATGAACCAGGGGTGACTCAATTACAAGGTAATGTTATTCCCCCATATTTTGTATCATTAGAAAAGTTGTTCAATCGTCATGACACTTATATTAAAAAAAATCAAATAGAGAAAGGCCTAAGGACCAGAGAATATGAAGGGATGAACATTGGGAGTGAGTCAAATCCCATAATGATTAATATAGGGAAGTGTTGCACACCTGAAGAGAAGATAGAAGCTAGAAGGCTTTTTCTGGAATATCAAGATGTCTTCGCTTGGAGTTATGAAGACCTAAAAATCTTTATGGGAGGAAAATTCAAGCATCAAATTCCCCTAAAACCTGATGCTTCCCCATTCAAATAGAAATAGAGAAACTAAAATGCTATTAGGAATGAATGCTGGATGTTGGCAGTCATTCTGTAGCAGTTGTTGTTGCATTCATGACTATGATTGTCATTGATGTCAACACAGTGATCTTCTGAAGACTAGTAGAGAAGTAGACATTGTTTTGATTAGCGCACATGGGATATTGTAGTTGGAGCTATGCAATGTTGAAGTTATACTCTTTGATATGTTATATGTCTATGGTTAAGAGTACAGACATTAATTCATTGATTCTTGAAAGTTATGAGCATTTTGGTAAAAGCAGTATTCAAGCAGTGTTCCTGAGTAGCAGTTTGTGGAAATCGGATGATATCTCCTAATTGGGATAGAATCTAGTTTTGTGTAGTTAAAGGGAAGTTTGAGAAAAATTGATGGTGATGTGGTTCATAGCACAAACTTCGAGGCTACATGAGTGAAGAGGTATAGCATTTGGAAGCTGATAGTTTTGTGTAATTTTGATGTAGCGTATGGAAACTTTTATTTTGTAATTATGTGTCAACTCATTTGTAATTATTTGAGTGTGGTATAAAGGAAGGAATGTTTTTCCTTATTGTATGAAGTTGATATATATGAAGAAGTGTGAGCATGGTTTTGGTTGCATGCGAATGTAAGCATGAAGTGAAGAAAAGAGCCTAAGAGGTTGTGAAAGTGAAATTGTGAAGGAAGACATGGAAAGTTCAGAGATCTGGAATTGAGATCTGATGTAGTAGTGAGTGTGGTTTAGCATAGTAAGGAGGTAACATATTTCATATTACTCTACTGAATAATATCAAGTTTATTTGGAAAGTATGTTCGATGATCTTACCCTGAAGCTGTTTGGGCAGTGGGTCCTTCTATCTTCCATAACTCTTAACAAGGTTAGAATCTTTTAACAGGGATTTATATGTACTGAATGTATTTCATAAGACTCCTAACAGAGTCCATCCTCTCACAAGGAATATTCATATTAGTGCATCTTTTGTGGGCATCATTCCCACCAGGGTTTACTCTTTGATCAAGAGGTTCCCTAGTCAACATATCTTGTGTTATTGTGTCATTGTGTATGAATATCTTTGTATGGTTAGTAATTGCATTACTTACATGGTTAAATGTTGTTGAAGATGTTAAAAGTTATAATTATGTGATAACTAATTCACCCCCCCCCCCCCTCTCAGTTATCTTGGTGGACTTTACTTTCTAACAATTGGTATCAGAGTGGCAGGTCCTTGAAAGGAAAGTTTCACAGCTTAAGGAGATCCATGATGAATTTCAGGAAAGAAAGCCCTAAGTTTGATGGAGTAAATTTTCACAGCTAGAAGGAAAAGATGTAGACACATCTATTGTGTTTAGGACTAGGCTATTGGTTGATTACAAAGAATGAAAGAACTATAATTGAAGAAGACAGTCTTGAAACGAGTTCTAAAGATGAGGTAGATTTATTCATGTGTAACATACTTGTAAGAGAAGCACTCTTGATAGCACTTCAGGAGAATGAATACAGTTAGGTAAAATGTTTTAAGAAATCTAATGAAATTTGGAAAGCTTTACACTCTACTTTTGAAGGTGGTGAACATGCAAAAAGAGCTAGATTACATAATTGGATATGTGCATTTGAAGATATTAGAATGATGGAAGATGAATCTATTAGAAGCTATATTGGTAGAATGTCAGAAATTGTTGCAGGGATAAAATCTTGTGGAGGAACAAAGACAGAGAATGCAGTGATATGAAAAATTCTGAGGACATTGACTCCTATATTTAAGCAGACAACACAAATGATTGAACAAGTTAAAACTTGTACTACAAACTTTACAAGAGAGACTCTTCTTGGAAGATTGGAAGCAACAGAGATGAACCTGAGGTTATCAGGAGACTTACCTAGAATGGAGACAACATTCAGTGCTCTTAGTATTCATCCTACTTTGTCAAGAAGTACCAGTGTGAGTGGAGATTATGCCAGCAACAACAGATCTAGAAATGAAGAAGATAAGAAGATTGAAGAAGGTATTGCCTTGCTTGTGAAAAGAGAACCAGATGGTAAGAAAATTTTTAAATGTTGGACTTGTCAAGAATATGGTCATTTTGCATCTAAATGTCCTAAGAGAGTTAAGAAGTACAAAAATAATTTCAAGCCTAGAAGATCTAAGGAATGTTATTATGTTAATGATGAATATTTTGAAGCTAGTATAGAAAGAACTTTGAGTGAAAGTGATATTGAGAATAATGATGAAATAGGGTTTGTAGCAATTAAAGAAGAAAATTATGAATCTGATGTTAAAGAAGAAAAAGCATTAGTTTCCCAAGTTGAAAAGAAAGATGATTGGATTATAGACAGTGGTTGTTCACATTATATGACTAGAGATGTGAAGAAGTTCATAAAGTTTAACAATTATGATGGAGGAGTTGTTAGAGTTGGTAACAATGCACCTTGTTTGATTAAAGGTATAGGATCTATTACTCTTGATGGAAAGACTAATACTGATGATGTTTACTTTGTTGATGGATTGAAACATAATCTTTTGAGTGTTGGAAAGTTAGTGGATAAGGGATATCAAGTTTGGCTTACTGAGAAAACTTGTGTGATAAAGGATAAAGATGGAAATCTAATTGAAATTGGATCTAGAACTAGAGGTAATGTATTTCAGTTGAATCCTACTGAGATGAATTGCTTGATTACTAAAATTGATGACAGTTGGTTGTGGCATAGAAGGTTTTGTCATATAAACTTTGATAACATTGTGAAAGTGAGTACTACACTTGCAGTAAAGGATTTGCCTAAAATTATGAAGCCTACTAACATGATTTACAAAGAATTAGTGATGGCTAAGTAGAAGAGAAGTTCATTTCCTAGTAAGAAGTTCACATCGGCAGAGAAGTTGGAGATTGTTCATACAGACTTGAGCAGTCCTACCAGGACTAGAGGATTCTATGGAGAAAGGTATTTTATGATTCTTGTTGATGATTTTACAAGAATGATGTGGATTGCATTTCTGAAAGAAAAATCTGAAGCATTTGATAAGTTTAAGATCATTAAGAATAAAGTTGAGAATGAATCTGGAATGAAGATTAAATGTTTGAGATCTGATAGAGGTGGAGAATTTAGTTCTAGAGAGTTTAACACTTTTTGTGAAGTGAATGGTATTAAGAGACAGTTTTCAGCCCCTAGAACACTTGAACAAAATGGTATTGCAAAAAGAAGAAACACGTTAGTAACTAAAGTAGCAAGAGATATGTTATTTGAGAATAACTTGGCGAAGATATTTTGGAGAGAAGCAGTGAATACAGCAGCACATACAATGAATAGAGTACAAATCAGAGCAAATACAGATAAGAAACCTTATGAATTATGGTTTGGACATGCACCCTCAGTTAAGTATTTTATAATTTTTGGAAGAAAATGTTATATAAAGAGAGATGATGATATTGGAAAGTTTGATCCTAGAAGTGATGAAGGTATTTTTCTTGGATATTCTTTGAAGAGAAAGCAAATAGATGTTACAATAAGAGAACTAAAACTATTGTTGAGAGTGCAAATGTTAAAGTTGATGAGAATTTTGAAATTCAAGAAAGAATGCTTGATTATGAATTTGATGAAGAAGCTAATCCTTAGCCTTACATTGAAACTACTGAATTATTCTATGAGACTGACAGTGAATTGTTGAATGAGAATCATACTACAGAAGAAACCAGAGAAGAAACCAAAGAAGAATCTAGAGAAGAATCTACAGTTGAAGCAAGATCTGTGACTATGACACTGAACATGTATCTATCTAGACATCATCCTGTTGAACAAGTTATTGGAAGTTTGGATAGAGGAGTTATGACTAGAAATAAGGTACATTTATGTTTGATTTCTCAAATTGAACCTAAATCTACTAATGAAGCTTGTGAAGATGAACATTGGATTAATGTTATGAAAGAAGAACTAGATCAAATTGAAAAGAACAAGACATGGGAATTGGTTCCTAGACCTAAAGACAAGAATGTGATTGGAACTAAATGGGTATTCAGAAACAAGATGAATGAACAAGGAGAAGTAGTAAGAAACAAAGAAAGATTAGTATGTAAGGGATACTCGCAGCAAGGAATTGACTATGAAGAAACCTTTGCACCGGTAGCAAGACTTGAAGCAGTAAGAATGTTTTTTGCTTATGCAGCTTTTAAGAAATTCAAAGTGTATCAGATGGATGTGAAGTCTGCATTTCTGAATGGTGAATTGGAAGAAGTCTACATTGAGAAGCTTGAAGGTTTTCCTTTGACTCAAGAAGGAGATATGGTATGTAAACTGAAGAAAGCTTTATATGGACTAAAGCAAGCACCTAGAGCTTGGTATGCTAGATTGGATAAGTATTTGTTGAAATTAGGATTTACTAAAGGAACAACAGATAGTAATCTATACACAAAAGAAATTGAAAATGGAATGTTAGTTATATTTATTTTTGTTGATGACATTATCTTTGGAGGAGAAGATGAAGCTAGTGACAAATTTCTTGATGAAATGAAGACAAAATTTGAAATGAGCATGATTGGTGAGATGAAATACTTTTTGGGACTACAGATAACATAGAACAATGATGGTATCTTTGGTAGCCAGACAAAGTACTTGAATGATTTGTAGAAAAGATTTGGAATGGAAAACTGTAAACCTATGGTTACAGGACATAAACTATTGAGCAAAGATGAAACACCAACAGTTGAGCAGAAGAAATATAGATCCATGATTGGAGGATTGCAGTACTTAACACACACTAGACCAGATATACAACATTCAATTGGAATGGTAGCAAGATTTCAAGCTGAACCTAGAGAATCACATTATGTAGTAGTAAAGAGGATATTGAGATATTTAAGAGGCACAATGGACTATGGATTGTGGTATGAAAAATTTGATGATTTCACCCTATGTGCATATATAGATGCTGATTGGGGAGGTAGTGTTGATGATTAGAAAAGCACTAGTGGTGGAACCTTTTTTCTTGGAGGAAGATTACTCTCCTGGTCGAGCAAGAAGTAGAATTATATTTCACAGAGTACAGCAAAAGTAGAATATGTAGTAGCAACAAACAATTGTAACCAGATAATTTGGATGAAGCAGATGTTGAAGGATATTGGAATTAAGTTTGTTGAGCCTGTTGTCATACATTGTGACAACACTAGCACAGTCAATATGTCTAATAATCCTATATTGCATTCTAAAACTAAGCATATAGAGATCAAGTATCATGTTGTAAGAGAGAAAGTTGCTAAGAAAGAAGTCAGACTGGAGTACATAAGCACAAAGGAATAGATAACAGACATATTTACAAAGCCTTTGCCTAAGTATACATTTGAGTATTTGAGAGGTATGCTTGGGGTTATGCCCCAACCTACTTTTGAGTAATGATGCTGTTGATTGCATCCGTCTAGTGGTATATGAGCCCTATCTTTTTCTGGATTGGATGTTGGTACTTCCTCTATGGGGGAGTATGTGTATCTGAGCTAAGTCATGAGGACTCTTCTGAATGTATTTTCTAAAACAATGTCTTTTGACATTGAGTTGTTGTTGACATAGTGATGAAATTTTTTTTGTCATTGATGTCAATGGGGGAGAAGTGTACATGAAAAACCCTATGTACCATATGTTGGAGAGAACTTAATAGGATAACGAAGCAAGATTTAACTGATGAAGAGGATTTGAAGAACTTTCAGAGTATCAGTGCAGCAGTATTGGATTTTTGGAACATTAGATGTTTTTCATCTATGTTGCCATCAATGCCAATGGGGGAGATTGTTAGGAATGAATGTTGGATGTTGAGAGTCATTTTTTAGTAGTTTTTGTTGCATTCATGACTATGATTGTCATTGATGTCAACACAGTGATCTTTTGAAGACTAGCAGAGAAGCAGACAGTGTTTTGATTAGCACACGTGGGATATTGTAGTTGGAGCTATGCAATGTTGAGGTTATATTATTTGATAAGTTATATGTCTATGGTTAAGAGAACAAAAAATAATTCATTGATTCATGAAAGTTATGAGCATTTTGGTAAAAGCAGTATTCAGGTAGTGTTCCTGAGTAGTGGTTTGTGGAAATCAGATGATATCTCCTAATCGAGATGGAATCTAGTTTTGCACAGTTAAAGGGGTTTGAGAAACATTGATGGTGATGTGGTTCATAGCACAAACTTTGAGGTCACATGAGTGAAGAGTTATTGCATTTGGAAGCTGACAGTTTTGTGTAATTTTGATGTAGCGTATGGAAACTTTTATTTTGTAATTATGTGCCAACTCATTTGTAATTATTTGAGTGTGGTATAAAGGAAGGAATGTTTTTCCTTATTGTATGAAGTTGATATATATGAAGAAGTGTGAGCATGGTTTTGGTTGCATGCGAATGTAAGCATGAAGTGAAGAAAAGAGCCTAAGAGGTTGTGAAAGTGAAATTGTGAAGGAAGACATGCAAAGTTCAGAGATCTAGAATTGAGATTTGATGTAGCAGTGAGTGCAGTTTGGCATAGTAAGGAGGTAACATATTTCATATTATTCTACTAAATAATATCAAGGTTATTTGGATAGTGTGTTTAGTGATCTTACCCTGAAGTTGTTTGGGCAGTGGGTCCTTCTATCTTCCATAACTCTTAACAGGGTTAGAATCTTTTAACAGGGATTCAAAATCTCCTAGCAGGGATTTATATGTACTGAATGTATTTCATAAGACTCCTAACAGAGTCCATCCTCTCACAAGGAATATTCATATTAGTGCATCTTTTGTGGGCATCATTCCACCAGGGTTTACTCTTTGATCAAGAGGTTCCCTAGTCAACATATCTTGTGTTATTGTGTCATTGTGTATGAATAGCTTTGTATGGTTAGTAATTGCATTACTTACATGGTTAAATGTTGTTGAAGATGTTAAAAGTTATAATTATCTGATAACTAAATCACCCCCCCCCCACTCTCAGTTATCTTGGTGGACTTTACTTTCTAACAAATCCAAAAGTGCCAGACGCCATCTTCAGAGAGGTTGATAAAATTCTCAAAGCTAGGATTATCTACCCGATCCACCATTCCACATGGATAGCAAATATCATTCCTGTGACGAAGAAAAATGGGGAAATAAGGATATGAGTGGATTTTAGAAATTTAAATCAAGCATCTTTGAAGGATAACTATGTGCTCCCCAACATGGATCATTTGTTGCAGACAGTTGTAGGAGCCGAAATGATGTCCATGCTTGATGGCTTTTTTGAGTACAACCAGGTTGAGGTAGAAGAGAAAGATCAACATAAGACTGTGTTCACCACTCCCTGGGGCATGTTTTCATATCACAGGATGTCATTTGGTCTTATCAATGCTGGTGCGACATTCCAAAGAGGTATGGATTTTTCCTTTGCTGATATGAAGGATAAGATTATTGTCATATACCTAGATGACTTAACCGTGTTCTCTAAGAAAAGGAATGATCATATTAAAGACTTAGAGAGAGTACTGCGAAGGTGTAGAGAGCATGAGATTTCTTTAAATCCTAAGAAGTCATTCTTTTGTGTTACTAAAGGAAAACTCCTAGGTCATATCATATCACAGGAAGGTATTAGGATCGATCCAGAACAAGTCAAAGCCATTCAAAGGCTAAGCTTGCCTATAAGTAAGACTGGAGTGAAATCTTTCTTTGGCCAAGTGAATTTCCTTAGAAGATTTGTTCCTAACTTTTCAGAGATCACCAAATGTATTGTGGACATGATGAAGGGTAATCAAAATTTCAAATGGAATGACCCTAGTAAAAGAGACTTCCAAGATATCAAAGACGCTATAGCTGGTGCCCCTGTCTTATGCCACCTAGACTATAAGAAATATTTTATGATTTATTGTTACACACCTGAACATACACTATCAACTATTCTTATGCAAGATAATGGAGAAGGAGTTCAGGCTCCTATTACCTTTACGAGTATGTGATTGAAAGATCATGAGCTGAGGTATTCTCACACCCAAAACCATGCTTTCTTAGTGGTGAAAGCTTTAAAGAATTTTAGATTCTATAGCTTACATTCTCACTCAGTTGTGTTTGTTCCTGATATTGTTGTAAAGAGCATATTGACCCAGCAAGACGTGGGATGCAATAACAGAGGAGCTTGGGTAGCCAAAACATAAGAATATGACATAGAGATTAAGCCTACCAAGTTGGTGCAAGGCAATGCACTATGTAAGGCTATGGTCAATAGTAAAGAAGATAACCAGCTTGAAGCAGAATAGTTAGTTCTAGTGGTGAGTCTACAAGACCCATGGTTTGAAGATGTCATATATTTCCTAACTTATGGTGAATGCCCAAAAGGATTGACAACTAACCAAAGGATGGATTTTAGGTTTAAAGAAGCTAAGTATGTCATCTGGGAAGGTACATTATATAAAAGATCCATAGATGGAACCTTTCTTAGGTGTGTTGATAAATAGCAGCAGGAAAGATTGTTAAAAACATTCCATGACGAAGCTTGTGGTGGGAACTTCTCATCCTCTATAACCGCATTTAAAATTTTGAGGCAATGCTATTATTGGCCAGGAATGTTCAAAGATGCATATCACTGGGTGGCCAAATGTGCAAAGTGTAAAATGTTTATAGGTTTACCTCAACTTGCAGCCCTCCCTCTCAAACCAGTGGTAATTGAAGGCCCTTTCCAACAATGGGGTCTTGATTTTATTGGACCTATTAATCCTGTATCAAGTTCTGGTCACACTTATATAATTAATGCAACTGATTATTTCATGAAGTGGGTGGAAGCAAAGGCCACTAAGAGAACTACCTCTGAAGTAGTGTGTGAATTCATCAAGGAGAACATCATGGTAAGGTTTGGTGTGTCAGTCAAGCTAGTTATGGATAATGCAACCTAGTTTTCTTCGGTAGAGATTACTAACTTCTATTTTGAGTATGGCATAACTGCTAGTCATTCATCCAACTACTTCCCACAAGGGAATGAACAAGTTGAGTCAAGTAATAAAAACCTGGTGAACATACTGAGAAATCTTGTATCGGACAATCAAAGGACTTGGCATAAGAAAATCCATGAAGCACTCTGGGATGATAGAGTTACTCCAAAAAGGGCTATTAGTATTTCACCTTTTGAACTGGTGTATGGAGTTGAGTCAAGCCTTCCCTTGCCTCTAGAATTGGCTACTAGCAAGTTAAGGATGGTGGTAGAAGATGGCATTTATAAAGATGGGATAGAAAAATGAATTCTATATCTGAATAAACTTGAAGAAGAATGAGAGAAGATTGTTGATCACATCACAGAACATCAAATCCAGGTAAAGAATCTTTTTGATAAGAAAAATAGACCAAGAAAGTTCATGATTGGAGATTTAGTTCTTCTATGGGATAAATGGAGAGCACCAAAGGAATGCATGGAAAATTTGAGACGCTATGGAAAGGACCATTCATCATCCATCAAGCTTTTGACAAGAATTCCTTCAAGTTGGTATATCCAAATGGTGAGGTGTTGCCCTTGCCCTATAATGGTCAGGATCTAAAATTGTATCAAGTTGTGACTTGAAAGTAGGTAATCCCTATGTTGTATAATAGTTACATTTAGTTCCCATTTCTATTTTCTTTAGTCTAGGTTCATTCGTTCTGCTTTTCCTTTTGTGTTTTTCTTCCCTTCCCTTTAGTTTTGTTGTGAGCCACCTTTTCATTGAGCTATGTGAAACCAGAGATTTGGATTCCTTGCTTGGATATTAACATATCCAAGTCCCTAGATAGAGCCAACTGTTGCCCCACTTTTTTTTCTTCTCCTTGGAAAAGAAAAGTGGATACCTTGTGTTAGATTGAGTCTTGAATTTTGAGGTATTTTAAAATTGGAGTCTAAGTCTAGCTTTTCCCTAGGGTAGGTAGTCTTTATCGAATTCCCCCCCCTTCTTCCCTTTTTCTAGTTTTAAGTTGGGATGGTTTTGAATTCATCTTGGGAATGGATAAGTTATAGTTCCTAATTTGATAAACACTTTTTTCCTTTAGTTCCACTGAAGACATTCATATGAAAAGAAGTTTCAAAGCTATATCTCTCCTCTTTGTCAGGAAACCAACAATCACCTTCTCCTCGGTAGGTTTCAACCCATGAAGGTAATTTTTTGCAAAAAGAGAACATGGAGATCATCCAGCACACATACAGGCCTATGGTTCAAAATTCACTATTTGAGAATGGGTCAGGTCCAGAAAAGTCACTTGGCGGAGAAACCGTAATGAACTTTCCCATTTGCGGAGTTCACCCTGCATAAGTTATTTTCTGTAGAATAGTGGAAAGTGTATCAGGAACCCCCGAAGGTCAAGCACCATAGTCAAGGAAGTAAATTTGAGCCCTTGTAGTGGATAAAGTGGCCTCAAAGGCATGAGATAATGAACAAGAGTCCACTTTTGGAGAATTGGTTGTTAACTCCTCCTGTATCAAAAAATCACCCAAGAAGGTCGATTTACGAAAAGTAGTAGCTTACGAAGAAATAAACACAAGAAGTGACTAGAATTGAATGATCTAGTATGATGAAGATAGTCAGCTTTGAGATTTAGAAAGAATTGATAAAGGGATGAGTTGATTATAGAATTTTTGAAGGTCACTACTCCAGCCTCCTCACCATCGGGTTCCCACCTGCATAGTGAATTTCCCGACAAAGGCAATATGGGAAGTGGAAAAGTAAAAACCTACTGTGAAGATTAAGTTACCATTACAATTCTTACAAACAGGTAAAAGTGATTCCTTAAGACCATTAATAAGGTGCATTTAATTCAAATCTTAATGTTAGAACTTTAACAGGTATTTTCAAAAATCTATCACTCATGTGGCGTGAGATATGGAAAGTAATGGTAAGAAGACAAGGTGTTTATAAAAGATAAAAAATGATCAAGCAAAAATTAATGTTCATTCAATTACGCTCTTGATTCCCACAACCTTTTTTAATCTTTTCATAGCATCCTTCAAAGCTTTAAATAGTATGTCGAAAGCATAATCATAAGCTATGGCCACCAGATTCATGGGTTTCGATGGATTGAACGGGATCACATCAGAATGGAAAAATTTGACTGATATGTCTCTCAGGTTCTACGATCTGGGCAACCTACATAGAAGATTGAATGAGGAGAATATTCATCCTATGATGCAGAAACTCAAAAGGAGTGGTTTGGTTGAGGTCGTCGGGTTTCCTATAGTAGTTCAAGCCCCCAAGCTTATCCAAGAATGTATAGCTAGGTTCAACCTAGATACAAAGTAAATCCTACTACCGGATGACACAGTACTTCTCTCCATTGATCAAGAGTCAGTGCATAAAAGTCTCCTTATTTTGGACTGGCCAAAATTCTCGAACATGAATTTCCCAATTGCAACATCAGAATACAATGAGAAGAAGATGAGATGGAGGAAAGAAATCATGGACTCATGGTTTCAAAAGGCCAAAAGCATGAAGGGAAAGGTGCCAAAGATGCTTTTCAGGATGGATTTGAAGGCTGAGATCCTTGATGTCCTAGTACTTCTTCACAGGATTCAAGGTGAAAGTGATGCCCTAAAATTCATAGAACATTACTTCTTCTTGGTCCAGGTAATATGTACCGAGCACCATTATATAGAATGGGCTCAAGTGGTAAGTGAAAATTTGTCCAATGCCCTGAACCACACCAAATATCAGAACAATTTCTATATGTCTTCCTGTTTGATATATGTGTTATCTACATTACAAGTATGGCCAAGACTCCCTACACTAGAAGAATATGAAGATGATGTAAAGATTTATGATTTCTTCCCCCATTTGCGATTGAAAAATAGCTACTCCAAGTTCATTAGAGTTAATGACTCATTCACAATGAGATTGTCCAGAGAATTGCAAGGATGTCCAGAGTGGAGATTTTTGCTAGAGGCTATGGAATTCATCACCCAGTTTGGGAGCTTCTTTATCCAATTTGCTAGTTTCTCATAGCTTCGTCTTGTAGGTTTTGATGATTTTACCATGAAGCTGCCAAGGTATCTAGATGACATGATCATGCTCATGGAGGTGATCCGTCAGATGGTGCATGTGAAACTGATTAGCGTAGGCATTAAGAAGAAAGGCTATGAGTTCCTTATTGCCATTGGAGCCTATAGCTATGCATTTAGATCAAATGCTAAGAACGTGATCAAGGCATTTGAGAGTAGATATAAGCCAGATAAGTATGAGGTGTTGAGACCATAGTTTGATCCAGTAGGCTATGCCAAAGATCATGTATAGATGGGCTATGCAGTCAAGCATATTCCTGAGCTTGAGGAATATTGGGCTAACTACAAAGATGAGTTAGAAAGTTGAGAGAGGTTCTACTACAGACTGACTATTGAACAAATCAAGTTGTTTAGAGTCAATATTGATGTTGAGGGCACCATTGATGATGGTGAACATATGTACACTGATACATACCAGGACTAGATCAAGCCATATCCCATGAGCTCTTAGCCAATTCAAGGTCAAGCCATCAAAGATTTGGAGACCTTGACAACCAAGGTCATCAAGATAACTGACAAGTGGGCCTAGTGGATGATGGGAAGAAAAAAGAGATCTGGGAAGCCCACTCCTTAATAGGATCCTATAGTCGAGCTGGTGAGCACTCCTACATCCTCCTCTTTGCTAGCTTCAACTATAGCAAAAGGTCTAGCTCAACTAGCAGGTGGAGATGTTCAACCTCTAGAAAAAGAGATTCCATTGAAGAAAACTTGTGGAGCAAGGCCATCTCCCATCATTGGTTCAACTGAAGAAGTTGAAGTTGAAAAATCTGACAAGCCGACAGAAGAACTAGTTGGATCCACAGAACCAAAGCAGAAAGCCCAAGGAGAAACCATGGAACTAGCAGATGACACTCCTTGCCAATAGGTCCCTCTCATTTTTGAGATTGGTGATGACAGTAGTAGTTTCGAAACTAAAAATAGATGAACACTTGGGGTCTCCTAAAAAGAGAAGAGTGTTTCCTCCCAAAAGGTTAATCCTTTCGATTTCAAGCCTAAAGCTTCTCCTCCTATTATCAGGAAGTTATTCATAGAGGATTTAATCTCTACGTCAAAGATCACAAGTGTGGAGTCATGGATTGATAACACTATAGATCAGAAGAGGAAGAGAGTTGAGCTAACTACTCCCAGTGGCAAGATTCTTTCACAAGCAATGTAGTCATTCCTAGTTGAAAGCAAAGTTAAGAAGCCTAGGACACTGACCACCCTTGGTTGAGAGCCTAATACAGGTCATCTGACTAGGGAAATAGCCAAGCCTTTAAAAGATGGCAGAATCAAAGACTTCTCTACGTCAAATTTTTCACTCCAATCCTTAGACATGGGGCGTACCCGCCATGATACCAAGGTAGAGTTATGGAAGTCCAATAATGTCTTGATCAAGGAAGAGCTCAAGGAACTCAAAGTCACAAAGACTCGACTCAATGCGGAGATCAAAGAGATGACTAACTTCATCAGGATATTAGTCACCCCAGTGGCCAGTCTACCTAGTTCTCTGACAACATTTTATCCCACTGTGGCTTAGAACCAGACAATAATCACCAAATTATGAGAGGATTGACATTTCGGGCACATTGGCAGGAGATGGATAGAGCGACTCAAGTCTGAAGGTCTAGTAGCCATTGAACAACTTGAAAATATTTTTCTGAAGTTGGAAGCAGATAAGGATTCAATCGGTGGACATTTGAAAATACTCAAGATAGAGAGATTGAGATGTGAAGAGTGTCTAGTGTTACTGCATTGGTTAGTCGCTATGAAGACTAAGGATGCCATGAAGGATGGCATACTACAAAAAGGAGATGAGCCTTTGGTTGAGTGGCTCCAGAGCGTGGAATTCAAAATGGAAATGATAATCAAGGCAGAAGCTGAAATGAAGGTCACCGAAGAGAAAATTTCCAAAGAGAAAAGTAAAATCTTTGCATATCTGACAAGCCTTCATTCTGAATCCCAGACTAGCATAGATTCAAAAATCCTGATTGGTGTGGCCAACATGCAAAAGTAATTTTCTAACTACTTTGACCAGCTCGCAGATTCATTTGAGTCTCATCTTGATAGGATACCCGATCTTCAACAGTTTGGTGGAAGCGTATACAAGATTATGGAAAAGATGCAGATTTGAAAGGATGCAGTGAAATGCATGGAGAAATATCATTCCTACTAGCTCATAAGATTAAAAAACATCTACATCCTAGATTCTGAAAAGATGATTCTGATTCTTGCAACTGCCAAAGCCCATAAGGCTAAGTTGGAGAAGGCGAAGAGGCCAGCAAAGAGAAAATAGTTTCCCCTTCCCCTTCTCTTTTTGGTACACATTGTATGAGTGGTAAATGGCCACTTGTCATTTACCAGCATTGCAGAATATGAATTGATTTAGTTGATTTTGTAATGGCTTAGCTCTTGAAGCCTATATATAATACTCTGAACATCAATGAAATGGTCGGCTAAATTTTGGTGTGAAATACATCTTGTTGCAGAGTCAATTTGGAATGTGTTTTATGCCATTCATTTAGTGTTCCATGCATTTGTAAGTTTGATGTTAGTTTTCCTTAAACTGGGTTAAAGTTAGTAAATAGACAGAGTTCTATTTCTTTTTTTTAGTGCAGCTAATCGATAGTAATCATAGTATTGCTTGAAGGTTGGGAGAGCATGTGTATGTACCTTTTAGACTAGATTCATCTGTATTATTTTACTACATTTCATTCATTCAAGTAGAGTTCATTAATGCATTACCGGTGGTGTGAATTCATAAGCATTGTGAAATCACAGAGTTGATTAAGGTTTGGAATAAATCTAATGCTTGGGTTAGTCTCTCACTGAGGGCTAGTTTGGCTACCTCTCTATTCTCTGGTTAAGAACATACCCCCTTTAGGATTTAGAAAAAAAAAAAATTCACTGCATAATCTTCACATAAGGGAGCTGTACCTATTAAAATTAAGAGGGAAGTTAGTTAAAAGAGTAACAACTTTCCAACTGTTGGTATTCACATTGTCTCTTAAAGGATTTCGGGCAAACAAAGAGTTAAATCTAAGAAAGGACAATCTGTTTACCAACAAATTTTTGGCGACTCTATTGGGGAGAGAAACAATCACTAGACTAGAATTTTTTCCATGAGGAAAAATGGTGTTGCCTCATGAGAATGTGTTCCCTGTGCTTCAACCCAACCTCAGCTTTCAGGATGATCAAGAAGACATAGTCTTGTCCTTGAACACTTTTTCCTGGAGATATAGAAGAAATACAGAGCATTATAGGAATGCGAGTCATGTGCTTGAACAAGAAGTGAAAGCTGAAGCACTTGAAAGGGCCATTCAGAGAAGAAACCAATGCAAAGTGGAACATAGAGCTAGACATCACACTTAGTTTGAAGCTCTGGATTAAAGAAGGTTTCTCAAAAGTACCAAGGGGCAAGGTGGAAAAGATCCTACATTTGATAGACTGGTAGAGCTTGGCTTTCCCATAATAGACTTACCTCATCAAAAAGGTGATAAAAGGAGCTGGAGTAGACCACCCTCACCCCCAAAGGTACAATATTCATTGCCTACAGCTTGTCAAGTGTTAACTTTTCATGGAGTAGTTGCTACTCCTATTATCAATTTTCCACAACATCCTGCATATACAATCATGGCCGGTCCATGGGCCGCTACAACTAGTCCGTTACAGTACGCATCATATCACCCACTCCCTTCAGGGTCTAGGAAGAACTTTGCTAAGTTCTCAGGAGATGGGAAATTGACTATAGATGAGAATATTGAAGCTTTCTTTGTGGAAACTCACATTCTGGGTATTGCACATGAAGATGTTGCCGTTAGAATTTTTATGGAAACTCTAGTTGAGACAATAGTAGATTTGTTTTATCATCTAGATGATGGTTCGATTACAAGTTGGGCTACTATGAGGTCATCTTTTGAAGCCAGATTTAAGATTGTCGAAGATGAAGATGCCTTGTTGGCATAATTAACTTCCATTAAAAAGCAAGCTTCTATAAGTATGAGGGAATTCATCACGAAATTCAACAAGATTGCCAATAGAATTCCCATGACTGACAGACCCACCCCTGAAAATTTGAAGATATTCTTTATGGGTGCCATGCCACCTGACATAAACTATGATTTAAGAAGAGTGTGGCCTGCAGATTTAGATGTTGCCTAGAGAACAACAATTGAGTTGGAAGATGACATGATCTCTGCCAGTAGGTGGAAAAGAGAGATACAAATGGGTGCTAGTTCAATTAGTTCTACATCAACTAATGAGATGATGTAGAAAATGTCTAATGAAATCATCACTTTGAAAAGGCAACTCCCTAAATTCAATAGTTCATATCAAAGACCATTTCAAGATTAGAATAGTAGGAATAATGATGGAAGGATGTTACAATTACCTTCTCAACAATAGAGGCTTGCAATTGAGGCTCCCCCTAAGAAAGGAAATATGTGCGTATTTCATTTAATGAAAAACCATAATGGTGAGAAATTTCTTGAGATAGCTCACATGATGCAATTTTTATCTAACCGAGGATACTTTTGAGTATCTCAAGGAGAAGTTGGGAGTAATTCCCTTCCCTGAATCTGATTAGAGTTTGCAGAATTGCATCAATCCTCAGTGACTAATGAAGGGTTGACTACTCTACTTCAGGATTAGTACTGGTGATTAAATATGTTGGCACCCTTTGCCATTGATGTCAAAGGGGGAGTATATATGAAGTCATGAAAAACAAGACAAAAAAAGAAGGTATATAGTAAGGGGGAACATATTCAATATTGAATATGAAGAAAGGAGGAGTTGTAACAGTTGATATTCAGAGCCTTTAGAAGTTGATGGAGGATCCATCATTGGGGAGTTTTGTTGAGGAAATGGAGAATGTTATAAAAGAATTGATCACTTGGATTGGTGGTGTTTTTCATTCCATATGTCGCCATCAATGCCAAAGGGGGAGATTGTTGGAGATTTGCCAGCAAGCCAGTTTTCTATCTGTATGTTTGTCATTGATGACAAAATATAATAAGAAGCATGTGTAGAAGATTGATGGAGAGATCCCTTAGCATATGTTGCATGAATATATTATCAGCATTATATTATAGATGTAGAAGTTGATTCTGAGTGAAGACAGTAATATAGTTGTGTATATTAGTGAGTGTTCCTGATAGGTCCTAGGAATAGTTCTGTATGTGATTGGCCATA
The DNA here is from genome assembly GCA_027943335.1 of Chamaecyparis obtusa. Taxonomy (NCBI): domain Eukaryota; kingdom Viridiplantae; phylum Streptophyta; class Pinopsida; order Cupressales; family Cupressaceae; genus Chamaecyparis; species Chamaecyparis obtusa. Next base: position 142,658 of record BSBK01010977.1, on the reverse strand, counting down.
CAGATGCTATAGAGCCTTGTGCCTTTATACTTATGTTGTACACATATGTATGATGTTATGTTCATGAACACAAAGTCAGACATATAATACAGGTTGATTTATGAAGTCTCAAGTTGACAGTCATAGTTTCTTGAGTTTATTTGGAAGAGCCGACAGTGTTTATTTGGTTGCGGTAGTTGCACCTATCATTGCAGTATGTGCGTTTGGATTTAGGATAGGAGGAGAGTTAAAAATGTTTGGTTAAGAGCACATGATGTAATTTAGGATGAGAAGAAAGTTGGAGTTAATTTTGTAGAGCCAACTATGTGTAGCGTGGCGTCTACTCATATGGAATTATGAAGTCCTAATTTATGTTGTGTTCTTAGTAGAGCCGACTAAGGTGTTATTAAAGATTTGTATTGTTTATCTAATATGATTTCAAGATGGTTCTAATAGGTTGACTTTATTATATCATTTAGAGAAAAGATATTAATAGGCAGTCATTTTGTGATTACTAAAGCATGGTTCAAAGTTGATAGACAAGAGAAAAGTAGAGAGTGCAAAGTGTTGAGCCATCAGCAGAAGGTCTATGTTGTATAAGAGAAATTATATGCTATTCATTGGAACTGATCAAGATAGTAGGTCTACGTGCAGTTCACCAAGATCCAGATATAGTGTGTATTTGTTAAATAGAAGGTTGCAACCTTCACCCCTTTGAGCAGTGTGCTCTCGAATAGTGCATCCTCACCCCTAACAGGGTTAATTGTCAAAGACTCCTAACAGGGTCCAACCCTTGACCATCTCACTGTACTTATTACATTGTAAAGATCAACTCCTAACAAGGTTGCAAGATCTTCTAACAAGGATCATAATACACTAGTGCAGTTCTTAGTGGGTGTCAATTCCCATCGGGGTTTTTACCTATTTGGGTTTCCCCCTAACCAAAATTTTGGTGTTGTGTTAAGTGTTCTTTCATTGTGTTTATAGGTAATGTTCTTATATACTTAATTGGATAAAGAATTGAATCTTGTAGATAACTGATTCACCCCCCCCCCCTCTTAGTTATCTCTTGGAACTATTCCTAACAGTTAATAAAGAATATAAGATGTTTATATAGGTCGACAAAAATATTATGAATGTATAAGTAACTAAACAAACTAAAGAACATGAATAGCCAATACATAGTGAAGTTTATCTTCATAAAAGATAGGCTAATCAAATGCACACCTTGATTTTATATATCTATCACATATGTATCCAACTACATTTACAATCCACATACAAAACCAAGTTTATTGGCTCAAACAAATAAAGCAGAAAACTACAATTAATTTATTAAACGTAATCATAATAAACATGGAAAACCTTGCAGTGAGTTGAACTTACCTAATGAAGTGTGCCTGAATGGTCATCTCTCTACTTGAGGGTATTCAATATTGCTTCATGATCAGTAGTACTAATAGTCCTAAGTTCCTTTGTCTTTTCTTTTCCTTGATGTTTCAACAACTTAACATTGGCTGCTATAACAAGGTGTGAATACATAAGAATTCTTTTGTGCTTCTCATAGTCTTCAAATGCAGGAATGCCATTATTTCTAATCATATATGTGCCCAACCATGTTCTCGCAACAACATGTAATACCATTGGATATGTGAACATATCATCATCTGTGGCCAGTTGTGCAAGTTTTTGCTTTCCTCATACACAACGTGCTAACTAGTAATCTAACCTCTCATCATTCCCTTGTGGTGCAACCAATGCAAAAATATGTCCTAGTTGTAGAAGATCTGAAAGATGTTCATAGTCAAGTGAAAAATCCATGTCATCATTTATTATAGAGACTCTAATAGAAAAAGGAGTTAGATAATGTGGAACCCATGTACCAACCCACTCACTTGACTCACATTGATCCCAATCACTCTGAAGACACCTGGGACAATAACAAGCCAACTTTCATGTCCAATTGGTCCATGTACTAGCATCTAAGCTTTGAAATGAATGAATTTTTGAAGAATCTTTCATGATTTGACAATCCAACCTATCTCCTATTGTGCCCAACTCAACCAACCAAAAGAATCTATGCATCGCTGAATCAAGAGTCCCCCCTGTGACAATGCTAAAGTACACCAATCAACAACATAATGAGCATCAAGAAGTTCTACACCTAAAATCCTCAATTTCTCCTTAACTAGAGCTCTCTTTACGAATGCACCTACTCCATCATGCTCCCCTTTTCCATGTATGGCCTCAAAAAAACTCCAAATATGAGGTAAACCTCTCTCTACATGAATTCTACATAACCAATAAAACATACGAGAATTTTTTAATTGACCTGTGGAGTTATCTGATCAAATGAGATGTCTATCCATAGCAATAATATTTTCCCACACCCGCTCAAAAAATTTCTCAAAGAAATCTTGGATATACTCATGAGAGTGAGATCTATCATTGCTCATATAAAAATGGTACTCTCTGATTATCTTCCAGTCATCTTCTATACTATTAGGGGAATGCCTATATGTTATGTGCACAAAAATAGCAACCTGAATAGAATTGTAATATTGAGCTTGCAACTCGTTTTGGGGTTACATTATATAGTTCTTTGAAAATTCAATGACCAATATAATAGTTCCAATTGGGAAAGTGTGCTTACACATCTTGAATTGTTGATCCAACCACTGAGACCTGTGACTATGCCTTGCATACTTGTAAAAAATATTCTTCCTAAAATCTGAAATGAAATCAGCTACATTGCATTCTTTTGTAACCAACTCACATCTAGATCCTTCACCTACACTTTTAAATGTATATTTAATGGTTTCATATACATTTTTGTGGACAATTGTCTTTCCAAAATCATGTTTGCATCCCTCATGAAAACATTGAAAAAAATTCACTAGCCCACCACACTCTGAGAACTTTTCATTTAAGCAATCTTTTCTATAAAATAAACTATATGCAATGAAAATGTAGACCTATTTGCTGCAAATGAAAACACTAAAAACACCAAACAAACACATTAGATGTTAGTAAATGAAAAAAATAAGTAATTCTCACTACAACCTCCGATGAGCTAAAACAAGGGCACCCAATAACCTTGTTTGATTTCCTCTTTAAGATTATGTGGGTATGCTCTCCCAACACAAATGAAATGCAAAAGAAATGAAAAACTAGGAGATGCAAGCTATATGATGGTGAAGGAGTTGAGAGAAAGTATGAGGAACTTGTCCCAAGCTTCACAAATGATAAAGAGTAAAATGATGCAAGATTGATTTAAGACTATGATAAAGGAAATAACTTTAAGATCTAAGAAAATGATTATATTTTAATAAAGTAAAGAACTGGAATGATTAAGAATGAGCTAGAAGATGCAAGAGCTAAGAGATTAAGAAGAAGAATAACTTTTAGAAGAATTAGCCTAAAATGAGGAGTGAGGCCTCCTTTTATAGAAAATGAAAAGAATTGGATGGTGGAGATTAAGAGGTAAAAGAATGAGTGGCTAGAATTAAAGGTTAGGTAGGGTTTGGAAAAGATGAAGAGCCAAAATGAAATGAGTGGATAGGATTAAGAGGGAAAAGGTGAAGTGGCAAAAGTCAAACTTCACTTTTCGAGGGAAAGAGAAATTTAAAAATGATTGGTGGAGAAAAAAGATGGAGAGGTGGCCACCTTGGAAAAGGTGATTGTGCACATGTTTAGAGGTAATCCACCTTTTAATCAAGATTAGAGAAATATTAGAAAAAGGTAAGCATAGGAAAAAGGGAAAAGGAATTAAATTAAAATAAATTTAATTTAATCATGGTTTGGAAGAACTTTAGGCTAGTGGAGGAATAAAATAAATAAAATTTATTTTATAGAGGGAAATGGAGTGATAATATATTAAATTGAATTTAATATATTATAGTATTTAAATAAAATTTAGATACAAAGGGAAAATGAATTTATTTAATTAAAGTAAATTTAATTAAATAAATAGAAGAATATAATGATTATTGTCAATTAATAAAATTAACCATAATGTTAAGGGAAAATATTAATAAAAATTAATATTAGTGTGAACGGACAATTTTAGGTGTCTACAGAAACATCCATCATCTCTAGGACATAGAAAATGATCTATCAAGTATCTTGATGATTTTGGAAGAGAACTTGCACCACACTCCTCCAACATTTCACTAGTATGCAAAGTAGAATCAAGGGATCGTAACAGTTCATGGTGCATTGAAAACTCCACATGATATTTGCAACAACAAGTATTTCAAATCTTAAGAGGAACACAAAAAAAAGGCTTGAGGGCTTCAAAAGCCCTTTTTGATATTTGCAATGTTGGATGTGTCTTAAAATAGTTTTTAAACAACATTGTTTGACTCACCTCCAAATAATGTTTGGGGTGTGGGGTACGATCTTGAATGCCAATTCTCAACTTCAAGACATCCTTCACATTTGGTCACACTCTTGAGTTAAATTTCCAGAATAGTTGAATTTGATCCTTCACACCATCGGTAAGCTTCTTATCACAATGTGAAAGTCTCCCACCATAGCCCATGTATCATTATGAAGAGGATCATCAAGTATTTCTCTTCTTGAAAGTGCTTTATCCAAAGTTTTATGATTTAGGTTCAAGTCAACACAAGTTTGTCTCATCAAATGAGCCTTTCTCAAATGATGACTTACTAAGGAGGTTGTAATAACCCTCGTAGCATCTCTCTTATCTTTTTCCTTTGTAGTCTTCCCAATGGAATTGAGAGTACTAAAAATATTTCTCACAATAATAGCATTTCTCTCCTTTTTCTTGTTCACACTAATCTTCAATTTGACTAGTATACGTCTCATCTTCTACATATTTAAAAATTGTAAAAATATTTGAGATTTCTCAAGCAACATCTTGTGGCTAAAAATTTGATCAAAATTTTTTGAAACCCACAACCAAATGATTCTTTCTGATCTCTTGCCATCAAAATTGGTCATTTTGTTCTCATTAATTTCAAGTAACCATTTTGTTGTTCTTGAAGGTCTCAATTTTGAAGTTTATCTTTCTTCCTCCCAAGGGACTTCATTTCTCATATAATTTGGAGATATGTTACGTTGATTTGGTTCTTGTATACCATTATCATTGTCAATTCCTTCATATTCAATTGGTGGATTGTCATTTTAAATGTCGACACTTCCATTGTCCACATCTACATGTTCATTTTCAAAACCTACATTTTCATCTTCAATCCCTACATTCTCATTTTCAATATTATTGTCATCAATCATTTCAAATTCACTCTTCTTCACTTGAAACCACATATTTAAGGGTGGGCCTATCCCCACATCTTCATTAATATTTAACATACTTTGTCTCTTGTTCTGATGGGCAACCCTATCCATTTATCTATACACTTCAATCTCTTCACTTGTAAGTTTCTTCTTTCATTTATGCTTTCCATGACTACTACTCCCCATAGTGAGACCAAAAAGGTGATGCAAAAACCTTTGATAATAGATAAATTCCAACCAAGAAGGGGGAAAAAGTAATTTTTTTCCTTCAACAACTACAATCCCATGATATTCTCTGTAGAAAAATGTGCTTCTTAGACTAAGGGACCCAAAGAATAAACTTTTTCTTTTCAATGCCAGTAAAAACAATAGAATATATATATGAAAAAATTGAATATCCAAAACTATCGGATATCTGTTATTATCAGATATCAAAAATCTCCCACTCATTTTTTTCTAGAATCTCTCTCTCTCTCTCTCTCTCTCTCTCTCTCTCTCTCTCCCCTCCATCTCCCCTTGTCACCCTCTCTCTCCCTTTACTACTTTTGTGTTTCTTTCATAGCGTGCACACTCTATGGAAGACTAAAATAAATAGTCTTATCCATTACAGATCTCGTGAAAGAGGCACACATTTTTTGTAAACTATCTGATTTGTACATTTTATCTGACAAATATTCACTTTTTATAGTGTTCAAGGTGACAAAAAACCATATTCTATCAATTTGCACCACCTTTTTGTTTAAAAATCAACATCAAATTGTGAAAGTCAATCATTCTTCACCAAAATGTATCGATTGAGGTAACTTTTTTTATTTTTTACATGTGAAATGTAAATAAAGAGTCTTTTGGTTTATAATTGGTATGATGTAGACTTTTTCAATACATAATTTGATATAATTATAATAAATTTATATTATAATTTATCATATTGTAAGATATTTATATTATAGTTTTAAATTTGTAATGAATTCATATGTAGAAATCATCATCATGCTGAGGAAATGAGCAAAGACTCTAACACTGAAAATGCATGAAAGAGACAAAGAGAACAAAAGGGAAAGAATGAGATAAATTCATGAACACAAAAAATTGCATACCCTAGAAGAAGATTTTTCCTTGGATGAGGAACATGAAACATCAATACAAAGTAAGAGAGAATTGGAATTGGAAACAAAAAGACAATGAATGAAAAACTTGTGTGCAATAAGACAATTGAATTATGAAGATGTGGGCACATCATCTATGAGTTCCCAGGTTGAAGAGACATCATTATCCAGTGTTGGAGACACATCATTATATCATGTTGAAGCAACAGCATTTTCTACTTCCCAAGCTGTAGGAACACCCTTGTATCATGTTGAAGGCACACCATTGTCTACATCCCAAGGTGCACGCACCCCCTTATATCATGTTTGTTGGTGTAATTAAGTATTTACTAATTACACTTTACTTAAGTTTACTTAGGATAATGCATTTGCATATTAGTTGTCTTTGTGACACTTAGGAGTTTGTATTTCATTTTAGCACATGGTTAGGAGAATCTCCACTTTAGATGTGATAGTTGTCATCACATACCTCGTTGTGTGTGAGATCCACCTTTAGTGCTCTTATCACATTATCATCCTAATCCAATGCACATACTTTATTGCATATTGGAGGATGATCCACCTTTGGTGGACATGTGATTCCACCTTGTGTGGGTGATATCTTATCATCTCCTTATCATGTAGTCTTATTGCATTACCTATATATTGAGGCATTCCTACTTTGTATAATCAATCAATCATCTATCTATTTCATTATTTGATCATTGATCATATCATATTTTGTCTCTCTTGTGCTATCTCTTGAGCTTCTAGATCTTGGTTTCTATTCTTTGCCTTAGGCAAATTCTTACAATGTTGAAGGAACACCATTGTCTACATCCTGAGGTGGAGGCACACAACTATATCATGTTGAAGGCACACCATTATCTACATTCGAAGTTGTAGGAACAACATCATGTCATGTTGATGTTGGCATTAAGAGATGGTAACCGGTAAGTTTTCTACCAGTACATAATAGTTAAGTATTGTCATTGATTGGCAAAAGAGGAAAGAGGTGTTTGACATCTTAGGTCTAGACATCAAGGACACCAATGTCAGATCTATGTATTCTATGTGTGGTGACATAGACTGGTTTAACAACTGGTGAGATCATGCAATAAATAAGAGATCATTCATGTTCATCAGAAGCCACCGGTCACCAAGGGTCACCAAGGTAGAAGCAACTGGTAAACAGTTATAGAAATGGAGGAAAGGATGTTACCAATTAACAAAGGAAGGAAAGGTGATAGGTCAAAGTTCTTACCTATTCACAACATAAGTATCTCAACCAATCAAGTGAAGACTTCAGTATGGTAAGATGAATCGGGGAAGTCATAGTTAACTATCTTTTCAACCAACTCTTTGGCCGAGATTTATTGCACTAAATCTGAAAGGCTTTGAGTTAACATGGTGATCATTTTAAGGCGCGTTAAAGGTTTTAAAGCCAAAGTTTGTGGCTTTAAACATGGAGTTATCTCATGTGAAGGAAAGGTGCTTGACACGCATCTATTATTTTCTTCATAAAGTAGATAAAGCAAGGGCATGCATCAGATGTTTCCTCAGAGAAATAATACTCTTCTCGGTGATGTATCCAAAGGAGATCTATAATTAGGTCATGCATGAGAAGTGCAATTAGGGAAAGAACTCTATATATTCTTCCACCTATTAAGAATATGGTTTTGCCTCATTCTACCAAAGAAAAGAGTGAACCTATATGCTAAAAAGCTAAGGTGAATAGAAAAGAGAAGATAAGAAAGAAGAGTGTGTAGAGAAGCACAACGGTGAAGGAGAACATACCAGGAGTGATCGGTGATGTTTCTCAATTGAGTAGAATGGAGATCTTATCAGGCTATGAAAAGCCATTTGTAAAAGGTCAAATCCTTCTATTATTTTCTAACAATTACAATAGCTAAATCCCAGTATTTGGGTGGACTCTAATAGGTCCCTTGTATTAAATCTCTTAACTAGGTGACATGTTCTCAGGTGTTCTAAGTCCTCTAACCATGCAGGAACTAATCGACCTTATTATATCAAATCCCCTAATTAGGTCACATCTAACAGTGTGTTGTAATCCTTTAACAGGGAAGGCTCCTAATAGGGCGCACTGCAGAAGAGTGCATAATTTGTGAGGTCTCCTCACACTGTGGTTTTTACCCAATTTGGGTTTCCACGTGATAAATTTGGTGTCACTCTATGGTTGATTGCTTGACGTTACTTTTATGCTTGAATCTATTTTTTCTTATAGCCATAAGTATACGTCATTAAGTTTATCAAAAGAAGTTTTATAGGTGTTGATTCACCCCTCCCCTCTCAGCACTGGTTGGGAATGTCAGTTTGAATCAGAGAAGCATGTTTCTTTTCTTTACCACTTAACCGCATAAAGAAAAAGTCAAGATGATGAGAAAGGAAGGACCAAATTTTTCAAAGTAAAACTTTACTCTGTGGTGCAACAGAATGAAGCTATACATGAAGACCACTAGAGATCAATATTGGACTCATATAACCACTGATTGCAATGAACCCACTAGTACCCTAACTCCTAATGAAATAAAGATCAAGATAGAGGACATGTCTTCCATGTATATGATAGCTAGCATATTGCCAGACCATGTTGATGCTTAGATTGAAAACCTGGAAACTGCTCACAAGATGTGGGTCAAGCTGCAACTAGTTTATGGAGGTGACTCAAATGTACAAAGAGCTAAGGTTGAAAATATGAGAGGAAATTGTGATGACATGAGGATGAATTAAGGAGAAGGCATTGAGCAATTCAAAAACCAAATCAAAGAATTGATCAACTCCATCAAAAGCACTAGAGGAAAAATCAGTGAAGAGGAGGTAGTTAGCAAAATACTGAGAACGCTCAGACCTCAGTATGCCATCAAGATCTCTGCCATTCAAGAAATTAGCTCGGTGACCATAGATCATATTACTCTAGACTCCCTAATTAGTAAGTTGACTACATTTGAATTGAGTAATTTTCATAATAGCTTACCTATTTAGGAAGCATCTTTTAAGTCTTCTGTCAATATCTCTTCCACCAAAAAGGGAAGACAAACCAGTAACTAATCTACTGGTAAGATTGGTAATCTTGTTTATAATATTCTCTCAGAAGAGATGGATCAAGATTAGTTTGAAGCACTCATCGCTAGGAGATTTCCCAGAGGAAAAGGGAAGTATAAAGGAAAGCTTCCTATGAAATGTTTCTCTTGCAACAAGATTGGACATATTGTTGCAAGATGTCCAAACAATGATAACAAAGACAAGAGAAATTGGTTCAAGAGTAAAGAAAAGGAGTGCTACCTTGCAAAAGGAGTCATAGACAATGAATCTGAAGACTTTAAAGATCCAAAAATTACATTTGTTACAATAACAAAAGAGAGCCCAGTGGTAAGTGAAATGACACTTATCTTAAGATCTTGTCAATATGATGATTGTATCATTGATAGTGGATGCACTCACCATATTAACAGTGATAAGAAAAAGTTCATTAACTTGAAGCTCTATGATGGTGGTTCAGTAACCTTTGGAAATAATTCTCCCTATGCTATCAAAGGTAAAGGTTCTATTGCACCCAACAATGATGATATTTGTGAAGATGTGTACTGGGTAGAAGGACTCAAGTATAACCTAATGAGTGTTGCACAACTGAACAATAAAGGATTCCTGTTGGAATTTGGAAAAGGTTCTTGTGTTGTCAAGAATCAATCTGGAGCCCATATTGCAACTAGTAGATAGAGTGAAGGAAATCTGTTCTACCTAGATTCAATGGAAGGAGCCTGTCTTATTGCATTAGTCAAAGGAGAATCAAGAAAAATATATCTTGTATCCAAAGAAGACAATAGCTAATTGTGGCACAAGAGGCTCTGCCATATTAACTTTGACTGTATTGTCAAAGTGAGCAAGAATAAATCAGTTAGAGGACTCCTTGAGATTACAAAACCAATCAAAGGTATTTGTAAAGATTGTCACTTAGGAAAACTAACATGAAAAAGTTTCAGTAGTAAATCTTTCTCTACTAAAAATTTTCTAGATCTTGTGTACACAGATTTGTGTGGACCGATGAGAACAAAGATCTATTATGGAGATCAGTACTTCATGCTTTTTGTAGATGATTTCTCAAGAATGATGTGGACACTCTTTCTCAGAGAGAAATCAGAGGCATTTCACATGTTTAAATCTACAAGGCCAGAGTGGAGAAGGAGACCAGTAAAAGCCTAAAGTGTCTGAGATCAGACAGAGGAGGTGAATACACTTCTCAAGAGTTCACTTACTACTGTGAGGAACATGACATAAAAAAATATCTATTCACACCTAGGATTCCTTAATAAAATGGAGTAGCAGAAAGAAGAAATAGGATGTTGATTGAATGTGCAAGAACCCTAATGATTCAGAAGGATCTTTCTCATCACTTCTAGAGACAAGCTATTAGCACTTATGTCTACACATTGAACCAATTTCAATTCAAGAAAGGATCTGGTAAGACCCCCTATGAACTATGGTTCAATCATACTCCTAGTGTAGGATACTTTAGAATATTTGGTAGTAGTTTTTACATTAAAAGATATATGTACTCTGGGAAGTTTGAACCCAAGAGTGATGAAGGAATATTTATGGGATAATCTACCAAAAGTAAAACCTACTGGTGTTTGAATAAGAGAATGGGAAAAATAATTGAAAGCATTAATGTAAAAGTTGATGAATATTCAGAACCAATTAAGAGGATCAGACATAATGAATATGATAGTGTGCAAGTTCATAGTGAAGGAAATCTCTTTGAGTTTAATGAAGTAACAACTAGAGATGAAAGAGAAGAACATGTGAATAGACATCTGGAGCAAGAGGTGTTAGGAATGGGAACACTGAGAGGGGGGGTGAATCAGTGTTCACTGTATTTTAACTTTTCACTTTAATCTTTATACTGAACTTAAATGCTTAAGTATTAAATTAAACATTCACATAAACATGAAACATGAAATCAACACATGACACCAATATGGTTACAGGGAGACCCAAATAGGTAAAAACCCCGAAGGGAATTGACACCCACTAATATTCTGCACTAGTGTTTTTTGATCCTTGTTAGAAGATCCTTTACCATGTTAGGAGTAGCTTTACAATGATTTAAGTATAGTAGGCCTTGTTAAGGGTCAGACCCTGTTAGGATACTTTTACAATAATCCCCATTAGGGGAGTGGACTCACTATCCTAGAGCTCACTGCTCAAATGGTGAAGGCTACAACCTTCTAATCTCAGATACACACTATATCTGTAGGATGAACTGTCACTATGACACTACTTGTCAGATCAGTTCCTTTGATGTGCTAATGCTTTGACCTCTAGCAAAGCTCTAATACATCTTATACTATCTTTGCACACTTCTTCTCTGCTTAACACAACTCTCTATCAACTTCCATACCGAATACAATGGGTGCATCTTATATTTATACGCTCATACAAAATAAATAATTAGGTCGGCCCTATAACTAATTATAAAAAATTCTTCCAAATGAATTGGCTTAAGCATGCTTACAATTATACATATAAAAATTTATACAACCTAAATGCAATGGGTGCATGGCCTTTATAACATTACATTATAACCGCAAACCAAAATACTAACTATCAGCTCCATGCTTTGTTCTCTACTAGCACACACTAGCTGTGCACTTTCAACTGACTGTAACTTTCTCATCCTTGCACATCTTCTTATGCGCTCATAGAATAAGCATAAGTATAGTCTAACAAACTTAAATTCTATGGAACATACCATAATTCATCTATACACATGTGCACTGATGCTCTGAGCTACAGGAACTTTGTACACTGTCCAGTCTTCAACACTTAGCTAACTTTTTATCTTCTCATCAGGTGCGCTGACTCCAAACTACTATATGAATTTGTTGCCATAATGAAAACACTATATCTAGTCATATGACTCAGTATAGAAAACTTTCCAACAATCTCCCCCTTTTTCATTGATGGCAACAAAGGAATATGGCCAAGTTGCAAACTGTCCCTTAACAAAAAAACTTTTGTCTTCTATACATTTCTTATACATAATCTTATATCTCCCTATACATATTATAATCCATATTCTATACACAACTCCCCCTTTGACATTAATGAAAAGGTGTATGAAAAAACTATATTTATACATACTCACTGAGGGAAAACATCTGGATATGCTACCTTAAGGTTCTAGATATCCTTCTTCCAAAAAGTTATCAAAGAGTTAACTATCTGGAGATGGGCGTATAAAGAATACTGAAGCTTCTCCATCATCTTCAAATCTATGGTAGGAACTTGATCATAGGTTATCATGGTGGCATCAATCTCCTTTACATTCTGATTGAGAATGTCTAGTGAGGGTGCAAGAGCATTCCTCAACCGAGTTTGTCTAGACCTTATCTTTTCCATTTCTTTCTCTGCCTTCTCAATTTTATCCAACTGACCTTGGTAGAAATTGTTTCACATGTTTAAATTAGTGGATGTGTCTATCACTAAATTATTCACCTACTCAATCATTGCTTCTACCTCTTTTATTTTCTTAAGATGGACATCAGTAAGCTTATCTTGATCCATGTAGTCGGCAATGAATTTCCTTCCTTGATCAGCAAATTCTTTTAAGGATGCTTGTCCTGTCTTGAGTGAATTCAAATCTAGTGCAAAGTTGCTCATCACCTCATTCAATCTCTTCTCTAGGTATTTCTCTTCTGCAACTTTGGATGCAAATTCTTCAAGGCTTGAAAAATTAATTTTGAACTATGAGATAACAGTACTGACATCATCAACTGAGTGTACCTTAGACACTTTCTTAGCTGCAGGAAACAAACTATTTAGTATGTTCATAGATTCCACAAGGAGAGGATTTCTCATTACTTTTTTCTCCTTTTCCTTCTCCATAGCTAGGAAACTGAACTTAATCAGGTCTTCTTCTCTCCATGAATCCAAACTAGATGTGTCAGGTGTCAAACTTGACAACAATGCTGAGGAGGGAAAGATGGGAGTGCTATCCATCACTTCTAGTTTTACCTTGGCTAGATCAACAAAAGTTTCATCTTTCTCTTATTCTTCCATCTTATCTTCTTCTTTCTTTTCTAATATATCTTTAATGTGTACTTCTTCTTGATGAGTGGGAGATGAGTTTTTGCATAGATTTTCAGCTTCTTGTGTGCTCACAAAAGCTTCCTCAAACTTGTCCAATTCTATATCAGTGGCCGCCATGGATATCTCCACATTATCAATGATAATGGTGTTTTCCTTGAGTGATTTTTACATGGGTGTAGACTTATCTAACTCTATTTGTAATTCCACTATAGGCACTGAATCCTGAGGACTTGTAGATTGTTCCTTGATGGTCTCTGACCCTTTTGTGACCATTGTGGGTATATTAGCTGTGGGCACAGTAGGTGGATACATGTTTCTATCCATAAATACCTTCTTAAAGGCTTTGTTTGTCTCTTTTTCAATTAACTCATAATTCTTATCCATTATGTTCAGAGTTCTTGTTTTAGTTCTGAGGTGAGGCTTCACCAGATCTAACAGCAATTTATTTTCTTCTAACTCACAAATAGGAAGGGTATCATCAAGAATCTTTTCCCTTATTCATTGATCTTCCTCAATGGCCTATCTCTTTTGGAATTCAAGGATATTCCATACTTTGTCAGGAATCATGGTTTTTAGTTCCAAGACTATTTTTTTGAACTTTAACATGTGCTTGACCAACATACCATGAATCTCAGATTTGTCTATTTCATTATACTTGTCATAGAATTTCCCTACTTTGTCAATTCTTCCCTCATCAACTATTTTGGCACTTAGCACACTAAGTCTTGGTTTGAAGCTTACTTCAGGAGGTGCTTGGGTGTTCCTTCTATTCCTTGTGACTCTCAAGGATGGATGACTGGTGCCAACCTCTTTCTTCCTCTTTGGAATTGCCTTATACTTGGGAGGAGCAGTAAGGTCAATGGTTTCCTTGGGTGCAAAAGAAGTATCATCTTCTTTACCCTTCTGGCTATCATCTTTTTCAATTTTTATCTTCTTCATCTTGGGGTCATGTGATTCTTCCTTAGTTGTATCTGTGCTCTTCAGTTCCAAAGCAATCTTTTCATCCCTTCCTTTATCAAGGTTTGCTTGAGACACACCATGTATTCTCAAGATTTTTGATGTGACTTTAGCAACCTTCCTTTTTGTTGCTGCACTATTTAGCTTTGCATCTACTTCTTTTGTCCTCTCCTCATATGTTCCCCATATAGGTTCATTAGGATCTTTGGGGGCTGATAGAAGTACCCACGCATATGCTTCAAGGATTTGTTCCTCTACCTCATACCCAAGTGGATGAATCCACTTAGTTCTTGGTTCAACAGCTTCCATACAAGTTGTATCAATTTCAACCATAAAGCATATTGTATCCCTATACTTTTCCACAATACTCTCTAGAATCCTGTACCTCATTTGCATCTTATCCCTAAAGGTCTTCAATTCCAATGTGATATAATTTCTTAATGTGCTTTCAGTGGATGCCTTGTTGGATATCGATGGCATGGTTGGAATGGCCTTGTCCAAATACAAATCTGAAACTCTTCCAACTTATGAAGATACATGTAAATGATTAATGACCCAAACCTAAATATATTTGTCTTGTCATGCTTGATAGCTTTGATGTTATCAATCAATTGTGTGTGCAAGATCTCACACAAGTTGAACTCTCCATCTTCCTTCACAAGTCTGATGGCTACTAGAATAGTGCCCACAGACACACTATTCACCTTGCTGGTGTGATGAAACTTGTATCCCAATATCATAGACATCAATTTGATGTCTACTTTCTCAATAGGCTCAATTGTCATGTCATGCCTATCACTCCTTGACTTACATGTTTGCTCAACCATCTTCCTGACATCCTTTCCCATAGGAAGGATGATGCCTATCCTAGAAAGACCTGTTATCTCATATATCAAGTCACTGGTGATCCTAATTGGTACATCACCAATCCAAAACAAATCATCATGTATTTTGCTCAATAAAATCTTTATCCATTCTATCTCATAGAATTCATATGTCATAGCATACTCAACAATAGGGTGATCATTCCAGTTAACATATTCATCCATGAATGTTTTGTTAGGTTTCAGCATGGTGTCCATGTGCACCCTTAACCTATTCAATCCAACTAGTTCCTTCTTACAGTAAATGTAAGCCCTAATGTCTTCCACATGCATGATGCCCATAGGCGTGTGGGAGGAAGCTCCCTCTAAATCATCTAGGGTTGACTTAAATTGATGCTTCTTGAATACATATCTCTTCTTCTCAGTGACATCATAAACAATGGGAGTGGCCATGACCTACTTGTTAATCACTTTGCAACTGAACTCCGAGATAATTTGAAGGCTTCCAAATTGACACAATGAGCTAGGGTTTTTGCAACCGACCAAATACACTACAAACACTAATAGATCAATCTCCAAGTCTTCACAACAACTTCCAAGGCTATTTCTTCTCTTCAATCATTCTGAATTCAAATGCAATGAGTGATCAAACAACTTTCTATGTACTTAAAGTGAGAATTCTTCCATTAATGCAAGTCACATAGACCAAGTTGTCACTTCAAAATTTCCAACTTGATTTTTGCTAACAATCAGCATGTGCACTCTTGCACGAAGGTTCCTATGCACTCCAAAAGCTTAAGTCCAAAGGTGCATACTCTGAGAATGAGTATACCAACCACACAGGGGTCTAGAGCTAAATTAACTCCCCCTATGGCCCTAAGGGCCATTCATCTAGATGTAGAAGGTGCATCCACTGGGGAGGCATCCAATACATTCTCATAAGTCTTGTCCTTCTTTTTCTCTAACGAAATCAAGCTGGCATCCTCTGAGGCTTTGACAAAATTGACTTCTCCTTCAAGATCTAATACTAGTTCTTCAGCCTTTTTAGGGCTTTCCTAACCTTGCGTCCTTGATCTACATAATCTTGAGATATGTCCAGCCTTGTTACAATACTAAAAAATGACTAGAGGTCTTATATTCCTCAACACATTGACATGAGTCACCATTTTACATGTTCTGGTTGAGTGACCATTATAGATACATATCTAACATGTAACATTTTGAGAACTTCTTACATTAGTCTGATTCTAATTTCTTTGATCATGATAAATCCTGTTCTTCTTACTAGTCTTGCAATTCATAGCTCTATGACCAAATTTATTGCATGAATAATAGTAACCATTAAAGGGTCTTAGCTCTGTATAGTTCCTTACAATGTGTCCATGCTTGTTACATGCAAAACAAGTGCATTCTATAGGCTTGTGCTCATTCTTAGGTGGTCCACGATTGTCTTTGGTTTGATCTTCAATCTTCTCAGTATTAGTAGAGTCTTTTTGTGTCTCCTTTCTTGCTTGCATGTTGTTAATTTGATTTTGTGATTCATTGTATCCAATATAGCTAGTGTCTCCTTTGGCTCTTCTTGCATACAACTAAGATTCTATCAAATCAGAACTAGTGTGCAATTTGTCAATATGATTCTTTTCTTCTTTCAATTGGGACTCCAAGCTTTCTTTGCAATTTCTTGTTAGAAAGTAAAGATCCCCAAGATAACTGAGAGGGGGGGGGGGTGAATCAATTATTTGATAATTTAACCATTCAACTACTTTAAAAAATATAATCAATGTAGTAATCAACCATAGAAAGATAATCATACACAATTGCACAATAACACAAGATAGGTTGACTAGGGAACCTCTTGAAAAGAGTAAACCCCGGTGGGAATGATGCCCACAAAATGATGCACTAAAATGAAAGTTCCTTGTTAGAGGATGGACCCTGTTAGGAGTCTTATGAAATACATTCAATACATATAAATCCTTGTTAGGAGATTTTGAATCCCTATTAAAAGATTCTAACCCGGTTAAGAGTTTATGGAAGACAGAAGGACCCATTGCCCAAACAGCTTCAAGGCAAGATCTCTGAACCCACTGTCCAAAAGATCTTAGAATTATTCAACAGAATAATATGAAATATATTACCTCCTTCATACTATGCCAAAACCACACTCTCTGCTACACAAGATCACAATTCTAGATCTCTGTACTCACAAGTCTTCCTTCATGACTGAATTAGCTCTTTTCTTCACTTCATGCATATATTCGCATCTCAACTTTCACAATTCAATCCTCTCTACTCAATTCTCCTTTTTTTTACAATTCTCTTTTTCTCAATTATTATTAAAAATTCTTTTACAACAAGGAAAACATTCCTTCTTATATACCAAACTCAAATAATTACAAATGAGTCGGTCCTTAATTACAAAATAATAATTTCTACACGCTACACACAAAATTCACATAAAACTGTCAGCTTCCAAATACTGTAACTTTCTCCAAACATATCCTCAAAGTTTGCACTGTGAGCCATGTCATCATCAATGAGTCTCCAACATCCCTTTAACTTCACAAAATCAGATTCCATCCCAGCTAAGAGATATCCTCCGATTCAGAAAATCGCTACACAGAAACACTGTCTAAACACTGCTTTCACCAAAATGCTCATAACTCTCATGAATGAATGAATTTCTTTTTGTGCTATTAAAAATAGGTTAATAACACACCAAAGAACATACCATCAACTAAACAAAATCCAATCTACAATACAACATGTGTGCAAAACAAAACTATACCTGCTTTCCTCCTGATATCTAGAATATCACTGTGTTGACATCAATGACAATCCAAGTCATGAATGCAACAACAACTGCTACAGAATGATTGCCAAAATACTTTTCATTCATTCCTAACAATCTCCCCCATTGGCATTGATGGCAACATAGATGAAAAAAATCCAATGTTCCAAAAATCCAATACTGCAACATCACTGCAAAATATCAAATTAAATCTTGCTTCGTTCTCCCATTCAGCTCTCTCATATAATCCACAATGTTTTTCATGTATATCTCTCCCCCATTGACATCAATGATATAAATTTCATCACTAAGTCAACAAAAACTTAATGTCAAAAGACACTATTCAAAAAAATACAGTAACAAGAGTCCTCATGACTCAGCTCATAAACTCCCCCATAGAGGAAGTTCCAACATCCAATCCAAAAGAAAGATAGGGCTCATATACCACTGGACACATGCAATCATCTGCATCAATTCTCAAAAATAGGTTGGGGCATAACCCCAAGCATACCTCTCAGATACACAAATGTATCCTTAGGTAAAGGTTTTGTAAATATATCTACTATCTATTCCTTTGTGCTTATGTACTCCGATCTTACTTCTTTTTCTACAACTTTCTCTCTTACAACATGATACTTGATCTCAATATGTTTAGTCTTAGAATGTAAAACAAGATTTTTTGACATACTTACTGTAATAGTGTTATCACAATGTATAACAATAGGCTCATCAAACTTTATTCCAATATCCTTCAACATCTGCTTCATCCAAATAATCTGATTACAATTGTTTGCTACTGCAACATATTCTTCTTCTACTATACTTTATGAAATACAATTCTACTTCTTACTTAACCAAGAGACCAATTTTCCTCCAAGAAAAAAGGCTCCACCACTAGTGCTTTTCTTATCATCAATGCTACCTCCCCAATCTGCATTAGTATAGGCACATAAAGTAAAGTCATCAGAATTCTCATACCATAATCCATAATCCATTGTTCCTTTCAGATATCTCGATATCCTCTTTACTGCTGCATAATGTGATTCTCTAGGTTCTACTTGAAATCTTGCTACAATCTGAATTGAATGTGCTATATTAGGTCTTGTATGTGTCAAGAACTACAATCCTCCAATCATAGATCTATACTTTTTCTACTCAACTGCTAGTGTCTCATCTTTGCTAGATAACTTATGTCGAGTTACCATAGGTGTTCCAACAAGTTTAGAATCTTCCATTCCAAATATTTTCAATAAGTCATTCAAATACTTAGTCTGACTTACAAATATACCTTCCTTGCTTTGTGTTATCTGTAATCCCAAAAAATATTTCATTTCTCCAATCATGCTCATTTCAAATTCAGTCTTCATTTCATCTACAAATTTGTTACTGGCTTCATCTTCTCCTCCAAAGATAATATCATCAAAAAATATAACTATAACCAACAAACCATTCTCAATTTATTTTGTGTATAAGTTACTATTTGCTATTCCTTTTATAAATCCCAATTTCAATAAATACTTATCCAATCTTGCATACCAGGTTCTAGGTGCTTGTTTTAATCCATATAAAGCTTTCTTTAACTTACATACCATATCTCCTTCTTGTGTCAAAGGAAAACCTTTAGGCTGCTTAATGTAGACTTCTTCTTCCAATTCACCATTCAGAAATGCTGACTTCACATCCATCTGATGCACTTTGAATTTCTTGTAGGCTGCATATGCTAGAAACATTCTCACTACTTCAAGTCTGGCCACAGGTGCAAAATTTTCTTCATAGTCAATTCCTTCTTGTTGTGAATATCCTTTACATACCAATCTTGCTTTGTTTCTTATCACTTCTCCTTGTTCATTCATCTTGTTTCTGAATACCCATTTTTTTCCAATCACATTCTTGTCTTTAGGTCTAGGGACCAATTCCCATGTCTTGTTTTTTTCAATCTACTCCAGTTCTTCTTTCATAGCATTAATCCAATGTTCATCTTCACAAGCTTCATTAGTAGTCTTAGGTTAAATTTGAGAAATCAAACATAAATGTACCTTATTTCGAGTCAAAACTCCTCTGTCTAAACTTCCAATTACTTGCTCAATAGGGTGATGTCTTGAAATATACCTATTAGATGTCATAGTTACTGATCTTGTTCCAATTGTAGATTCTGCTCTGCTTTCTTCTCTGTTTTCTTCTCTATTTTCTTCTCTATTTTCTTCTTTTTTTTCTTCAGTATGACTTTCATTCAGCAAATCACTGTTAGTTTCAAAAAATAATTCTATATTTTCAATGTTAGGCTGAGGTTGTGCTTCTTCATCAAATTCATAATCAAGCATTCTTTCCTGAATTTTAAACTTCTCATCAACTTTGACATTTGCACTTTCAACAATAGTCTTAGTTCTTTTGTTATAACATCTATATGCTTTTCTTTTCAAAGAATATCCAAGAAATATTCCTTCATCACTTCTAGGATCAAACTTTCCTATATCATCATCTCTCTTAATATAACATTTACTTCCAAAAATTCTAAAATACTTAACTAAGGGTGCATGTCCAAACCATAATTCATAAGGTGTCTTATTTGTATCTACTCTGATTTGTACTTTGTTCATAGTGTATACTATTGTGTTCACTGCTTCTCTCCAAAAGGTCTTAGCCAAATCATTCTCAAACAACATAGCTCTTGCTGCTTCAGTTATTGACCTATTCCTTCTTTTTGCAATACCATTTTGTTCTGGTGTTCTAGGGGCTGAAAGTTGTCTCTTAATACCATTCATTTGACAAAAAGTATTAAACTCTCTAGATGTAAATTCACCACCTCTATCAGATCTTAGACACTTAATCTTCATTATAGATTCATTCTCAATTTTGCTTTTCATGATCTTAAATTTATCAAATGCTTCAGATTTTTCTTTCAAAAATGCAATCCACATCATTCTTGTAAAATCATCAACAAGAATCATAAAATACCTTTCTCCATAGAATCCTCTAGTCCTAGTAGGACCACTCAAATCTGTATGAGCAATCTCTAGCTTCTCTACCGATGTGAACTTCTTGCTGGGAAATGAACTCCTTTTCTGCTTTGCCATCATACATTCTTTGCAAATCATGTTAGTAGGTTTCATAATTCTAGGTAAATCTCTTACCACAAGTGTAGTACTCACTTTGACAATATTATCAAAGTTTATATGACAAAACCTTTTATGCCATAACCAACTATTATCAATCTTAGTTAACAAACATGTCATCTCAGTATGATTCAACTAAAATACATTACCTCTATTTTTGGATCCTTTTCCAATCAGATTTCCATCTTTATCTTTTATCAAACAAGTTTTCTCAGCAAACCAAACTTGATAACCCTTATCAACCAATTGTCCAATGCCTAGTAGATTATGTCTCAATCCATCAACAAAGTAAACATCATCAATGTTAGTCTTTCCATCAAGAGTAATAGATCCTATACCCTTAATCAAACAAGGTGCATTATTACCAACTCTAACAATTCCTCCATCATAATTGTCTAACTTAACAAACTTTCTTTTATCTCCAGTCATATGATGTGAACAACCACTGTCTATAATCCAATCAGATTTCTTTTCAACTTGAGAAACTAATGCTTTTTCTTCCCTTTCATCAGATTTAGAACTTTCTTCTTTAATTGCTACAAATCCTATTTCCTCAAAGTTATCATTATCACTGTCACTTAAATGCCTTTCAATTCCTGCTTCAAGATCTTCATCATTTGCATAATAACATTCTTTAGATCTCCTAGGTTTAAAGTTGCTTCTATACTTCTTAACTCTTTTAGGACATTTAGATGCAAAATGACCATATTCTTGACAAGTCCAACATTTAAAGATTTTCTTACCTTCTAGTTCTCTTTTTACAAGTAATGCAATACCTTCTTCAATCTTCTTATCTTCCTCAGATTTAGATCTGCTACTACTGGCATAATCTCAATTCACACTAGTACTTCTTGATAATGTAGGTCTAATGTTAAGAGCACTGAATGCTGTCTCCATTCTAGGTAGCTCTCCTGATAATCTCAAATTCATCTCTGCTATTTCTAATCTTCCAAGAAGAGTCTCTCTTGAAAAGTTCAGTGTACAACTTATCACTTGTTCAATCATCTGTGTTGTCTGCTTGAATACTAGTGTCAAAGTTCTTAGAATTTTCCATATCACTTCATTCTCTATCTTATCACCTCCACAAGACTTTATTCTTGTTACAATCTCAAACATCCTACCAATATAGCTTCTAATAAATTCATCTTCCATCATTCTAATATCTTCAAATGCACAAATCCAATTATGTAATCGAGCCTTCTTTGCATGTTCATCACCTTCAAAAGTAGAATGTAAAGCTTTCCAAATTACATGAGATGTTTTCAAACATCTTACCTGACTGTATTCATTCTCCGGTAGTGCTGACAAAAGTGCTTCTCTTGCAAGTATGTTACACATGAATAGATCTAGCTCATCTTTAGTTCCTGCCTCTACATTGTCTTCCTCAATGATAGTCTTCTCATTCTTTGTAATCAACCAATAACTTGGTCCTAAACACAATAAATGTGTCTTCATCTTTTCTTTCCAGCTATCAAAATTTACTCCATCAAACTTAGGGCTTTCTTTCCTGAAATTCACCATGGATCTCCTTAAGTTGTTAAACTTTTCTTTCAAGGACCTGCTGCTCTGATACCAATTGTTAGAAAGTAAAGATCTCCAAGATAACTGAGAGGGGGGGGGGGGGGGGGTGAATCAGTTATCTGATAATTTAACCATTCAACTGCTTTAAATAATATAATCAATGTAGTAATCAACCATAGAAATATAATCATACACAATTGCATAATAACACAAGATAGGTTGACTAGGGAACCTCTTGAAAAGAGTAAACCCCGGTGGGAATGATGCCCACAAAATGATGCACTAAAATGAAAGTTCCTTTTTAGAGGATGGACCCTGTTAGGAGTCTTATGAAATACATTCAATACATATAAATCCCTATTAGGAGATTTTGAATCCATGTTAAAAGATTCTAACCCGGTTAAGAGTTTATGGAAGACAGAAGGACCCATTGCCCAAATAGCTTCAAGGCAAGATCTCTGAACCCACTGTCCAAAAGATCTTAGAATTATTCAACAAAATAATATGAAATATATTACCTCCTTCATACTATGCCAAAATGACACTCTCTACTACACAAGATCACAATTCCAGATCTCTATACTCACAAGTCTTCCTTCATGACTGAATTAGCCCTTTTCTTCACTTCATGCATATATTCGCATCTCAACTTTCACAATTCAATCCTCTCTACTCAATTCTCCTTTTTTTTACAATTTTCTTTTTCTCAATTCTTATTACAACTTATTTTACAACAAGGAAAAAATTCCTTCTTATATACCAAACTCAAATAATTACAAATGAGTCAGTCCTTAATTACAAAATAATAATTTCTACACGCTACACACAAAATTCACATAAAACTGTCAGCTTCCAGATACTGTAACTTTCTCCAAACATATCCTCGAAGTTTGCACTATGAACCATGTCATCATCAATGAGTCTCCAACATCCCTTTAACTGCGCAAAATCAGATTCCATCCCAACTAAGAGATATCCTCCAATTTCAGAAAATCGCTACACAGAAACACTGTCTAAACACTGCTTTCACCAAAATGCTCATAACTCTCATGAATGAATGAATTTCTTTTTGCACTGTTAACCATAGGTTAATAACACACCAAAGAACATACCATAAACTATGCAAAAGCCAATCTACAATACAACATGTGCACAAAACAAAACTGTACTTGCTTTCTTGCTGATATCGAGAATATCACTATGTTGACATCAATGACAATCCAAGTCATTCCTGCTGATATTGAGAATATCACTATGTTGACATCAATGACAATCCAAGTCATGAATGCAACAAAAACTGCTATAGAATGACTACCAAAATACTTTGCATTCATTCCTAACATTTCTTAGCTCCAAGATTTCCATGTTTTCTTGCCTTAGTTCTTCATTGAGTTGAAGGTTCTCTTTGACTTTTTCATTGTAGACTTCCTGAATGATGATCATCTTATCATCAAATTCTTCAAGTAGTTATTTCATATATGCATTCTCTTCATTCAACTTCTTGACCTTTTCTCCTAGATCAATGTTAGAGCATTCTTTTAGATGCCTTCTTAGCTTTTTGATAACTAATTGAGCATCACTAACTTTCTCTTTTAGTTCTTCAATTTCTCTTTCATATTTTTCAAGGTTTTCAACAGCGGCTTCAAGATTTTTCTTCAGATGTTTTATTTATGCTTTTTCCATGATCTCCTTAAGTGCTTAAACTTCTTTGCTGAGGACCAAAGCTCTGATACCAATTGTTAGGAATGGGATCACTGAGAGGGGGGGGTGACTTAGTGTTCACTGTATTCTAACTTTTCACTTTAATCTTTATACTGAACTTAAATGCTTAAGTATTGAATTAAACATTCACATAAACATGAAACATGAAATCAACACATGACACCAATATGGTTAAGGGGAAACCCAAATAGGTAAAAACCCTGGTAGGAATTGACACCCACTAATATTTTGCACTTGTGTTTTGTGATCCTTGTTAGAAGATCCTTTCCCCTGTTAGGAGTAGCTCTACAATGCTTTAAGTAAAGTAGACCTTGTTAAGGGTCAGACCCTATTAGGAGTCTTTTAGAATAATCCCTATTAGGGGAGTGGACTCACTATCCTAGAGCTCACTGCTCAAATGATGAAGGCTACAACCTTCTGATCTTAGATACACACTATATCTGCATGATGAACTATCACTGTGACACTGCTTGTCAGATCAGTTCCTTTGATGCGCTAATGATTTGACCTCTAGAAAAGTTCTAATACATCTTATAATGTCTTCACACACTTCTACTCTGCTTAACACAACTCTCTATCAACTTCCATACCAAATACAATGGGTGCATCTTATATTTATTCGCTCATACAAAATAAATAATTAGGTCGGCCCTATAACTAATTACAAAAAATGCTTCCAAATGAATTGGCTTAAGCGTGCTTACAATTATACATATAAACATGTCAGAAACCTAAATACAATGGGCACATGGCCTTTACAACATTACATTATAACTGCAAACCAAAATACTAATTGTCAGCTCCATGCTCTATTCTTTGCTGGCACACACTGGCTGTGCACTTTCAACTGACTGTAACTTTCTCATCCTTGCACATCTACTTATGCACTCATAGACTAAGCATGAGTATAGTCTAACAAACTTAACTTCTAGGGAGCATACCATAATTCATCCGTACATATGTGCACTGATATTTTGAGCTACAGGAACTATGTACACTGTTGAGTCTTCAACACTTAGCTGATTTCTGATCTTCTCATCAGGTGCACTGACTCCAAATTGCTATATGACTTTTTTTGCCATAATGATAACACTATATCTAGTCATATACCTTAGTATAGACAAATTACCAATAGGAGGTTGTACCTAAAGTTGAAAGACATACTCAAGATGATGAACAAGAAGTTGTTCATGACCATGTTAAAGAACCTTCTCAACCGGAAGAACTTGACTAGGAATAGAGACCAGTTCTCCCAAGGTATGTCACATATCACTCAATTGATAATATAATTGGTGACAAGCATGCAAATTTATTGACTAGGAAAAAGGTTAGAGAGAGTATATGTTTGTTTTCCTGTATAGAGCCCAAAACCACCAGGGAAGCTCTGGAAGAGGAAAATTGGGTCAAGGCCATGGAAGAAGAGATTGAGAAAATAGAAAAGAATGATACATAGGTGCTTGTTCCAAGACCATAGGATACGAATGTCATTGGGACAAAGTGGGTCTATAGAAACAAGTTGAATGAAGAGGGAAAAGTAAGAAGAAATAAAGCCAGATTGGTTGCAAATGATATGCTCAGGAGGCTGGACTAGACTATGGAGAAAATTTTGCACCTGTGGCCAGATTGGAAGGAGTAAGAATTCTTCTTGCCTATGATGCTCACAAGAAATTCAAAGTATACTAGATGGAAGTAAAGTCTGCATTCCTAAATGGCATACTGGAGGGGGAAGTTTACATTGAACAACTAGAAGGTTTCACATCCACTCAAAAGGGTGATATGGTTTGTAAACTAAAGAAGGCTCTTTATGGGCTAAAAAAAGTTCCAAGGGCTTGGTATGAAAGGTTGCATTCATACCTCCTGACTATAAGATTCACAAGAATGAGGGAAAACAACAACATGTATCTCAAGACTGGAAAAGATGAGAATCTGATTGCTAAAATATTTGTAGATGATATCATCTTTGGAGGAGATGACATGATGAGCAAGGCCTTTGCTAAAGAAATGAAGAAAAAATTTAAAATGTCTATGATAGGACCCATAAAATTCTTCATTGGACTACAAGTCCATCAGCTAAAGAAAGGTATCTTTATTTCTCAATCCAAGTATGTAAAAAAAATTCTTAAAACTTTAGGACTTGAAGAATCCAAACCGGTTGGTACTCCAATGATAACTAGCCTCAAGTTATCAAAGGAAGATGATGCAAAAGAAGTGAATGAAACATTGTATTGGTCCATGATAGGGAAATTATAGTATGCAGTACACAGTAGACCAAACATTGCACACATGGTTGATATAGTAGAAAGATTCTCTACAAATCCTAAAGAGACACATCTGATAGTAGTAAAGATAATTTTTAGATACCTAAAAGGGACTGAGGAGTATGACTTGTGGTTTCCTCACAAGGGAGGCTTCCAAATAAAGGTTTACACTGATGCAGACTAGGTTGACAACATGGATGATAGAAAGAGCACAATTGGTGGTGCATTCTTTGTCGGTGGGAGGATTGTGTCATGGACAAGTAAGAAACAAAACTGCATTTCACAGTCTACAATAGAAGATGAATACATTGCTGTAGCAGTCAATTGCACATAGGTAGTCTGGATCAAATAGCTAATGAAAGGAATCCAAGAACTGATACCTGAACCGATTATAATTTACTGTGACAACACTAGTGCAATAAAAATATCCAAGAACCTTGTCATGCACTCCAAGACAAATCACATTTCCATCAAGTATCATTACTTAAGAGAGATGGTACAAAACAAAGAGGTAAGATTGGAATATGTTCCCATAGAAGAAGTGATTGCTAATATCTTCACAAAGCCATTACCAAAGAATACCTTTGAGTATCATAGAGGTAAAATAGGGGTTATACCCCTCCTTGATTATCAATAAATTTGCAAAGGTGTTCATCAGTTCATTATGCTTCAATAGAGGATTTCACTTCATCTTATTTGGACTGACGAAAAGGACTACTGCTCGAAGGGGAAGCAGATTTCATAAAGGTATTCTTTCTGACTAGCCTTTGGCATTATTGTCAAAAAGGGGGAGAGTTTGGCAATGAATTGGTAGTGGTAACACATAGAGACTATTGGCATAGGATAGATGACATGATTGACTATTGAGGCTTTTCCATCAATGCCAAAGGGGGAGATTATTGGCATTAAGAGATGGTAACCGATAAGTTTGCTATCGGTACATAGTAGCTAAGTATTTTCATTGATTGGAAAAAGAGGAAAGAGGTGTTTGACATCTTAGGTCTAGAGATCAAGTACACCAGTGTTGGGTCAGTGTATTCTATGTGTGGTGACACAGACTAGTTTAACAACCAGTAACATCGTGCAATAAACAAGAGATCATTCCTGTTCATCAAAAGCCACCAGTCACCAAGGGTCACCAAGGTAGAAGCAACCGGTAAACAATTATAGAAATAGAGGAAAGAATGATACCAATTAACAAAGGAAGGAAAGGTGATAGGTCAAAGTTCTTACCTGTTCAAAACATAAGGATCTCAACCGATCAAGTGAAGACTTCGATATGGTAAGATGAACAATGGAAGTCATAGTCAACTATCTATTTAACCAACTCTTTGACTAGGATTTACTGCACTAATTCTGGAAGGCTTTGAGTTAACATGGTGATCAGTTTGAGGTGAGTTTAAAGGTTTTAAAGCTGAAGTTTTTGGCTTTAAAACATGGAGTTATCTCTTACAAAGGAAAGGTTCTTGACACACATCTATTTTTTTCTTCATAAAGAAGATAAAGCAAGGGCATGCATCGTATGTTTCCTCAGAGAAATAATACTCTTCTGGGTGATGTATTCGAAGGAGATCTATAATTAGGTCATGCATGAGAAGTGCAATTAGGGAAAGAACTCTATATGTTCTTTTGCCTGATAAGGATGTGGTTTGCCCTCATTATGCTAAAGCAAAGAGTGAACCTATACGCTGAAAAGATAAGGTGAATAGAAAAGAGAAGATAAGAAAGAAAAGTGTGTAGAGAAGCATAAAGGTGAAGGAGAACATACTAGTAGTGACCGATGATATTTCTCAGTTGAATAGAATGGAGATCTTATCAGGCTATGCAAAGCCATTTGTAAAAGGTTAAATCCTTCTATTTTTTTCTAATAATTACAATATCTAAATCCCAATATTTGGGTGAACTCTAATAGGTCCCTTGTATTAAATCCCTTAACTAGGTGACATCTTCTCAGGTGTTCCAAGTCCTCTAAGTAGGTAGGCACTAACCAACCTTATTGTATCAAATCCCCTAACTAGGTCACATCTAACAGTGTGTTGTAATCCTTTAATAGGGAAGGTTCCTAATGGGGTGCACTTCAGAAGAGTGTAAAATTTGTGAGGTCTCATCACACTGTGGTTTTAACCCAATTTAGGTTTCCAAGAGATAAATTTCATGTCACTTTGTGGTTGATTGCTTGATGTTACTTTTATGCTTGAATCTATTTTTTCTTACAATTATAAGTATACATCATTAAGTTTATCAGAAGAAGTTTTATAGGTGTTGATTCACCCCTCCCCTCCCAGCATCGGCTGGGACAGTCAGTTGAAGGCACTCAAGATGGTACACAGTTCACACATAATGTTTTTGATGCTCCTAAAATTATTTATTGAAAGCCAAAATATTTGATTGATATCGATACTAACATTTTGCAAGCAATGCCTAACAATATTCTCAAGTGTACTTGTCAAAGAAATGTTAATCGTATTTGGAGATCATTTTTTGAGAATTTAAACATGACAAGAAGATGTCAACTATTTGTTGAAATAATGAGAAATCCAAAATTTAGTCCCATCATGAAGATTCTTGGGCTAAGAATGATGGATGAGTCAAGTGAAAAATCTATTGTAAAGAATCTAATGACTACATATGAGAGTGTGGGTTCTATATCACACATGAAAGATAGTAATGTCACATGATGTGTACTTACATAAATAATAGAAAGCACACAAATGAATAAATCTTGACTCATTAGAAAGATAAGAAAAGAAATGAAAATAAGTACAATGTAGACTAGGCTTTTAAGGATACCTGTTTTGAAAGCTTCAAACCGAACAAACATTAGATTTTAACCTAGCATGAAATCAATCCAAAACAAAGAAGCTCTAAGCTAAGCCACCTCAGATTGAGCTTAAATAGGTGCACCCAAACACTGTTTGATTTTCTCTTGCTTAGGGGATGTGGGTGTGCTCTCTAAGCACTTGGAGCATGTTTCTAATGCTGATTTGGAAGGATTAAGACTCATGAGAACCCCATAAGTGGCACAAAATAGGTATAGAACACCTGATTTGCCCCTAAGGCCTCAAGGATCCAAATGATACTGAAATGAAGATTAAGCTACATCATGTTTATGCTAAGATTGATTTTAAACCAAATAGAGATGTGATATGATGCTATGCTTATGCAAAACAATGGAAGAAACTAGGTTAATCCATTAAATCTATGCTAAGATGTGTTAAAAAGCTTGAAGAAAACAATGAAATCTAATAGTTAGTTGATTTTAAGCTATGATCTAACATGAAAATGACATTATAAGATTACTATTACCTAAAAATAAAAAAGTGGATGATTGCTCTTAGAAATGAGGGTATTTATAGAATTTCCTAAGGGGGAATGAGTGGCCAAGATCAAAATCCTTAAGAGAGGCCAAGATTCATTCAAAGAGGAGCACATGGATTGTGCTAGTTCAGGGCCACCTCCTTGTGACAAGTGTCACAAGGGCATTGGGTTGAAAGATGGGAGGGATGTGCACAATTTGGGAAATGTGCCTAAGGTCAAAGGGTGTAAGAAAGGGGTGAGGGGCTTCTTAAATGCATCATAAATGCATGTAAGAGGGATAAGGAGGCTTTAAATGCATTTAATGCATGTAAGAGAAGTTTCTAGAAGTTTGTTGACTTTGGGTTAAGCTTAGGAGTTGGCTAACCTTGGTTAGGGAATGTGACAAGGTTAGGGCGGGATTAGGATTAGGATTAGGATTAGGACTTTCTAGAAGAGTCTAGAATTTCCTTAGGATAAACATAGATTTTAGGAAATAGATAAAGATTTATTTATTTCCATGGTTTAGGTTTGAGAATGTTTATTAAAATGAATTTAATAAACATGAGGATTAAATATTTAATCTTAATTAAATATTTTGAGTTGAGATTAGGGTTAGGAAATGATGGGATTAGCCTTTAATCGAAATTAAAGAAGGATTAGAAGATTCTCGAAGAGGTTAGTGGTCTTAAGGAAATTGGCTAAGCTTTGGGCAAAAAATAAATAAATAATTTATTTTGGGATTTTTGGTCAATTTATTTATTAAATAATTAATAAATAAGGAGATAATGTTTAAATAAGATTTAAACATTTTTGGGAGGGATTCCTTAATTAAATATTTTTAATTAAGATAAAGGGATTTAATGACATAAACATAAATTAAATTAATTAAATAATTAATTAATTAACAAATGATGATGTCATCAGGGGTTTTTCAAAAAATAAAAATACTTTATTTTCTAAAGGATTTTTAGGTGTCTACATTTTGCCCCTCTTTGATGCGATGCCGCAAGTGGCATGGCGTCAAAGACAAGAAAATAAGATGCCCAAGGCTAGAATTTAGAGGAATAGGGGGTTGTGCCCCCTTGAGAAAATAACACAAGGAGTAAACGTTGTAGAATTTTCTCGAAAGGAAATAGAGAAGGGAGGACCTAGGAAGAAGGGGAGATAAATAACCAAGCTTCCAAGAGCAAAGATGGGTGAATGCAAGATGAGATGGAATGAAAAATGCAAGATGTAGTGATATGAGAGATGCAAGATTAATCTAGATGATGCAGAATGCAGGGGATTTGGGGAGCTCCAAGTGCAAATGTGGAGAGCACAACCTAGTTTAATATAGCAATGCTAGAGACCTGCCAAAGATACTGGGATCATAAGGCCTTGTCACCAACGTTGCATAGGACTGATGCTAAAAAGACACGCAAGGTTTCCCTAGCATCACACATGATCTTGAGGAGGCATGGTAGAAACAATGCTGGAGAAACCACAAACACACGACTGACCCACAGGCAGAAGCAAAAGATCAAAAGACCTTGCCCCAGATTATCCTCATTCGTAGTGCACCATGATATAAAGGATCGTGGCGACTTTGAGTAGAGAACAATGAGAAGCCATAAAAGATTAACAAGATCCAAAGGACAAAATCCAAGACCAAAATGAGAACTCCAAAAGGACATCCTTTGCCAAGGAGAGAGATTTGATGTGACCGATGGGATTGATGGGGGGAAGATTGGTCTGAACGTGTGGAAGGATGCATTGACATGGACTTGGGGGGATGGGTGGAAGATTAGGTCTAACAGGAGGAAGGATACATCTTCAAGGACCCACTGATTGATGAGCGAGTGAGTGTTGGTTGGTCACTGGGCAAATGATGAAGTCAAAGAGTAATCACAGTGATCAAGAATAGTCAACAATTGATGTTGTTGAAGTACAAGGCTGGATAGGACAAAGTGTTCTGATCAAATGTTGCTGCAGGACTGACAAGGACTATGTACAACAAGACACAAGGATATGTACAATAGATGGGAAAAGAGATACAATGGATATGGATAGAAGCTTAGGATTGGGGATAGGAAGATCTCGCTGTATAGGATATACAGGATAGATAGGATATGGTACATGAGATGTGCAAGATATGGTACAAGATATGGTATAGGTGGGATTGTGGATTTGCGTGAGGATTATGAGAAGAGGAATGTGGGGGGATGGTGGATGGGGATGGGGATGGGAGAAAAAGGACTAAGATAGTGGGATGGGGGGGATGGGAGTTGATAGATAATGACTCGGTCCACTATGTATGGTGCCTATTTGCTAGGTTTTCACCAACATATTTGTCCAAGGTGCTTGAATTGCCAAGTTTTCACCATTGGATGATTATTTTCTTTTCTTTTTTTTCTTTTTTTGCTTTTTGTATTTTTCTACTTTTTCCAATTTTTATGGATTTTCTAAATATGTAGGATCTTGTTCAGACATAGAACCTCTTTAGATGTATGATGTTGATTGGATCATTCAAAGGCTCACCTTTTGGTGTAGATAGCTGATAAGCTTCGGAGCCAAAGCATGTTGTGACAACATAGGAGCCCAGCCAAGTAGGCTCAAACTTGCCTTTCTTTTCTCGATTTGCTTGGACTTTCTAATTTTCTTTGAGGACCATGTCACCAACCTGGAATTGTCTAGGATGAACCTTCTTGTTATAACTCCTTTTGAGTCAATTTTGGTATGCAACCAGGTGATCATATGCTTGCTATCTTTTTTCATCTAACAGGTCTAGCTGTGTGAGACGGGCCACATGATAGTCTTCATTAGTGGTGTAGTTCTTCATGGAGACTCGCAATGATGGGAGCTTGACCTCGATCAACAGAACAGCTTCGGCACCATATACAAGGGAATATGGGGTGGTGCCTGTAGGAGTGTGATAAGAAGTACAGTAGGCCCAAAGGGTGGGATTGATTTGGAGGTGCCAGTCATGACCAGAATCATTGACAACCTTCTTGAGGATTTTCAAGATAGTTTTGTTGGTGGCCTCAGCCTGGCCATTTCCTTGAGGGAAATATGGACTGGAGAAACGGTGATGGATGTGGAATCTAGCACACAAATCATCCACATGCTAGTTTTCAAAAGGTGTGCCATGGTCTATGAAGATGGTAGATGGTATGCCAAAGTGACAAATGATGTGGTAAAGGATGAACTTAGATATTTGGATGCCAGTGGTTAGGGTGAGCGGAATCGCTTCAACCCATTTGGTGAAGTACTCTATGGTAGTTATTATGTACTTGTGTCCATCTGAGGAAAGGGGAGTGATTAAGCTGACAAGGTCAAAGCCCCAACATAAAAATGGCCAAGGTGGTGCAATGGGCTACAAGTCTTGTGCTAGTGCATGAATCAAATCTGCATGTTGCTGACATGGTAAACATTTTCTGACAAACTCACAAGCATCATGTTCCATGGTTGGCCAATAATACCCAACTCGAAGCAACTGCTTAGCTAGAACCATGCCACTCATGTGGGCACCACAAATTCCAGCATGCACCTCTTGTAAAGCCAGGATGGCCTCATTTGAATCTAAACGCCTAGAGAGGATATTGTGATACCCTTGATGATAAAGGGTGTTGGCTACAAGAGTGTAGTGGGAAGCTCTGTGAATAAGGTTTTTGTGTTGGTTATTGGTGAGATGGGGAGATATAATACCATTCTTTAGATATGCATGGATGTCGTGGTACCATGGGGACTAGGGACCAACCAAGACACACACCATTTCTGCATTGGTGTTCTCATAAGTTGGTATGTAGCTACTCAACTAGGAATTCATACTGTGATGCATCCCGTGGGATTTCTAACAAGGACCCAATAGTTGCCATTGCATCAGCCGCTTTGTTCTGAAGTCTTAGTATTTGTGTAAATTGTAGATTTAGGAAATGCTCTTTCAATCTGTCCACAAGTTCTTTGTAGGGTAGTAGCTTGTTGTCCTTTGTCTGATATTCATCTAGGACTTGCTTGATAATCAGCTGTGAATCTCCAAACACTTGCAGTTCTATGATATTCCACTGAATGGCTGTTTTGAGACCTGAAATGAGTGCCTCATATTCTGTAATGTTGCTGGTACATGGGAATCCTAACTTGAATGATTTTGGAATGTAGTCACCTTGAGGTGTGATGAATAGGATTCCTACCCCTGATCCATGTGATGTGTAGGAGCCATCAAAGTATAGTTTTCACATGGGCTACTCTTCGATCATACATAAGTGTTCATCAGGGAATTCCATGATTAGTGGATAAGCATCCACCAGTGGTGCCTCTGCTAGCTGATCGACAATGACTTGCCCCTTGATTACTTTTGAATCTATGTACTGGAGGTCAAACTCACTGAGTAACATGACCCATTTTTCCATATGGCCTATGAGAGTTTTCCTTGATAGTAGATATTTGAGGGGGTCCACCTTTGAAATTAGCCTGATTGTGTGACTGAGCATGTAATGTCTAAGCTTTTGATTGGCAAAAACCACTGCAAGGCATGCTTTTTCCATGGGTGAGTAATTAAGCTCATAGCCGAAAAGAGTTTGACTAATGTAGTAGATGGATCTCTCTTTGTTTTCATCATCATGCTGAGCTAGGAGTGCCCCCAGTGCTATAGTGGTTGCCGAGATGTAGAGTATGAGATGGTATCCTGGAATTGGTGGTACTAGGATTGGAGAATTGGCTAGATATGCCTTGAGCTTATCAAAGCTTCTTTGACATATGGGATCCCATTTGAAGCTTGTGTCTTTGCATAAGAGATGTGTAAAAGGTTGGCACTTGTCTGCTAGTTGAGAAATGAACCGACACATTAATTGAAGCTTTCCCTATAGGCTTTTGAACTATTTGAGTGTTCTTGGTGGAGGCATTTCTATTATTGCTTTGACCTTTTTAGGGTCAATCTCTATGCCTCATCATGATACTATGAAACCTAGGAGCTTTCCAGATGTAACACCAAAGACACATTTCTTTGGATTGAGCCTTAACCCATAGTGCTGCAGGTGATCAAAGACACTCTCAAGAATGTCAAGGTGTTCATGGCGTGTCTTTGATTTTTCAAGAATATCATCCACATAGTCTTCTAGAATCTTGTGGATCATGTCATGGAAGATTGTTGTCATCGCTCTTTGATATGTGGCTCCTACATTCTTTAGCCTAAATGGCATCATGTTGTAGCAGAAGGTACCCCATGGAGTTGTGAATGCTATTTTATGTTGATCTGCTTCTGCCATATGAATCTGATTGTAGCCTGAAAAGGCATCCATTAGTGACAACATTTCATGACCCACTGTAAGATCTACAATCATGTCTATATTTGGTAGCGGGAAATCATCTTTAGGACATGCCTTGTTCAGGTCCCTGAAATCTATGCATATTCTGATGTCACTTGAAGGCTTTGTGACAGGCACCATGTTGGAGATCCAATATGAGTAATCTATAGCTTTGATAATATTAGCTTGGAGGAGTTTCTCAAGCTCTACTTTGACTAATAAGGTGACTTTTGGATGCATTTTCCTCAGCTTCTACTTTACTAGCTTGACATTAGGATCCACTGCCAGATGATGGATGACAAGATTAGGATCAAGCTCAAGCATGTGTGCATATGACCATGCAAAATTTATAATTGATTCTCTAAGGAGCGCAATCAAAGCCATTTATTCACCCTCTGTCAGGTTGGCCGCAATGTACGTGATTCTTGGACATTCCTCTGTACCCAAGTTGACTGGCTTGGTCTCTTCTATGATGATAGGTGACTGCTCAGGTCTGTAATCTTGGATGGGAGGAAGAGGCAAGTCTTCATCTTCTAGCGCTTGGATTGCCAAGTTTTCACTAGAAGATACACTCTTTATTTTTACTTTTTTGGACTCAGAATGTGCCCCAGAAGGGTTTTCACATAAAGACTTATATTTTACTTTTTCTATTTCTATTTTGCAGCTAAAGCTTGCCTCCTCCCCAAAGTATCCTTCTGGGTCAAGCTTATAGATGTGAGTTGACTCTGAATTGTGAACTAATTGTGGGCCTGATGCCCCCATGAACTCTAGGAGTGCTTCCATGCTCTGGAACTCATCGATGTGTGTGATGCTTGGTTGGTCCCAATCTATGAGTTGAGGGTGAATGAGGGGAAGTTCTATGAGATTGATGGCAAGTTGTTGGAGGAAAGAAGTCCCCAGTAGGGTGTCATCATGAAAGATATCATCATAGGATCTGATTTCTTTCTCTTCAGGGATGTCTTCGATCTCTACAAGGTCATCCTAGCTATTTAAGAGGGGAACGCTAGTCATGTTGGTGCCCCCAGTTGCAATATTGGGCCCTTGTATATGCAGGTGAGGGGTATTAAAGCCAAGACCCTGATGTTGTGGGTTTTTGGATGTTGTAATTGGGTCTTTGCTTTCGCCTTCTTGTGGTCCTAGACCACCACCTTGGTAGTTCCATTGCTTAGTAGTGTACTTGTGCGATTGTGGGTATTTATCTTTGAAGTAGCCAAGGAGTTGAGTGTCAGGTGGTGGGGGATCTTTGTAAAACCACCTATTGATGTCAGGATCCATTTCTTGACTGTTTAATGTGCCATGGGATTTAAAAGTCATAGGTCCCATTCTCTTGATTTCATGATGCTCTTCAATAGGCTTGCTTTGGTGATTCGGGGACCCTTGACTATGTGGATCAAGCGGGAGGGCCCCTACGGAAAATGCATCATGTAGGCTATATTCACCACAACCTTGGTTATTGATCTTGATGGAAGAGAGGGTGGAGGTGAGAATGGTTTCTGGATCACAATGGGATCAAGATGAGCTAGCAATAAAGGTACCAATGCTAGTTCCAGGACAATGAGTGGAGTGAGGGAATGATGCTTCCATTGCATGATAGTATGCGAAGGGTTGGGGATCATCATGGATGGTAACCTCAGTGCCTTGATGTAGAAATTTGATGCACTGATGGTATGTAGATGGTACAACCTTGATAGAATGAATCCATGGTTGGCCTAGGAGGATATTGAATGGTAGGTCAAGATCAACAACATGGTAAATGGTATCTTATGTTGCTGGGCCTAGCTAAATAGGAAAAGTAATAGTACCTTCAGAGGTATGCTCCAAGTTGTCATAGG
The DNA here is from genome assembly GCA_027943335.1 of Chamaecyparis obtusa. Classification (NCBI taxonomy): domain Eukaryota; kingdom Viridiplantae; phylum Streptophyta; class Pinopsida; order Cupressales; family Cupressaceae; genus Chamaecyparis; species Chamaecyparis obtusa. The sequence goes on along the minus strand of BSBK01010977.1, from coordinate 105,631 downwards.
CTTTGATAGTGATTACTTCATGTGCTATATCAACTTGTGTGAACCCAATCTGCTGAATGAATTTCAAAGTACGCAAGTTCAGGGCTGAGCCATTATCTATTAAGACCCGTTTGATGGCAAAGTCTCTAACCATGACAATGATGCAAAGAGGGAGAGTATGGTTAGGTGTAATGTCTGGCATGTCAGATGTTTTGAAGGATAAAGCACAGGCTATGGATAGATGTCCCACAAGGGTCACAAACTGGGTGGTGTTAATGTCTGTGGGGACATGTCCTTCTTTGAGAGCTCAGTCAAGAATCTCCTGATGGAGAGGTAAAGTGCGGAGAAGGTCCAAGATGGATATTTGGGCTGGTGTGTTCCCAAGATATTCTATGAGGTTATACTATGCATTGTGTGCATTATGTACTGGCCTCAAACGGGCACTAGCAACAGTGATCTGGCCTCTGCGGGTAGTAATAGCACATTGATGATCCGCTCCTTTGACATGGATGGCATTGACTGTGGGCTCAACTTGGGTTATACATCCATCAAATTTATCATAATTGATGTAGGCGGTAGTGTGATCTTCTTGCTTGCCTTTTCCATGATTCTGGGGATGATTGGTATTGGCTTGGTTCTTCCCAGCATTGTGTTGTGGGAACACATTCTGATAGATTTGTAAATTGGAATTTGGCAAGGCTTGAGCAGGTGTATCTACTTGAATCTCTTTTTGATCAATGAGATCTTGGATATAGTTTTTGAGTCTCATACACTTCAAAGTAGTGTGTCCTTTGACACAATGATAATCATAGTATTCGTAGTCTTTGTACCAATCGGGCTTAGGAGTGGTATCATCAACTAGCTGGATTGGTGGAAACGTGATCAAGTTGGCCTTGGCCATTCGGTGAAAGATAACTTCCAGAGGTTCACCTAGTGGTGTGAAGGTCTTCCTTGGATTTTTCTGAGCTCTAGGCTTGTGTTGTTTGGGAGCAACATTAATGGCATTGACCTGATTGTTCAAATTACCTTGATAAGCTTGATGGGCTTGCTGTGGATAATTCTGTTGATTATTTTGAGAATGATATTGTTGCGTGGGTTGCTGATGGACTTGAGGAGGTTGCTAATAGATAGGCACTTGTTGTTGTTGGTATGTAGGAGTTGATGGAGGACTAGCCATGACAAATTGGACATGCTTGGTATCAGTGGCTCCATCAGTAACAACATTCTTGTTATAATTCTAGTAACAGGATATATCATTGCTGGGTTTTTGGGCATCATTTTTGAAGTGCCGAATCGTGCCTTCATCTAGGAGGGCCTTTTCAATACCTATCCCCTTGCTCTTGATATCTTGATAGGTTTGGAGAAAATTCATCCTCATGAAGTGGGATAGCTTAGGATGCAGATTATCAATAAAGATTTTGGTCAAATGTTTTACAGGTGGCTAGTATGATAACCTGGTGGTAAGGCTCTACCATCATTGCAAGTATTCTACTAGGCTTTCTCCTTCTTTCTATTTTGAGTTGCAGAGATCTAACAAGGTCAACTCATTCTCAACATTGTGGGCATAGTGGGCAATGAACTTCTTAGAAAGTTCAGTAAAGGTTGTGATAGTCCCACATGGTATTTTGTAGAACCATTCAACAGCAGTTCCTCCCAAGCTTTTGGGGAATAGTCGTAAGAGATAGTTATCACTATAAGCTACTTCTTGGCACGCCATATAGAATTCTTTAATATGGTTGAATAGATCCCCTTTCCCCTGATATTTATCAAATTTAGGTGTCTCAAAGTGCTTGGGGAAAGGTATAGCGGCAATGGATCAGTCAAACAGATAAAGACACACCTCCTCAAACTTGTAGGTTTTGCTATCGGTACCAGTTTGAAGCTCCTTAAGAGAATTCTTCATGGCTTCCCACTCGGCATTGATTGGTGTTTGAGTGGGTACTCCCATTTGAGGTAAGTATTGTGGAGTTGGATATGGAGATGGCCCAGTGGGATAGGTAGATTGGAGTGGATTTTGGAGTGATGTTTGCTGGGGATATTGCTGATGCAGCATAGGGGGATATTGCGGTGGAGGATGTGGGACTGCTTGCTGGTGTTGTGGGATGATGGGGACTTGCTATTGTAACTAATAGGAGGAAACTTGTTGTTGTTAGGGAATGATGGGGGTTTGTTGCTATGACTGGAAGTATGGTTGCTGTGGGGGTGGCTGGTGGAATGATGCAGCTGGTTGATAAGATGGTTCTTGCTGAACTTGGCTCTGTGGTTGACTGATATAGGTTAGGTGCATTCCCGCATTGCTTAAGGGTGGAACTGATGTAGGGAAGCTTGAAGAAAAGGGGGGCTAGGCAAGATGACTTGTGAAATGGGAGGAACTTTGTTGCTGAGGTGGAGGAACTTGTTGAAAAGCACTGGGTATTGGGAATGGATAGCTTGTGAAGGATGAAGTTGGTGGAGGTTGAGATGGTTGTTGTTGTGCTACTTGTGAGAAGGTGGCTTGTTGGTTTGCAAACATGGATGTAGGAGAGTGAGTTGGTATTCCAAAGGCTTTCATGTCTTCTTGAGTGAGACCCCAATGAGAACCAGTGTGAGGTGGGAATTGTGCTGTAGCAGATGCCTAGAAGGTAGATGTAATGGGAGTTTGGGATATGAATGGTGGATTGGAAAAACCCATGGAAGGCATTCCTGTGGTGAAGGAATTTTGCTAGGCTTGTGTCTGGGTAGATGCTTGTTGGGGGGGGAATGAAGAGGATGCTTGTGTTCCCCATGAAAAAGGTTATGTGGAAGTTTGCTGATTTTGATAGGGGAATGATTGCGCTACCCCCAGAGTAGATGGTGTAGAGGTTTACTGGGTGAAAGAGGGAAACGATTGCGTTGGCCCCTAAAATGATGGTGTGGATGCTGAAGCTTGGGGATTGAAGGGAAAAGATGATTGCGTCCCTCCTAGCACAAAAGGTGTGGATGTGGAAGCTTGTGAAGTGAAAGGGAAGGATGATTGCATCCCTCTCGGAGTGAAAGGTGCTGCTTGGCCTATGGAACATGGTGGAACTACTTGTGTAAAGGTTTGTGTGAGAGGTGGGAGTTGATTTTGTGACAAGCATTGGATTTGTGCAAGGGCTTGGGTGGCCATGGTGGATGATGAAGTACCTGTGATAGGAAATGGAGCAAATGGTGTTATAGCTTGTGTTACGGGATTTGCAAAGCTTCCTTGCAGAAGAAGGGGAATGGCAGAGGTTTCTCAGGTTGTTTGCAAGGTTGGGTCAGGGAATGGTTGGATGAATGGGGAATATGCTTGTGCTGGGATTTGGATAGTGTTTATGGGAATATGAGGATGAAGATATGGTGGAATGGGAGTATGCCCTTGTGCGAAGTTAGTGAACATGCTCTGCTAGTTTTGGGCCATGAGTGCATTGACTACTGGTGGATTCTCTGGATGATTCACAAATGTTTCTATTGCTAGAGGAGCTAAGGGGATATTAGGATCATCCCATGCATTTCTAGTTTCTATTTGGGGATCATAGGCTATCATCGCACTGATAAAAATGTTGGGATCAAATGAACTGGTGATTGGATAAGGATTCATGTTCCTTCTTTTCCTAGATCCAGATCTTGTCTCGACAGGCATGGAGATGTAGATGCTAGATGGATGAAAGATATTTCCTAAAGATTCTAAAGAATTATGGATGCAAGCTTAAGGAACTTCTAAGGATGATGAAATTTCAATAATGCAAGGATTGGTGAGATGCTTGGATTTGGATTAAGGATGGTGGAAGATTTGATAGAAGATGGCGACAGATTGGTAAAAAAGCTTTGGCGATGATGGAGGCTTGATGGGATGCTCTGATTTGGGTCAAGATTTGGGTGGAGGGTTGGTGGGATGCTAGTGGAAGATTACTAAGTGTCAACAATGAGCTGCTATTTTTCCTGATGGAGGATCAGTGATAGGATTTGGCCAACCTAGGATAGACTAATGATCTTCGGTCAACTGGATTCTTATCAATACAAGCCAATCTCTTGCTTGAGATGATTAGATTGTGCAAGGACAAGTTGGATTCCCTTTAGACAATGTTCTGTCAAAAAGGGGATGATTTCTGATTTTAGGATAGGGGATGAAAACAACTCAAAGGTTTTGAACACTAAGTGCTTGTGGATTTGGATCTCTAGATTTGGTGCAAAGGGTGGTGGATTCTATTTTGGATAATGGATGCTGGATTTGGATCAAGGATATGGGATTCTGATTATGGATTGCTGATGGAAAGATGGTGAAGGATGATGGAACAATGCTCTTTCTAAAAGGATGATGTAAATGCAACCAGGATGGATGATCTATGATGCTGCTAGGAAGATGATGGTGTATGCAACTAAGAAGGTTTCTAGAATGCAACTAAGGTTTGGTGATGATGCAAGGATGAAACTAGGATGAGACTAGGATGAAGGACTACCGAGATAGGATTTTGAGATCTGAAGGTAGAATGGACATGTGATGGATCCAACTAATCTTCTCTTTCAAGGTTGATGTAGCGATGGTTTACTCAAAATCGGTAGGCAAACTGTTTGACTCTTGCATTATAGCCAATATTATCAAGCCTTTCTTGATATTTTTCTTCTACTTGGGTTGCTTCGATAGAGGATTGATGGCTCTTAAGGTTTCTTTCTGTAACTTTCTTCTCTTGATAATCTTTGGATTTGGGTAACTTAGCTTTTGGATGTTTGATCAAATTGGGCATAACTCGGGGAAATTCTGATAAGTTTTGGTTTGAGACAAAAGGCTTCTTGGATATCTGATTCCTATAAGATTTTTTTTGAGTACCAAGTTGGTAGGTTGATTCAATGTTTTCCAATGGCAAAGGCTAGATAAACAAGACTTTTGGGAAAGCAATCTCCACAAGGGACAAAGCAACCTTGCGGGATACAAACAAGATAACTGACTCTGATAAAGCTTTGAAAGTGTATGTTCAACAATTTTTTCATGGAGTATTGACTATTAAGCACTTCAAATAGATCTACCTAAGGAAGGTGAGTATCAAAATCACTTGCCCACAGCTTGGTACCCCCTAAAAGGGAATACAAATGGTGAGTAATCTTGAGGCAACCTAGTAAACCCCTTGGAATCAGTCCTTGCAAAAGGATTTTGATACTTTCGGATGTAGATAGGGTAGCCTCTATTTTATCAAGTTTTTAATAGTTCTGTGGAATCTCCATACCTGATTATGCTGACTACCTATGACTCACTTAAGAGCCTAGCCAACAACACTGGGGGAGAAATATTTACCATCCCCAGACATTTTCATTTGGCACAAAATGCCCATGGATTAGGAGATATAAGTGAGTACTTTTTGCCTTCACTTTATTTATTTACCGGCTAGGGGGGATACTGGTTTGAGGTCATTCTCTGAGGAGGAAGCGCTTTTCTCCCTGGACAGGCCTTGCTAAAAGTAAAACAAGTGAACTTGTCCAAGTCCAAATGTTCTACGTTGCTTACTTTAACAAGGTTTTTGCAAGAAATGAAAAACTCCTAAATGCCCATCAAGCAAGTTTGTTCCTTTTCCCAAATTGATTACGTGTGTTTGAACTTTGAAATTGAAGACACAAGTGTTTAAGGTTTGTTTTGTTCTTTCTCCAAAAAGTAAACAATTTGAGCAATTGCAAGTTCTTTCTTTGATCATTCAAGATTGATATTTGCGTGTTGGTTTAATAACTTTGAAGTGCTTTGTTTTGATCCTTTATGGCATTCAACATTTGATTATGCATTTTTCTTTTGAATTGAAAAGGAGGGAACAGAGATGTTTGTTCTTTATTGCATTCAATAGTGTGTTCGATTTTCAAAATGATAATGACACTCTAGGACTTAGCTTCATTCCTTTAGTTTCATTCAAGACTTGTTTTAACCATTTGCTTTGATTTTTTTAGTTCCAAGAAGACAACTTCCTAATTTAGCTTTGATGCATGAAACTTGAAAGGCATTCAAGATTTTACAAAAAAATGAAGTTAGTTTCTTTAATCAACAAAGCCTTCAAGATTGATTTTAAATGTTTTTTTTTACCTGCAAAAAATAACAAGAGTTAGAATCTGCAAGGGAAAAAAACCAAATTAAAATACTTTAAAAACACCAGTTTACTGCTCACTGGAATGGATGCGCAGGAATAGTGCACAAATGTGCAAGTAATCTGAACATATGCGTAGTAACAGGAAATCCAAATTTTGCACATATGCACAACAATAGAGAATGCATGCGCAACTACACCTATTCTACCAGCATGCTTTTAAAAATGCTAATTTTCAGCAAAAACAAATGAACAGTAAGTTTGAACAAATGTGTAGCAAGTCTGAACAAATGCACACTTTTTCATGATAAATGCATAGATTTACAAAATTTTGTACAAATGCGCAGTTGCAGACAACAAAAGCGTAGTTGAGAATGAAACTGAAATAGGACAACCCATGTTTTTTAGAAAAAGATGAGAAAAATGGCCAAGAGAAGTTGATTTCGGATTAGATGATCAGGACAGGGGTCCCACTGGGTGTGCCAGAATGTAGACTAGGCTTTTGAGGATACCTGGTTTGAAAGCTTCAAACCAAAAAAACATTAGATTTTAACCTAGCATGAAATCAATCCAAAACAAAGAAGCTCTAAGCTAAGCCACCTCAAATTGAGCTTAAACAGGTGCACCCAAGCACTGTTTGATTTGCTCTTGCTTAGGGGATGTGGGTGTGCTCTCTAAGCACTTGGAGCATGTTCCTAATGCTGATTTGGAAGGATTAAGACTCATGAGAACCCCATAAGTGGCACAAAATAGGTATAGAACACCTGATTTTCCCCTAAGGCCTCAAGGATCCAAATGATGCTGAAACGAAGATTAAGCTACATCATGTTTATGCTAAGATTGATTTTAAACCAAATAGAGATGTGATATGATGCTATGCTTATGCAAAACAATGGAAGAAACTAGGTTAATCCATTAAATCTATGCTAAAATGTGTTAAAAAGCTTGAAGAAAATAATGAAATCTAATAGTTAGTTGATTTTAAGCTATGATCTAACATGAAAATAGCATTATAAGATTACTATTACTTGAAAATAAAAAAGTGGATGATTTCTCTTAGAAATGAGGGTATTTAAAGAATTTCCTAAGGGGGAATGAGTGGCCAGGATCAAAATCCTTAAGAGAGGTCAAGATTCATTCAAAGAGGAGCACATGGATTGTGCTAGTTTAGGGCCACCTCCTTGTGACAAGTGTCACAAGGGCATTGGGTTGAGAGATGAGAGGGATGTACATAATTTGAGAAATGTGCCTAAGGTCAAAGGGTGTAAGAAAGGGGTGAGGGGCTTCTTAAATCCATCATAAATGCATGTAAGAGGGATAAGGAGGCTTTAAATGAATTTAATGCATGTAAGAGAAGTTTCTAGAAGTTTGTTGACTTTGGGTTAAGCTTAGGAGTTGGCTAACCTTGGTTAGGGAATGTGACAAGGTTGGGGGGCATTAAGATTAGGATTAGGATTAGGACTTTCTAGAAGAGTCTAGAATTTCCTTAGGATAAACATAGATTTTAGGAAATAGATAAAGATTTATTTATTTCCATGGTTTAGGTTTGAGAATGTTTATTAAAATGAATTTAATAAACATGAGGATTAAATATTTAATCTTAATTAAATATTTTGAGTTGGGATTAGGGTTAGGAAATGATGGGATTAGCCTTTAATCAAAATTAAAGGAGGATTAGAAGATTTTGGAAGAGGTTAATGGTCTTAAAGAAATTGGCCAAGCTTTGGGTAAAAAATAAATAAATAATTTATTTTGGGATTTTTGGTCAATTTATTTATTAAATAATTAATAAATAAGGAGATAATGTTTAAATAAGATTTAAACATTTTTGGGGAGGGATTCTTTAATTAAATATTTTTAAATAAGATAAAGGGATTTAATGACATAAACATAAATTAAATTAATTAAATAAATAATAAATTAACAAATGATGATGTCATCAGGAGTTTTTCAGAAAATAAAAATACTTTATTTTCTAAAGGATTTTTAGGTGTCTACATACAAAGTCTCTAATGAGAACCCTAGGAAGGAGTCAAAGAGTGGAAGATCCAAATAGCAATGAGTTATGGGCATTTTTTGGTAGACTACCGCAAAAAGATAAAGCAATTGTTGAAGCTTTGAAATCCTTGATTGAAATTTTTTGGAAGAATAACACACCGGTATCTCCTAATCAAAGAGATTTTGTAAGGAGGATTGGTAGTCAAATTCGTGTTCCACATCTAAAACATTTTTTAGATTCAACTCAGACATAATTCTTTGCAAAATTTATACATATGTATCCTCAAATTAAAATTAGTCAGAGATATTTTGAAATGGGTAAACCTTTTTATGTGCAAGTAAATCACACACGCACAACTTGTTGTTGTAGGGTAGTGTATACACTAAAAAATGACCTCATTAATTAATTAAATATTTATTATTTAATTAAATATTGACTTGATGAATTAATTAAATATTTATTATTTAATTAATATGTATTCCTCTATTTATTAAATAAATTATTCAATTTATTTAATAGATTCACTATAGTTTATTTCCCTATCCTAAGTCTTCCAAGTAGTCTATTAAAGTGATTTAATCAGATACAAAATCACCTAAATATGACTAAGTCCCCTAGTCCACCTCACCTACCTAGTCACTTGACACATCACTTTGGCTAAGATAAATAATAATTATTAATTATTTATTAATCATTATCCTAACCCATACATGTCCTATCTTTAAGGGCTATGTGGCCTCATAAGACTTGGTCTCATGACCACATGTCTTCTCTCAAACTAAGTCAAGAGACAATTCCTATTCCTAAGGGGCATCTCAAGCCACCTCTAAGGGTCAAAGTGACTCATAGGACACTTGTACAAACAGTCCTCATGAGGAAGACATCCTTCCTTCTTCCTCTCTTTGGTCTTTGTGAGACACTTGACATGTGTCTTTCCGTTCCACCTTCTTCTCTTCCATGTCAATGTGAGAGGAACATCATCCCTATTCTTCCTCTCACATTCCAAATACATCCCCCTTTATCTCAACTCCTTCAGCCAAGTCAATCCTAGCCCTAGGATCTTCCACCTTTCATTCTCCACCATAGGATTGTGCTACCTAGGCTTGGATCCTCCAAAACTCTATAAAAGGAGCCTCATTTTCCCTTTGTGGGCTAATAGATAATAGCTAATAGTGAATAGGCAATCAAGCATTTTAGAGATCAAAAACATTCAAGAGCATTCAAGCATTATCAAGCCATTTTCATATCACTTGCATCTCATTCACCATATTTACATAATTAAGCTTTAGTTTTGCATATAATTCACTTAACCTCCACACTTTGGTGTCATCTTGGGCAAGGAGCTTCAAATTGGAAATTTGAGAGATCAACACATCCAATAAATCAAAGCTAGGAGGGAAATGGAGACAAGCTACATGGTAGGTGAAGGTAAAACCTTGTTTTAGCTTCATTTTTAGTGTATTCTTTATTGTTGTTTTCTAATTAGTTTGATTTATTAATCTTAGAATAGTCAATAAATCATTTAGAGTAGTTAGACATCTAATTTGCATACATTTTTGGCACCCACCGTGGGGCCATCCCCACATTTTTAACATTTTATTTACATTTTTTCATGTCCAGACTTTTCCAGATTCTTTCTGCGCATATATCCACAATTTTGGCGCATCCATCACTTTCTACCGTGCGTCCATTTTTGCTACCACCGCCATCATTTTTCTCTCTGTCTTTTCAACTTCCTAGCCAAAATCTTCACATTTGTTCCACCTTTTTGCACATTTATACGTTCCTACTGTGCATACATATCTTCTGCACATATACACCATCTCACTGTGCATCCATTGCATCCCGTTGCGCATATATCATTTTGATGCATATATTCTGATTTCCTGCGCATTTGTTCTCTATTTCTGCACATTTGTTATTTGCAGTAGTTTATTTCAATTTTATAGTCATTTTGGTTTTAACTAACCTTTTTAACAAGTTTTTGTTTGTTCTGGTAGTCTCTAGGCTATTTTGCAGGACAATATTTTGAAGACCCCATTGCTAAAATTTCTAATAGTTTGTTTGCAAATTTCTAAGGGGTTTGCAAAAGAAACCATAATCTTGTTTGGACTTTAAAATACGACATGCTTTTGAATTTTGCGTGTCTTCTTTAGCATAGCCAAGTGTCTATTGTGTTTTTCTTTATAGCTATTTGTAATCCCAAAATTATAACAATGTATCCTCTCCCCTTACCATTTGTGGACCTTGGGTGTAAGAGAAATTGTTATAATTTTTAGAGGGCGGTCTTTGGTGGGAAAAGGGGTACTCACCCCAAGGAATGACCCAACCAGTAACAGGCTAAAGCCAAACCCTTCCAAACTGGTATATAAAAATTGCTAGTGTGGTTAGTCTCACATTAGATAGGTGTGAATTCATTGTGGCAACCAAAATCTCCTTTAGTACCCCAGTGGTGCATTAAAGTCCTACATTGTAGAGGTGAAAGTCTTTCTTTGAAAGGATTGGGAGAGCCCCCTTAATTGGGAAAATGACTTGATCAAAACCACCTGAACAGATGTCCTTACTAAAATATTTTGTATAGTGGCCAAAAACCTTATATTTGTTGGCTCAAGGGGTCACCCAAGCCTGTGAAGACACCCCACATTACTCATGGTTCATAGTAGAGATAAAGGTTCTTTGGGAAGTAATGACCCATTGAATTTGGAACTTGGTGTGCCTAAGAAGTGAGTACACATGTAAGGAGGAGCCCGTGCCTCCAAGTGCCTAGGTTGTCCGCTGTGGATTTGTGTGGCTAGATGTTATTATCCTAGTGGGGATTCAATAGATATTGTCCTTGCCAACCTTAGGATTGTAAATTTGTTTGTGCATTCATACTAGAATAATTAGACTAAATAATTTATGTCTTGCATGTGTGTGTTTATGCATTTTTACTTTTCCAAAAACCAAACCATCAGAAAAACCAAAAATTTCAAATTTTCAGTCCAAAATCATCAAAAACTCAGAACCTGTGTATTTGTCAAAGTCTACTGCGCATTTGATCAATCCTTCTGCACATCTATTTATATTGTCCGTGCTTTTGATTCTGTGAGACCGCATCTATTAGAAACTTTAGCACATTCATTTAAACTTTATGTGCATTTGTTCAACTATCCTATGCATTTGTTGCTGCACATTTACAATAGAGAGCACTTTTTGAGACCTTGGAAATTTCAACAATAGTTTTTGAGATACCCATTTTGGTCTTTAGCGCAATTCTGGAAAAACATTTTATCTTTACAGACCTCTGATCTTCAGTTTGACCATTTTCATCATTTTTCATCATCCTTTCTTCATCAAATCATTTCCTCCAATCTTTAAATTTCTCAATTTAGTATTGAAACATCACCTTATCTATCAGATTTTGATCTTTGTGAGTTTATCATATCAGGATCTATCATCCTTAATCAACAAACTTACTTAGGTTACTATCTCTTAGTTTTTCTTTGTCATATCATAGTGAGATCCATACCTCCTATTGACCTAGATTTTATCAAGTTATCTCATCAATTTTCAACACTTTTTAATCTCTTTTTCATATCTTTTCTATCAAACACTTTCCACATCTTTTTATTAAAAATCTTTTATCCCAGAATCAACTTTCACATTTTTATGGTTCAAATTCGATCTTAGAAACTCAAACAAACCATTGATCCAGAATCCCTAGACAAGATGGAAGGAAATACCAGCAATGAAGAGAACCCTTGGTCAAAAGGACTTCCTAAGAAGACTTCACTTTTTACATCAGATGAGGAACCCACTGATCAAGAACTTAGGGATGCTACACAAGATCCTAGATTTTATAATGTCATGGAAAGACTCCTAGACATGGATAGAGAGATGTATTTTCTCATGCTTGCTCAACAAGGAGCCAAACTACCAAGTTATTTTGATGTTTCCCATCTTAGAGAACCCCCAATCACAAACAATCAAGAAATTTTAAATAATTCTCAAGATACTTGTGGAGCAAAGGAAACCAATCAGCAATCCAATGCTTCTTAAAACAATCAACAAAACAATGCTTCCCAAAACAACCAACAATCCAATGCTTCTCGGAATACTCAACAACATAATGTTTCCCAAAACACTCAAGGAAACACATTGTCTTTGGATCTCATTCTACAACAAATCCATGAAATCCAAACTGGATCATCAACTAAGAAGTACTCTTTGGATGATATATGTCCTTATCCTTTTGATAAGAATTTAGCAATGTTTCCATTCCCTCCTCATTTTGAGGTACCAAAATTTGACAAATACAAAGGGAATTCAGATCCACAAGAGGATATCCGTGAGTTTTGTGCTGCTTGTATTGAAGTCACTCACAATGACACTTATCTTATGCGACTATTTCTATGAAGTTTAGGAGGACAAGCCATGGAATGGTTTTCCAAACTACCCCCAGGCATCAAATTTTTCAATGAGTTTATGATAAGTTTGTGACTCATTACTCATACAATATCAAACATGAAGTCACTATGCTTTATCTTTGCAACACACATCAAAAGAATGGAGAACCCTTCCTTACTTGTTTGCAAATATGGTGTCAATTGTTTGCCAAATATCCATGAACAATTCCTGAACAAGAAAAGATGGATATTTTTGTGCATAACCTTACACCAAAAATGAGCTATAGGTTACAATTGCAATGTCCTCCAAATTTCAATAAGCTCATAGAAAATGGTATCAAGATTGAGGAAGCCATGGTCTGAAAAGGTGAGATCAAACTTTATTCCAAGGGCAATGTTGGATCTTCAAATTCAAATCCCAACAATTACAACAATGACAAGTCCAAATTATAGAATAAAAACAAAAACATTGTCAATGATGGGATTGTTGATAATCACAATGTTAAACCAACACAAGGCCTTTTAAATCTCACAAGTAAGGCCAATGCTACTCAAGGTACTTACATCAATCAATTTGCAAATCAGAACACCAACAAGAATTCATCTAAACCAAGATTGCCTTTTATGTCACCTCGAAGAACTTTTACTCCTTTGGGGGGATCTCTTAAGTCTGCATTAAGGAAGTTAATCACAAAGAAACTCATTACACTTCCTGAAACTAGAGATTTTGAACCTAGAGTGAAACCTTCTTGGTGGAATGACAATTACTATTGCAAATTTCATAGAGGAAAAGGTCATAAAATCAATGATTTCCAACAGCTTAAAAATGCAATTCAAGACTTAATTGAGAGTGGTGAAATTAGTGTTGATAGACATACCTCAAATGAATCACACACAGCTTTCAAAGACTGACTTCCTAAACATGAGAAAGGAGGTTCTTCTCATGCAAAAGGTGACAACCAAGCCAACTACACTGTTGCATCTCATAAATATGTTGGTAACATTTATGAATGTCATCCTTCTAAGTACTATGCCAATGTGATTACCATAAAGGAAAAATCTAAGAGTCAACCAGTCCATGTTACTACTCATTCTAAATCCAAGGTTACTCTCCAAGGAGTCCCGTCTAAACCAAGCACCTCTCAAAACAAGTATGTTTATGTCCCCAAGTCTATACCAAATATATCCAACCAGTACAATCTTTTGGAAAAACTCAAGAAAACACCAGCCCAGATATCCATATTGGAGCTTTTACATCTATCCCCATCTCATAAAGATATCCTTGAGAAAGCTCTCTTAGAAACCTAGGTTCCCACAAATCTAGATCATGATCAATTTCAAGCTATGGTGGGACATTTGACAACCCCACATTATATATCTTTCACTAAAAATGATGATTTAGCTATTATCCAACCTCATAATGCTCCGCTACACATAGAGGTCCTTGTACAGAGTCACAAAATCAAGAGAGTGTTCATAGATGGAGGAGCTAGCTTGAATATATGCACTTTGAAATTAGTCCTTGCATTGGGATTTTTTGAAAATGTTGTAGATCCAAAGAAGAAAATCACAATTAAAGCTTATGATGAAGAAGAGAGGTCATCCAAGGGATCTATGGTTCTTCCTATCAAAGTAGGTCCTATAGTCAAAGATGTACCTTGCCAAGTTCTTGACATGGATCTCACTTGTAACATTCTCTTGGGAAGACCATGGATTCATTCCATGTAGGCTGTACCATCAACTTATCATCAGTGTTTGAAATTCCCTCACAATGGTCAAGAGATCACTATCAAAGGAGATCCTAATACTTTCCAGTATTGTAGCAATGTGAAGACGTCTAATTCTTTGGTACCTTATAATCATACTAGACCTTCTGCAAATACACCCATTGATCCTAGTAATGTAGCATCAACTTCTGAATCTAATGGGATCAAGATAGATATAAAAGAATGAAGTATGGGAGAGTACACTTTAGGTCAAGCTCTTTGCATCATAGAGTTATCTTTATCTCCTAGATCATATGGTAGATCTTTGATCACTAAATAAAAATTAGAGCCCCCTTCCACACTTGTTTATGACACATTTATAAGTGGGGGCACTATATCAAAAGAGGCGACTGAGCATAATGCTAATCATTTGCTTAAGTCATAATAGAATGAAGAGGATATCAAACATGAATATATATCACCTAATGTATATGGTAAAGGGTACACTTTTCTACAAAAGATGGGATATCAAGGTGTCAAACCTATAGGGCTACAAAGAGAGGGTGTTATAAAGCCAATTTTGCAAAATCCAAATTATCAAAGAGATACCACAAGATTAGGATACAAAGGAGAAGGACCAAAAGAACCAAAAGAAAAAGAAAATATCACACCTTTTCATGAGACATCTAAAGCTCCTACCTTACAGTTTTGAAAACATGGTATGTATGTAGATCTAGAGAAACAAAGGATAGCACAAGGAATCATTAATAGACTTGGGGATAATGATGATTCTAACTCTAATGCTTATGAATGGGATTCATTATATGACTATACTGAAGAAATAGGATTTGATGTTGTTCATCACTATAGTAACGATTACCATGAGGGAGAGATTTCAAGGACTAACTCACTAGGATTAGTCCCACGTGATACTACTCTTGTCGATTGTGAGGGAAGTGAGCATTATCTTGCGATAGACACTTCAGATGAGAGTATGGAAATAGACCTCATTGATACCATCATAAACCTTGAGAACTTCTCCATCAATACCATCTCTACCTTTGAAATTGACCCAAATGATCCAATGCCCCTTGTACATCTTGAACTTATAGATTGGGATTCTCTCGATCATCTAGAACTTGATGTCTTCCATAATGATGATGCAATCATTGACTATCTCAAAATTAGGGATCATTTACCACCAGGGGATCATAAGTCAGGATTTTTGATAGAACTCAATGACACGACTTACTTTGGAGAGAGTGTCAATCCTTTCAATCATAAAAATATAAAAATAATCAACAGATCTAATGGTGAAAACCACTTAGTGGCAATATTAGATCCAAAATTAGTAAAAAGAAAAGATGCATATGATGGTAAAAACCTCTCTAAGGTGCTTGATGATGGAAGGATTGACACTCTTCCCAATTATCTATATCGAGAGAAATCTACCATCCTTATAGAACCAACAGTACCTCTTAACATTGGAACAGAGGAGTCTCTGCGCATTCTCAAAGTAGCAGCATCCTTAACAGAATCAGAGAAAGAAGCTTTTGCAAAGTTTTTCAAAGAGAGACAAATTAACTTTTCCTAGTCCTATGCTGATATACCTGGGCTGGACCCTAATCTCATTATGCATCATTTATCTATTGCACCAAGTGTTAAACCAGTTAAGCAAAAGCTCCACAAGATGCACCCTCACATTGCACTAATGGTTAAAGAAGAATTGAAGAAGCTCTTAGATGTTGGATTCATTCATGCTATTGATTATGCTGAATGGATTTCAAATATTGTCCCAGTCTCAAAACCAGACAAGTCTATTCGGATTTTTATATACTTTTGAGATCTCAATAAAGCTTGTCCCAAAGATGATTTTCCATTGCCCAATATTGATATTATAGTTGATTTGATGGCTGGACATGAGATGTTATCTTTGATGGATGGATTTTTTGGATATAACCAGATCAAGATTGCACCAGAAGACCAGGAAAAGACTGCTTTTACTTATCCTTGGGGTACATATTGTTGGAATGTGATGCCTTTTGGGCTTAAGAATGCCGGTGCCACTTATCAGAGAGCTATGACCACAATCTTTCATGACATGATGCATACCATTATGGAAGATTTTGTTGATGACATTTTAGCAAAATTCAAAAATAGAGAAGGTCATTTGAGAGTGTTGGATAGAATATTCACTCAGATGGAAAAGTATCAGATTAGACTCAATCCAAAGAAATGTACATTCAGGGTCACATCAGATAAACTGTTAGGGTACATTGTCTTAGCCAACGGAATCAAGGTTGATCCAAAAAAGGTTAAAGAAATTATGGAGATGGCTTCCCCCAATAACATCAGTCAGTTAAGATCTTTGTAGGGACATCTCCAATCCATCCAAAGATTTGTTTCTCAACTAGCAGATCAAAGTCATCCCTTTCAACATTTGTTGCATAAAAACATCTTATTCCAATGGGGTGATAAGTTTGAGGAAGCCTTTAATAAAATAAAGCAATATCTGGCAAATCCTCCAACTCTGCTGTCACCAATTTTAGGCAAGCCACTCTTGCTCTACATTTTAGCTATGATAGTCTCACTAGGTGCTCTTCTAGCTCAACAAGACCAGGAAGGAAAAGAAAAAGCCATATACTATATCAGTTGCACCCTTGTGGGCTATGAGCTAAACTATTCTCCAATAGAAACAACATGTCTAGCC
Source organism: Chamaecyparis obtusa (assembly GCA_027943335.1). Lineage (NCBI taxonomy): Eukaryota > Viridiplantae > Streptophyta > Pinopsida > Cupressales > Cupressaceae > Chamaecyparis > Chamaecyparis obtusa. The sequence goes on along the minus strand of BSBK01010977.1, from coordinate 88,811 downwards.
ATTGTCTTTGCTTCATAGAAGTGGTGACATTACATGTTGTCTCATTCAATCAAGCTCATTGAAAAGATTGATCCTTTAAAGTATCTATTAAGAAAGACAACGTTAACAGGCAGATTGGCTAAGTGGGTCATGCTGCTTAGTGAATTTGACATTAAATATGTGGATAGGAAGGCTATCAAAGGCCAAGTGATAGAAGATCAAATAGCTAAGGCCCCATTAATAGATGATCAACCTATACACACAGAGTTTCTTGATGCACACATCTTGGCATTATCTACACAAACATGGAAACTATACTTTGATGGATCATGTACTCAATAGGGTTTAGGAGCCAGTATTCTCTTTGTCACACTGCAAGGATACACACTTCCAAAGTCTTACAAGCTGCTCTTTCCTTGCACAAACAATGTGGCTGAATATGAAGCTTTGATGATTGGGCTAAAGATGGCTCTACAATGGAAATTCATTGAATTGAATGTCTATGGAGATTCTTAGTTGATTATAAACCAAGTTAATGATGATTATCAGACTAAGGATGATAAGTTATTACCACAAAAACATATGGTTGATGACTTCAAACAATATTTCTCAATCATCACTTTTGAGCACATTCCATGGCACAATAACAAGGTTGTCGATGCAATGGCTATGATTGCTTCTTTGTTTGATGTAGAGGATACCAAATCCCATTTTGAGTTCTTGGTGGAATCCCTGACTTGGCCTGCATATGATGATCCTGATATGAGTATTATATGTCATCTTATTAGACATGACTCCCCCATTTATGGAAAAATCTATTCTTATCTAAATAATGATATCCTACCCCTTGACCTATCCCAGAATCAAAAACAAACTTTTCTCTACCAAGCCTCTTGCTATGTCCTACTATCTGACACCCTTTATCGGCGAGGTCTTGATGGTACTCTCCTACGATCTCTTGAGCATGATGAAGCTCAAAATGCCTTGCAAGATGTAGATGAGAGTATTTGAGGGACACATTCAAGTGGTCCCTCCTTCACTAAAAAACTCATGTGTATGGGTTATTATTGGCCTACCATGTAAATAGATTCCTTTCATTTTGCTAGAGCATGCAAGAAATGTCAGATACATGGAAATCTTATTCATGCACTAGCACAAGAGCTACATCCTTTTATGACTACCTTACCATTTAGTTGGTGGGGACTTGACCTTGTGGGCACCATCAACCCTCCATCTTCCAACAGACACAAATGGATTATCACTGCAATAGAGTACTTTACTAAATGGATTGAGGATGTTCCACTGATCACAGCCACAGGAAAATAAATATCCATGTTTATCCTAAACTATATCATTTGCAGATATGGTATACCTATGTATCTTATTACTGATCATGGGAAACAATTCCAAAATCAAGACATGGATGAACTGTGTGCAAAATTCCACATCACCCATAACTATTCCTCCATATACTATCCCCAAGGTAATGGCCAAGCTGAGGTGTCTAACAAAACAATTGTCAAAATCCTACAAAAGACTGTCAATGACGCTAGCCATGACTGGCATATCCAATTGAATCCAACCTTATGGGCTTATCATACCTCCATTCATACTCCCACTAGAGCCACCCCATATTCCCTTGTTTATGGTTCTGAAGCTGTCCTGCCCCTTGAGGTCAAGTTTGCTTCTCTTCGTGTCACTCTAAAAGATTTAATTCTAGATGAAGAGTATAGAGTTGCACGACTGACTGAACTAGAATTGTTGGATGAACGTCGTCACAGAGCTTATGATCATTTGAAAGTCTATCAGCAAAGGATGTCTCATTAGTATAATATAAAATTGAAAGTTAGAGACTTTCAGGTGGATGATCTAGTCCTTCGAGAGAATCCCAAGAATCAATAGCATTGTGAGAAGAAGGGCAAGTTCAAACCCAATTGGTTAGGTTCTTTTGTAATTACAGTAGTCTATGGCTCCAGGGCTTATCAGTTGTCTACACCTAAGGGAGATCCTTTGGATGAGCCTCTTAACAACATACACCTCAAGAAGTTCTATCCTTGAAATCCCAATGCAAGGGGTATGTATATAGTATGTATATAGATAAAAACAAAAACACAAAAAAAATTGAAAAATCTCTCAAAAATACAAAAAAAATCAAAAATCAAAAGCAAATTGCAATAAAAGCATGTGGTGAAAACCTGGAAGTAGGCACCATGTGTGACAAGTTAGCTCCTCTATCTATTAGAATTCATGTAGTGTGTCCATTCATTGTATATATCCACAATACAATGGCTAGTCAATCACTATTCCCGCAATGTATATATCATAATAAAATGGCCAGTTCATACACCATCCATTGTATCTACCCACAATAAAACCCCATCATAGCTTGATCTTTTGTCTTGGTCTTCATCCTAGTCTTGTTGTGCCTTTCTTCACCCATAATAAGTCAGTCCATCACCTAGCTAGGGGCATGTCCTCGACCTAGTTTGGGAACTGGATCTATGATAGTCATGACTCTTAGAGGACAAAATGGAGTATTTTCACCAAACAAGAAAATGCAATCAAATGTTCTTACACATTGATATCCTCATGATGAATCGTTATCTATGATCTATCTTTTGAAACATGACCGCTTATCTATACATCTTGACTATACATCATCAATCGACCTAATCAATATATATTGCTCTATCTTTTGGCAAAAGAAATGTATATTCATGGCAGGCATGTTAGACTGGTTTGTTGTAGATTATGCATTCATATCTAGATTTCATTGTTATCATGTTTCCTATGTTATTTTGGGATCTCTTTGACATGAGTTTGAAACTCCCATATGTCATTGATTAGAATATTTGCGATGGGGCATGATATTTTCTTTGATTGCTGGTTGTTGGATATTTCCTGATGAAATCAAAGGAACAAGTAATTGGGGTTTCTGTGCGTAAGTGTCTTCATCAGTTTAATAGTTTTGACAACATACCAATCATGTTGTTCCACAAATACTATTAATGGTGATATGCCACACATACCTCGACTCCAAATATTTGTTCTCTGATGGAGGGGGGAAATATTCCTTATCTGTTATGCAAATGAAACTTAGGTCATCTTGGTTCAATTCTACCTAAATGCTTGTCAAGTTTGCTATATTAAACTCCATGTAAGAAGTGCTCAGGTCATCCTAGTTTAATTATACCATGATTCTTGCATTCCCTTGCAACATAACGAGCTAAATGATGCAAATCAAATTCCAATTATTATGAAGTTCTAAGATGTTACATGAAATTTGTGGAGATACTCATTTCATATTTCATTTTGCATTGCACTTAACCAACTCATGATTGCATATCAGTGCTCCTTTTATAGGGATTTATAGGTTATCTTTCTTATTAGGTCATCTATTCTCCTAGTCCATTCTTCTTGTGTCAGATACATTATTATTTAAGTTGAGGACATTTGGATAATAAAAACATTAAGTTTTCATCTTGCATCTTAAGACTTTTTTTGGCATATTCCAATTTCATTATCCCACTTCATCATTTTGTGTAATTCATTTAGGACATGTATTATCTTCATTAGGTGTGTTCATTTTTATATTGCCCATATATATTAACATGCATATTTAAACTGACATTTCATCATAGCTATCATTTTATCCCATTATCTTTTATCATGTTGTAGGTTGTTACATTTTATCATATTAGGTAAATTTTTATTCATTATATAAAACATCATTTGCATTACATCATTCATTTATTATCCATTAAATACATTTTCTTTAGTTCATTTGTTATTCATTATATATTCCTCATTGTTCATATCATTTACATCATTGCATTAGTAGCCAAATAACATTGCATAAGTAATCATTTAGGAGATGTATTCATATAAATATCATCATCATATGCTAAGATCATTAACTACTATGCATTCACAAGAAAATAAATCATTTTCATTATAGATCACAAGTACTATGCATATCAAAGTAAATCATCACATCCTACATATGTCAGTATGCACATGTATATACAATCAAAGAAAATCATGAATAGAACTACATCACCATATATATAGAGTCCATCATATAGAGTCCATAAAACAATAAACTATCCCAATGTCCAATGATATATCATAAAATAACAATGTGTCCAATATAATGTCCATCAAGTCAATAACAAATTGAAATATAATGATACAATGATACAAAGAGTGTGTATACAATGATGTCCTCTATCTATGATCCACTACCTCCAGACTTAGTCTATCACTGTCTGTGAGATGCAATAAGATCACCTGAACCTGAAGCTCCTACTGGATCTCCTAAACCTATGGGTGCTCTAGGAGGGCGTGATGATACACCTCCAATGCCAGTTGGTACCTGCCTCTCATACATAACTGTCCTAACTATAAAAGAGCTCTCTTTGAATCTCCCAATATACTGATCACTGGGAACAACCTATCTATATGCATCCTGCTAGTAAGATATCTCCTTCTTGGCCCGTACCATCACACACAGACTATCTCCATGGGGTCCCAAGTCCTTTGTCCTCTAAAGCTCATCTAATAAGGCCTCAAACTCCCCTAGTCCCTCTATGGTGACATCTTCCTCATGCCTGATCATGAAGTTCTCCCACTCCAACATCTCCACCCATCTCTCTAGTTTGGGGACATGGTCTGCCTATACATGTGTCATTGCTAGTCTAACTAGCAATGAATCTATGTCTAGATCCTCCTCGGTAGCATCCCTCTATAGGTAGGGATCTTGTCCAGCTATATCCATCTCAACCTGATCATCCTATGCATCCACATCTGACATCTTCTCATCTTGTATATCATCATGTACCTATCCACCTTGTACAACTCTCTCCTGGCCAAGTATGATATTATCCTCATCCTGTACTAGTGCCTGCCCAGCTAGATCTACCTGTATCAGGATGGTTGGTGGTATCTACCTTGCAGCACCTGCCAGAACCTTTAATGGGGCACCTGTGGCACCCTGTGCTCATCTTTGTCTCTGTATCTATCTTGCAAGAGGTGGCATCAGTCCTCATAGTGGTACACCTCTACTTCTCATTTGAGGCCCCACTCTCTCTCCTCTACCTCCACCATCACCACCATCACCACCATCATCTCCATATTTTCCATGGCTTCTCCCATCACCTCTACTTCTCCCTCGACCTCTCCTATCATGGCCCTAACACCTGCCTTGATGTCTCTTTGCTGCGTCTCTCTCCAGTGGCCTCTCTGCTAGGTCTTTCAGTCTAGGAAATGGATAATCTCTCAGATTTCTCTCATAGTCCACTGTCATCCCTAGGTCTACCAACCCCTATCTCATTGACCATGCCTAAAATGGAATATCCAAGAACTCATGTTGGGCAATCTCAAATGACACCATCAAACCCTAGTCTTGCCTCTCTTGGTGAGTGCGCGCAAACTCTATTACTCCCTGTGGCATCCCCTAGATCCTACCAAACTATCAAAGGACCCAGCTCACTAGTTGTTTCTCTATGATGTAGGGAGTCCTCCATATCAACCATGTAGATTGAAAATAGAATCCAAGCTACCGCTCATCATCCCACGGCTCACACCCAAGGTAGGGTCTCCAGGTCATTGTATCAATAGTGTCAAAAGTGTAATGCCAAAACTCTAACCAACCCAGCTTATGCTAAGTCTGGATAGATGCATATAGGAATATATATGGCTATCCTACGCCATGAAACCACATAGCTACTAGTTGTGTCACCGCAATATGCCCCCATGCCCAAACCTGGAGCAATGTGACACCAGCTGGTAACAATGCACCTCTATGGTACACTACCTGATGTAAATCATGATATAGATGTGCCAATAGGCACACCCCCCCAAGCAAAATGGGTCCCATCCTCCATCATCCTTTGCAAAGTATGGCCCCAACCAACTGCAAAACTATGTGATCTACAATCTAGACATACGTAACCTCTAATCACTCCAACCAGGACAACGGGCAATGGCTCGTAGAAATCAACCATGTCCTCCCAACTGATCTCTACCTCATCAATCTCATCATCTCCAAAAATAGCTTTGCACTCTATCAGTCCCCCGTGCTGATCATACTGTACTAACTCTCCAATGATAGACAGTCGTAGGATGCGATATACATCCTCTAAAGTGACTGTCATCTCTCCTATAGGGAGATGGAAGGTACTCGTCTCCGAGTGCCATCTCTCGGTGAGTGTTGTCAACATGCCCAAGTTCACCCAAATCTCAGGCGTATAAATAATGTGGTATAGTCCTGTCACTCCTATCGATAGCTTGTTAGTCTCTGATAGTGCTAGCCTTAGATTCTATGTCATGAGATATCTCTCCCATGACATCAGAATGTCTGTGATATCCTCCTATCAAAATCAATCAATCAAACTATCAGATTTTGATCCAAATGATCTATCTATGTAGCTTATCCTATGAATGGCATACATGTTTATCATGTGTACTAATAGGTAATTCTATCAATTATCTAAAATCAAGAGAGTTAACTAGTGATCAAGCTACAATGTTATCTATCTTGACTTAATTGATCAAAATACATCACCGATAGATCATCTCGGCTTCTCAGAATCATGTTTGACCTAATTCACTTGCCAAATTCTTCAAATTCCACTCCCTACTACAAATGCACAGCATAGAAAAATGCTTGCACAGAAACCCTTTTTGTTTGCGTAGCTTTTTGCATTTGCGCAGTTTCCCTAAATGCTTGTGCAACATCCCCAAATGTATGCGTAGATCTGACATTTGTGCGGTTTTTCTAATTATTTGTGCAGTCAACATTGACATTGGTGCAAAAACACATTTTTGCACATTTACATAACACATGCATAGCTCACTATTTCCTCTATCACGCATGCGCAAGAGCCCCACATATATGTGCAGAATTACCAATTTGCTACACAAACGAAGCACAATGATGCGCATATATGTGCCGCAACTACGCATATGTGATTTTCTTAAGAGGATAAAAATTTTCTAATCTAACCTATGGTTCAACCTACCCTAAACATGCTAAAAATCTACTAAAACATGCAGAAAATCATCAAAATCACAAAGAAGATCAAGTCACCTACCGACTCTCTTGAATCAGGTGGCCTATCAAAGAGTCTGACTCTCTCAAATTGGTAGTCTGATAGTAGGAACAACATCTTCTCAGCTCAGCTCTGCTCTCTCCACTAGCTCCAATCTCCAAATGACAAGTGTGCACAATGAGTTTATTATGGACCCCTTAGCCCTATATATAGCCTGTGGACCTATTTTTCTTGATGTGTGGACCCTACCTATCTGTTTCTTTCCACATCACCTCATTTTCACGAATTTTTCATCCCATTTCTTTCGTGAGATCGATTGACAAAATAAATAATAATAATAATAATCATCACCAAATCAAATAAATTAATTTTTGTCAATCAATCTCTCGAGGGGGCATGCATAGGTCATCTAAGACATTGTCTAGGGCAAGGGCAAAAATGCTTGAATTTTTCTTTGAAACAATGTGACCAACACATTATTTCAAAGAGGGGCAAAATGTATACACTAAAAAATGACCTCATTAATTAAATAAATATTTATTATTTAATTACATATTGACGTGATGAATTAATTAAATATTTATTATTTAATTAATATGTATTCCTCTATTTATTAAATAAATTATTCAATTTATTTAATAGATTCACTATAGTTTATTCCCCTATCCTAAGTCTTCTAAATAGTCTATTAAAGTGATTTAATCAAATATACAATCACCTAAATATGACTAAGTCCCCTAGTCCTCTCACCTACCAAGTCACCTAACACATCACTTTGGCTAAGATAAATAATTATTATTAATTATTTATTAATCATTATCCTCACCCACACATGTCCTATCTTTAAGGGCTATGTGGCCTCATAAGACTTGGTTTGATGACCACATGTCTTCTCTCAAACTAATTCAAGAGACAATCCCTATTCCTAAGGGGCTTCTCAAGCCACCTCTAAGGGTCAAAGTGACTCATAGGACACTTGTACAAAGAGTTCTAATGAGGAAGAAGTCCTTCCTTCTTCTTCTCTTTGGTCGTTGTGAGACACTTGACATGTGTCTTTCCCTTCCACCTTCTTCTCTTCCATGTCAATGTGAGAGGAACATCATCCCTATTCTTCCTCTCACATTCCAACTACATCCCCCTTTCTCTCAACTCCTTCAACCAAGTCAATCCTAGCCCTAGGATCTTCCACCTTTCACTCTCCACCATAGGATTGTGCCACCTAGGCTTGGATCTTCCAAAAATCTATAAAAGGAGGCTCATTTTTGCTTTGTGGGCTAATAGATAATAACTAATAGTGAATAGGCAATCAAGAAATCAAGCATTCTAGAGATCAAAAGCATTCAAGAGCATTCAAGCATAATCAAGCCATTTTCATATCACTTGTATCTCATTCACCATATTTGCATAATTAAGCTTTAGTTTTGCATATAATTCACTTAATCTCCACACTTTGGTGTCATCTTGGGCAAGGAGCTTCAAATTGGAAATCTGAGAGCTCAACACATCCAAGAAATCAAAGCTGGGAGGGCAATGGAGACAAGCTACATGGTAGGTGAAGGTAAAACCTTGTTTTAGCTTCATTTTTAGTGTTTTTCTTATTGTTGTTTGCTAATTAGTTTGATTTATTAATCTTAGAATATTTAATATATCATTTAGAGTAGTGAGACATCTAATTTGCATACAGGTAGATATTGAATTTTCTAACCATTTTGATGTTTATAGGAATATATATGTATATTTGTACTCTAACAAGGTTTTGTAGGATTGTAACATAAATGTCCCACCTAGATCTTCAAGGGAATTAATATCTACCAAATTTTATGTGAAAGAGTGGATGGTCAACAATTTTACAAGCTCTCATGCTTGAATGGTACATGCATATATTGTGGAGGTTTGTGACATTTGCCAATTTGTCAACATACAGAGAGTACGCATGCAATCGATAATGAAATAGTGGAATTTGGAAAATATAAGATAGTGACATGCAATCTAAAAGATGGAAAAGAGGCTAAAAGATGTGACTTAGTAATTGAAAATATTCTAGTGTATTAGTTCATGGACATTTTTTGTTAAAAAATTATTTATCAGTATGCAAGGCATACACATAGAGCGCAATGATTGGATATGCAATTCAAGTTGTGCAAGGACACATTCCCACTTGATACCATTGTTTCAGTTATGGACTTTTCAGAGAACTACACACTACAACCATAAAATGGCATGCAAGTAAAGTATTACAGCTCTCAACAAGCCACTATATTTGTTCATATATCATTCATTCATTCACCAAATAGTGCAAAGGAGAATAAGAAGATATTGAGAGAGTATCATTTTTATATCAGCGATGATCGATCGCATTCTACAATGTTTGTGCATAGTTTATTTCAACTATTTTATGGTGATTTGTCTAACATGGTCATATCATATCATCGACATGTCATATGGTCAAATAATTGTGCATCATAATTAAAGAGTTCTCGAATGTTTTATTGGTTGTGCAAGATGCATATGATTACTGTAATTCAATATATGTGGAATTTCACAAAGGCTGATCATGGAAAGGGAGAGAACGATGGTGCAGGTGCATGTATTAAAAGAGCTTTATCACATGAATAATTAAATTACAAAGAGCAAGCAACATTGTCAGATGCGAGATGTATTGTCCATTGGTGTAATGATACAATGGGTCCAGGTAATGAAGGTGAATCTATGATTCATAGATTTTTTTGGTTGATGGATGAAACTAACATTGCACCATATAAGGATTTTTGTACACTGATAAGATTCAGTGAGCTACACTCTTTTAGAAGTTATAATGCAGGTTCATGGATTATCTACACATGACATATGGCGTGCTTTTGTTCATCATGTGTAGATGAAGATTGGGATGGGTGTGAGTCAAAGGAATGGGGTGACAAATAGTATACATGTATTTTGATCCCACTTGACTCCTATCATCCCCATGAATCACTACAACTAATAGAAATGGAATCATCATCCATTGACTTTGATCACTTATCTAATCTAGTACAACCAGGTAAATTGTCCACATACAAATAATCTCAAATTTAGTACTTTATCATGAATATTCAATAAACTAATATCCTCATTATGTTTATATCATTACAGACCATGTTTTTTTGTTATTGCACCTAAAGACAATGAAAAAGGGACATATTATTATTTGTGTCATTGTGTTGAGGCAAAAAAAAAATTGGATCACTCGATTATCGATGGTGAAGAATTAAAATACCCTACAGGAGAAGTGGTTGTAACTGGTACATGGCTTAGGTGGAATGGTATGAAGAACCCTAGGTTGTGTTTGTTTGAAGATTAGGAGACACATACAAAGATTCTTCATTATTCAAACCTCTTCATTGCATCAAATGTCCACTTGATCAGATATAGGGGAAAACCACATAATAAAACTCTTTGGAAGGTTCATGAGTCAAACCATGAGGTAATACTTTAGACAATAAAGGGTAGGGAAGATCCAATTGATTCATTGGACTAGATGGAGATACAAAATATTGTAAGGTCAAATATATTTGAATACATGTGCATATAACATATATATTTATATAGCACTATACATTGGTTGGACTATAAATTGCTCATGCATTACCCTGTATGTATAACGTGAAGTTTGTAAGACTTAATGACAATGTTTCTCTTCTATTTTTTGGGGCTATACCAGAGGCTTTCTCTACTCATCTCTTTCCTCCTATTGCTCCTAATGAGTTGAGTTGTAAAAATATTTCTCATTATTAATAAAAAAACTTTATGATGTTATGCCAATGACTTGCAGGCACATAATCCTTGGAAAGCCATGTAAGCACCTTAAGAGGACTATCCATGATGGTTTGACAAATAAATATACAGTGCACAAAGATGGAAACAAGTACAATGTCAAATTTCCACTGTGTTCCTTAGTTGAAATGAGCAACATTGTGTATCTTTCAAACCATTAGTCTTAGAATTGAACCCGTTGCGCCAACAATTCTGATTGCCTGGGTAAACACTATTGGCAGCCTTGTTTGGCACATAGACTCACTCGAACACTATTGACCACTCTAGACGAAAGTGTCCCACAAGGTGTACTCAGCATGAAATTGATGATCTTTACGATTTCATTTATCAGAGCTCATGCAAACTACCATTGGACCGTTAGGTGCTACAAGACAATCCTATCGAGGCCTATAGTAGCCTATCTCAATTTTATGGGATTCAAATTATTTTATATTTGGAAACACAATCTTGGTTGATGTCAAAACTCAAAGTGTTCCTCAGTTAAAATGAGAAACATTACATATCTTTCAAACTGTCAGTTGTAGCATCAAACCCCTTGCGCCAACAGCTCTGATTAACTGGATAAATGGTAGTGGCAACCTTTTTTGGGACACAGACTTTCTCGAACGCTGCCGACCACTCTGGACCAAAGTGTCCCTTAAGGTGCACTCAACATGAAATTGATGATATTTACAAGGTCATATCTCAGAGCTCATGTGAGATACCATCAAACTGCAAGGTGCTACAAGACTGTGTTGACAAGGCCTACAATTACCTATATCAGTTTTCAGAGATTCAAATTCAATTATATCTAGCAACACATTCTTGATTGATGTCAAAACTAAAAGTGTTCCAAAATTGAAATGAGAACATTGCATATCTTTCAAACCATCAATCGTAGCATCGAACCATTTGCACCAATAGCCCCGATTGGCTAGGTAAACACTAGTGGCCACCTCGTTTGACACACAAACTTGCTCAAATGTTGTCGACCACTCTAGACTAAAATGTCCCTCAAGGTGCACTCACCATGAAATTGGGGATCTTTATGGGGTCATATCTTAGAGATCGTGCGACCTATCATCAAATTGTTAGGTGTTACAAGACCGTGTTGTTGAGGCCTTCAATAAATTATCTTAGTTTTTAGAGATTCAAATTCATTTATATTTGGCAACACATTCTCGGTTGATGTCAAAACTCAAAGTGTTCCTCAGTTGAAATGAGAAACATTTCATATCTTTGAAACCATTGGTCGTAGCATTGAACCGTCTTCTCCAATAGCTTTGATTGGCTGAGTAAATGCTAGTGGAAATCTCATGTGGCACACAGACTCACTCAAACATTGTCGACCACTTCGGACTGAAATATCCCTCAAGGTGCACTCAACTTGAAATAAGTGATATTTATGAGGTCATATCTCGGAGATCGAGTGAGGTATCATTGAACCGTTAGGTGCTACAAGACCATGTTGCCGAGGCTTACAATAACCTATCTCTATTTTCAGTGATTAAAATTTGTTTATATTTGGAAACACATTATCAGTTGATGTCAAAATTTAAAGTGTTCCTCAACTAAAATGAGCAACATTGCATATCTTTCAAACAGTCAGTTGTAGCATCAAACCGTCTCTACCAACAACTCTAATTTTCTGGGTAAACACTATTGGAAACCTCATTTGGAACACAAACTTTCTTGAACATTACTGACCACTCCAGACCAAAGTGTCCCTCAAGGTGCACTTAGCATCAAATTAGCAATTTTTATGGGGTCATTTCTCAGACCTCATGGGAGCTATCATCAAACTATCAAGTGCTACAGGTTCATGTTGTCGAGGCCTACAATAACCTATCTTAGTTTTTAGGGATTCAAATTAGTTTAAATTTGATAACACATTTTTGGTTGATGTCAAAACTCAAAGTGTTCTTCAGTTGAAATGAGAAACATTACATATCTTTCAAATCATCAGTCGTAGCATCAAACCATCTTCATCAATAGCTCTGATTGACTAGGTAAATGCTAGTGGAAACCTAATTTGGTACATAGACTCTATCAAACGCTAACAACCACTCCAGACCGAAGTGTCCCTTAGGGTGCACTCTACATAAAATCAACAATCTTACGGGGTCATATCTCAGAGCTTGTGTGAGCTATCATCAAACCGTTAGCTACTATAGGACTGTGTTACTGAGGCATACAATAACCTATCTCATTTTTTAGGGATTTAAATTCATTTATATTTGGAAACACATTCTTGGTTGATGTCAAAACTCAAAGTGTTCCTCAGTTGAAATGAGAAACATTGTGTATATTTGAAACCATCGATCGTAGCATCAAACCATTTTTGCCAACAGCTCTGATTGGCCATGTAAACACTAGTCGCAACCTCATTTCTCACATAGACTCAATCTAACTTTGCCGACCGCTCTAGACTGAAGTGTCTCTCAAGGCACACTTAGCATGAAATTAGTGATCTTTAATGGGTCATATCTTGGAGGTCAAGAGAGATATCATCAAACTGCCAGGTGCTACAAGATCATGTTGCTAATGCCTACAATAACCTATCTTAGTTTTTAGGGATTCAAATTTATGTATATTTGGCAACACATTCTTGGGTGATGTCAAAACTCAAAGTGTTCCTTAGTTGAAATGAGCAACATTGTATATCTTTCAAACCACTAGTCATAGCATCAAACCATTTGCACCAACAATTGTGATTGACCCGGTACATGCTAGTGGTAATGTCATTTGGCACATACACTCGATCAAACATTGTCAACCACTCTAGACCAAAGTGTCTCTCAAGGTGCACTCAATATAAAATTGGTGATCTTTACAGGATCATATCTTGGAGCTCATGTGAGATACCATAAAATCATTAGGTTCTACAAGACCATGTTATCAAGGCTTACAATAACCTAGTATAGTTTTTAGATATTCAAATTTATTTATATTTGGCAACACATTCTCAGTTGATCTCAAAACTCAAAGTGTTCCTTAGTTGAAATGAGCAACATTGTGTATCTTTCAAATGTTGGTCATAGCATCAAAAAGTCTTCACCAACAACTCCAATTGGCTTGGTAAATGCTATTGGTAACCTCGTTTGATACATAAACTCACTCAAAAGCTGCCGACTGCTACAGACCAAAATGTCCCTTAAGGTGCACTCAACATGAAATTGGTGATCTCTATGGGGTCATATCTCAGAGGTCATGCAAGGTATCATTAAAATGTAAGGTGTTATAGGACCATGTTTCTGAGGCCTACAATAACCTATCTCAATTTTCAGAGACTCAAATTCATTTAAATTTGGCAACATAATCTCGATTGATGTCAAAACTCACAGTGTTCCTCAGTTGAAATGAGAAATGTTGCGTATCTTTCAAACCATCAATTTTAACATCAAATCATCTACGCCAAAAATTTTGATTGGGTGGTTAAATGTTAGTGGAAACCTTGTTTGGCACACAGACTTGCTCGAATGTTGCCGACCACTCTAGACTGAACTGTCCCTCAAGGTGTACTCAACATGAAATTGACAATATTTATGAGGTCATATCTTAGAGCTCATGTGAGCTATCATCAAATTGTTAGGTGCTACATGACCATGTTATCGAGGCCTATAATAACCTATCTCACTTTTCAAAGATTCAAATTCATTTAGATTTGGCACTACATTCTCAGTTGATGTCAAAACTTAAAGTGTTCCTCAGATTAAATGAGAAATATTGGATATCCTTCAAATCGTCAGTCATAGCAGAAAACTTTCTTCACCAACAGCTCTGATTGGCCAGGTAAACGCTATTGGAAACCTCATTTTTCATACAAATTCACTCAAATGTTGCCAACCACTCTATAATGAATTGTCCCTCAAGGTGCAGTCAACATCAAATCAATGATCTTTATGGGGTCATATCTCGGAGCTCATGCGAGGTATCATCAAATTGTCAGGTGATACAAGAGTGTGGTGTTGAGGCCTACAATAAATTATCTCAATTTTTAGAGATTCAAATTCTTTTCAATTTGGTAACACAATCATGGTTGATGTAGAAACTCATAGTGTTCCTTAGTTGAAATGAGAAACATTGCGTATCTTTCAAGCCGTCGGTCATAGAGTCAAACCATCTATGCCAACAACTCCCATTGGTTAGGTAAATGCTAGTGGAAACCTCATTTGGCAAACACACTCTCTTGAATGCTACCACCCACTTTGGACCAAAGTGCCCCTCAAGGTGAACTCGACATGAAATTGATGATCTTTATGAGGTCATAGCTTAGAGCTCATGTGAGCTATCATCAAACTATTAGGTGCTACAAGACCATGTTTCTGAGGCCTACAATAACCTATCTCAATTTTTAGAGATTCAAATTCATTTATATTCAGTAACACATTCTCAGTTGATGTCTAAACTCAAAGTGTTCCTAAGTTGAAATGAGAAACATTGTGTATCTTTCAAACCGTCAGTTGTAGCATCAAACTATCTTCACCAACATCTCTAATTGGATGGGTAAACACTAGTGGAAACCTCATTTGGAACATAGACTCATTCGAACACTCTCAAACAGTCTGAACTGAAGTGGCCCACAAGGTGCACTCAACATAAAATCAGTGATCTTTACAAGGTCATATCTCAGAGGTTGAGTGAGGTATCATCAAACCATCAGGTGCTAGAAGATCATGTTTCCAATGCCTACAATAACCTATCTTAGTTTTCAGGGATTCAAATCTATTTATATTTGGAAACATATTCTCAGTTGATGTTAAAACTCAAAGTGTTCCTTAGTTGAAATGAGCAACATTATGTATCTTTCAAACCATTGGTCGTAGCATCAAACCGTCTGTGCCAACATCTCCCATTGGCTGGGTAAACATTAGTGGAAACCTTGTTTGACACATAGACTTGCTTGAATTTTGTCGACCATTATGGACCTAAGTGTCCCTCAACGTGAACTTAGCATGATATTGATGATCTTTATAGGCTCATAACTCAGAGCTCATGCGAGCTATCATCAAACCATCAAGTGATATAAGACTGTGTTACCAAGGCCTACAGTAACCTATCTCAGTTTTCAAAGATTAAAATTCATTTATATTTGGTAACACATTCTTAGTTGATGTCAAAACCCAAAGTGTTCCTCAATTGAAATGAGAAACATTTCTTATCTTTCAAAGCGTCGGTCGTAGCATCGAACGGTCTTCTCTAATAGCTCTAATTGGCCAGGTAAACACTTTTGGAAACCTGGTTTGGCCCATAGACTCACTTGAACACTATCAACCACTTCAGACTGAAGTGTCCCTTAAAGTGCACTCAGCATGAAATCGACGATCTTTATAGGGTCATATCTTAGAGCTTGTGCAAAGTATCTGTTAGCATTCAAAATTGTAGATGGTTAAAACTAAATCGTAAATCTCTATTTCATAACTCTAGCAATGACAATAGATTCATCAACAATAGTAAACACTAAGGTATTCAGGATTTATAATCCTTCTTCTCTTTGAGCTTTAAGCTATAGGTGGGTATTACCTTTTAAGATTGAATTCTTCAAATATCACAATAGTCACCTGTATGCTTGATACAGATCTAATCATATAACTCTCTCACAAATTTAAAGTAAATCATTGTTTTAATTGATTGATGGTAAAAAAAAATGCAAACTAAGCAATGACAAGTGCCAAATCCTAGGGCATCAGAGTCAACAAATGCACATCTATAGAAAATCTCTTAATTCAAATAAACCCAAACCCCAGATAAAATGCCTTGAAAATTATCTCCTTATGCATTAATCATATGATCAAATTTATACATGAAAAATGAAATCTTTGAGACCTCACTCGAGATTTACCCCTCCCTTGAAAGGAACTCAAGATTCAACCCCACTATCTACCTTGTAGAAACATGTATCTAAAATGCCTTGCAAATTTAAACACACAGAGAAATCACAATCACACATGAAGACAATAAAAGATATACATGGAACTTTAGTATATTTTATTGATAAACTTCTTGTATCAGTACATTCAGAAAAACTTGGAATCCTAAGAATCAAAACTAAATCTATAAACTCCTATTACAATAAGTATTTCACCACCTTTTGGTGCGAGTCATAATTTTCTATATATAGAGAAACCATCTTGGGATCCTTGAGAAAAGGATGCAACAAGATTCGGATGGTTCTGATAGTGACTTGCACTAGATTACAAAAGACTTAAATTTGTAACAGAAACAGAAAGAAAAGGGTGCCAGAAGTTGTTCCTCCTCATGGTGAGTTCCCTTTGAGATGCACCTTTGCCTGCTAGTATTCAGAGAAACTGCCAAAGTTGTTATGTGAATGATGACCACCAACTAGCTAATGTACATCATTCCTTTTACTATAGTTGTTCTCCCCATGCTCATGGACTTGGTGCATTGCTAGAACTCATTCTTCTTCTATGTCTTCAATGTCAATTGTTGCAGGCTTCCTCCTTTTGGGCTTTGTGAGATTATCCCATGCTATTACCTCCTCCTCTATCGGCCATTGAAAGCTTTGAATTTTCAGTAATTGCACCTTTTTCCTTTCCCACCTGGCATCTATAATGAGCTTGACATTTGTGACAAATTTGGTGAAGTCCACCTCAGCTTTTATGGTTTCATCTGGAGTGGCATTAAATCTATCTATATCTAACTCATTATTTTCATTAATGAAGGCCTCTTTCTTAGGCAATAAGAGATCAAAATGTGATTTCCATTTATCCAAACCCTTTATTGAACCATCCTCATTCTTTATTTGAGGAACAAACCTATTGAATTCTAGGCCAAACATAATTAACCTTGCCTCTACCTAGTTTGCTTTCCCTTTAAAAAATGGCAAGGTTGCCCCAATCCGATCAATCTCTTCACCTACCTGCAGAATAGTCTTAGGAATATCTATTCTAAGAGATTGCAGAACTACCAACCTCTCAAAAAGTGATGCCCTTACTGACAAGGTTGTATGATAAGTATTCAGAATTGTAACAAAATTGTTTACCTCTCTCTGTAGCCCAAGTAATTTATTATAAGCAGTGTATACTACATCTACTTTCTCCTTTAAAATATTAACTCTATGTTGCAATACCCTTAACAAGGCATGTAATACCTCCTCATTCTGCTCTATTTTCCCCTATTCTATTGAGGTATCAGCTTCTTCTCCACCTTCATTTTGAATCTCCATTTGAGGGGGCTGTTCTTGTTAGGAATAGTCCCAACAGATAACTAAGAAGGAGGGGGGGGAATAGTTTCAATTCTTTATCCAATTAAGTATACTTAAAAATAAAGCATAAACATAATGAGAGAAAACTTGAACACAACACCAACATTTTGGTTATGGGGAAACCCAAATAGGTAAAAACCCTGGTGGGAAATGACACCCACTAATATTCTACACTAGTGTATTATGATCCTTGTTAGAAGATCCTCAACCCTGTTAGGAGTTTCTTTACAATATATTTAGTATAGTAGACCTGGTCAAGGGTTAGACCCTATTAGGAGTCTTTTACAATAGTCCCTATAGGGGAGAGGACACACTGTTTGAGAGCACACTACTCAAAGGGGTGAAGGCTACAACCTTCTGAATAATAGATACACACTATATCTAGATCTTGGTGAACTACGCTTAGACATATTGTCTGGATCAGTTCCAATGTATAGCACAAACACTTTACTTGGTCATGTGTGTGTGTCTAAATGTGAACCTCTAAATTAGGCACGAACGCAACATAGTCATTGCTCAATCATGAGATGGCAAGTATGAACATGAATTTTCCATCTCACAACATTGATTGAATTGACCTATTGCCTCCTATGTAGAAGGGGTGTTTAATTGCACTCAAATTGGAGAGCCAACAACCATAAGACCGATTCTAAAATGGAAGATTTTCCAAGAGCTATGAAGATGAGAAAATCTGAAATTAAACTAAGATGAATATACAATTTAATCTAAGAATTGAGATGCAATTGCTAATAACTTGAAAGAGATATGAAGTGCAATTTTAATCTAAATAGCTTAAAATAAATATGATACTAAACCATGAGTATGTAAGAAAATTGATCTATTATAACAATGCAATACTATATTGATTGAGAATTTAAACTAATTGCAAATGAAAAGCTTTGAATAAAGTGAGACTAAAAATTGCTATAGTTCAATTACTCTAAAAAATTGCCCCCTTTGAATGAAGAAAATAGGTCCATTAAATAAGCAAGCCCGAGAAGAGAATGAAGGGGTTCTTGACTTGCAACTCCTGACCCTTCATTTCCATTTGAGACAAAAAAGCATTGAATTACTTAATAAAAGAATGGAAAATGCCACACGGATGACCCTTCAAATATTATGAATTATTAATTCAAAAAGGAGTGTCCATTCGAATAACAAGTAATTATTAATTCCTTTTTATGGGTAATTAGCTAAAGGGGGTAGATTTTAATTTAATTCTAAGCACTTAGGACTTCAGATTAAATTAATTATCATAGGGGTAATTTAGCTGATAAAAGTCAGACTTTAGGAATTAATTTTGATAGTTGATTAATGCAATTTAGGGTTTTTGCAATCAACATCAAGTCAAATTAAGTCAGGTAGGAGAGAGAAAAATTGCTTAGGAAACTAGGACTTTGGAGATGTAAAATTGAAGATAATGCACCAAAATCAATTAAATTTATTAGGTGACAATTCTGGGGTATTACATTTGCCCCTCTTTGAATTGATGTGTGAATAGCACGTTGATTTAAAGAATAGTTTGAAGTGACAGATGACAAGAAATTTGGAAGTCTAGGTTAGGTTGCCAAGACACCGAACAAATCAAAGCATGATTTTCCAAAGTCTAAGTTAGACTGCGAAGACAATGGTCTTGAGAGAAGATGAGAATCAGGGTTAGGTTGCCCCAATGCCCAGAATGAGATTCAGATGTAAACTTAGAACTGTCTCTAGAATCAGGGTTAGATTGCCCCGATACAAAGCTTAGCCCTTCGAGACTCGGGTTAGATTGCCCAAATAATGGTCTTGAGAGAAGATGAGAATTGGGGTTAGGTTGCCCCAATGCCTAGAATGAGATTCAGATGTAAACTTAGGACTATCTCCAGAATCAGGGTTAGATTGCCCCAATATGAAGCCTAGCCCTCCGAGACCCAGGTTAGATTGCCCAGATAATGGTCTAAGAGAGATTTTGAGAGCCATCTTCAGAATGAAGCTTGACTCTTAGGAATTAGGGTTATATTTCCCCAATACCTAAAATATTTCAAGAACCATCTCCAGAATGAAGCTTGATTCTCAAGGATCCGAGTTAGGTTGCTCAGATACCTAAAAGATAGATGACCAGATAACAAGATGTGAGGCACCAAGATGCCCCAAGCAATGAGAACTAATGATTTGGATTAGACTAATTGAAGAATTGATTCGACAAGATTCAAATGATGCAATCATCCTACCCCCTTAGGAGTGAAATTGAAAGATGACATAAGAGGGATGATTAACAACAAGAGCAGAAGCAATTAGACTAGATTTGAGAAGCTGTAAGAGCAAATCGAAGCAAAACAGAGGTCCTATTGACAAAGTTTGACCATGGTTGATTGGAGTTGACTAGAGTTGACTTTGATGAAAAGAGCAAAGATCTTGAGAACATGATGCAAAGATGAGGGTCTGGCAGGAAGATGATGCCAGCAAGCTGACTGCACAAGTGTTCGATCCCAAAGGGTCTTAAAATTTAAAATGTGATTTTGAGCTATCTAGAGATGTCAGATCTTGATTTTGATCCTAAAAATAGATTCAAAGTGGTTGATTTAGCCAAGGGTGCAATTTTTGTGCAAAATAGAGCACTTTTGAAAATTAGGTCAAAAGCTATATAAGGCCTAGAGGGGTCATTTTCAATTCATTATTCACCTTCATGTTCTTGTGGTTTTGAGCTCTGAGAGAGAAAATGGAGGGTCTTCCAGTGCATATGCATAGATTTGAGTGCTCTCAATGACACGCCTGGCCCGCAGAGTATGACGCACCTGTAAGTAGTCGATAAACCTTCTTGCTTCCAATTCGTATAGCTTTTTAGGTCAATTTAGGGTAGATTTAGCAACTTTAGGAGCATGTTCTTCCAATCTCACATGAGGAAGTAGTTTCCTCGCATGATTTGGGTCTTCTTCACGCAGGCTCTATCTAGAAGCTCACGCAAATTGAAAGGGAGTCCCACATGAGATTGTAGCAGCTCGCGCAAGGTCAATTCCTATCTCGCATGAGAGAATAGTTTTCTCGCGTGAAAAGCTGCTACAGAGTTTGAAGTCTTTTGCCAAAATTACTCAAATTTGCATAAAATAAGCCAAGTATAGCATCATAGAGCCATGCCTAGGATAGCTGTCTTGTTGCTTTTCCTATTTTTTGTGTTGAAGATCATCATGTTTGAGATACTGATCCAATGTCATCACTTGCATTGCAGGTTAACTTCCCTGACGTTGCCTTCCAGACGCACCATCTTGTGATTACCACCCTAGTGTAGAGACTAACAGATGCAAAGAGTGCTCATGTTGAGGTGCTTGGTTTGGGATTCTTGTGTGATTTACCTGACATTTGAGTAAATCACGGTCTTCTTGGTGCATTGGTAGAGCTTTTCCATTTGAAGATGAACATGTTTTAGTTTTTGATGGGGGAGATGATGGTGACTCCCGAGGATGTATACAGGATCCTACGGATACCAATCCATGGTGCTCAAGTGGAGTACGAGACACAACCGTGGTAGGGGACAGTAGCCTTGAGGATGATCTTCAGGGATGATTTAGTGATGGGTCTGGCCATCTCTTGGGATGATTTGATCAGCAGGTACATCGATGCCCATTGTTCTTGCGATGTTCCTCAGATGTCACCTTGTTCCAGATTGAGGTCAGCATGGTCTAGAGCTCGGTTGGGGCACGATGCTGCGGAGGATGTTGGAGTGACTGGTAGTTAGGTTTGGATGGGGCAAGTACATGCTAGCCCACATGTATCATGAGATGCATGAGATAGTTTATCAGAGTGTGAGGATGATGGTGGTACAAGTCTTTATTTTGTAGATCTGGGCCTGGGAGCATCTCCCCATTTCCAAACCCATCTTCCATGACATACGGTAGCAGCTTGAGCCTTATATTTATAAATATGCAGGTCAGATGACCCAGCCCCTACTGGGTAAGATAGAGAAGTGGAGAGGACAATTGGATGACATGGCAGCTATGGTATGGAGACCTTGGGTGGCTACTGAGCCATGAGATGATGCTCAGAGAGAGCTCTTGCATATGTTTGTGTCATGTCCACTGATTGGACTGAGTGTTACCATCATAGAGAGATTCCTAGTTACACATGTCCTACACTAGTTCGGTAGGCAGAAAGACATATCACAGGAGTACTACCCCTATGCCCGCTTGTCTGATGAGGAGAAGAAAGGGTGGCATTCAAGATTAGACCCTAGATGATGTGTGATTGAGGCACGCATACCAATTATGCAATGGGACTACATAGTGGGGGTCACCAATGCAAGGGTGACTCCTACATATAGAGATCACTTGATTGCATATCCTCATCTAAGGTTCATAGATTTGGTTGGTGTGGGAGCACAACAACAGCCTGCACAACAGTAGTAGGCACAGGATTAGCAGCCACCAGTTCAGTAGCCTGTATAGTAGTAGGCTGCACAATAGGGACAATAGCAGCAGAGAGTATTGAGACCCCAAGCAGGGTAGATTAGCATCCCTGCTAGGACAATGGGCTAAGATGCAAGAGCTAGGAGTAGTGGGGCCTAGTAAAGGTCCACCAGGTAGCAGATGGGAGGTACATCATAGAAGGCTCCTCCAAATGATGATACAGACATGCCTGATATTCTAGTAGGAGCTGGGACACCTCAGCTACAGGAGGCTCTCAGGAAGAGCCGTGAGAGGGTATGGTAGGTACAATGAGAGCAGGATGATTACCACACTTGACTCATTCAAGAGGAGACCTGTGTAGCTGATCGGGATGCTGAGATCAGATAGCTATGGGATGAGCTGGTGCGGTCAAGGATCGAGACCAGATATGAGGCTGCTCAAGTAGCATATTACTATGCAGCTTATTACGGGGTTGCTCCAGATCTGTTGGAGCAGGTACCACCATTTTCTGATTATGCTAGAGCTCCATAAGCACCTCCACCAGTACCTCCCCAGGCACCACCACAGGCACCACAACAGTAGGTACCATAGGAACCTCCTCAGTAGTAGGCACCTCCATAGCGACCGATGCCCCTACCTCAGAGACCATTTCCACCACCTCTACCAGGTGGTGTGGGGCCTAGCTAGTCCATTTTGATACATTTTTACATTGTAGCCCATTTTTTATACTGTGCTTGAGTAGCACCTCCTCTTTTGTATATGACATTATTTGAAATATATATATATATATATATATATATATATATATATATATATATATATATATATATATATATATATATATATATATATATATATATATATATATATATATATATATATATATATATATATATATATATATATATATATATATGAGATCGATAGTTTGATATCATTATACTTGTTGTTATATTGCTTTGGTATTGATGTTTATGAGATGTTTTTATATGCTTAGATAGAAATGTATGAAATGCACATGCTTTATTTTTATGATGATGTAGTGATAGATGGATAGAATGTATCCATATATGTAATGTATAATTTGAGTTATGCTTATTAGTGGATGCACATGTAAATGAATATGCAAATGAATTTATGGATGAAAATAGAGATGAAATGAAAATGGATATGTAATGTATATGGTACTAATCACCTCATGCAGGATTGTCACAATATATGACAGGTACTAATCAAAAAGAATATGCATTTCAAAGATCAAGAGTGAGGACCAGACACTTGTGCAGCCATGATGAAACTGGGACAAAGAGATGAGAACCTTTGATGAATAGAAAGCAATCAAGAGAGTAACAAGATATCATCTCAAATCCAAGCTTAACATGCACATGCAAGCCTAAACTGAAATGCAAGCCCTAGGACTTGGTTGTTGGACTCACCGTATTTATCATCATTGAGTTCATTTAAGCACGGGATGATCGCAAGATGTCATACAATCCTCACTAATATTGCAATTATGAGAATATGAATATGACATAAGTCTTAGATTTGTTAGAATGAGGTGTAAGCATTAAGGTGCAAGAAGCTAGAATGACCTGAACACCTATTCCTTTTGATTTAGCAAGTTAACATAAGCATCAAAGCACAATTTCTAGAATGACCTAAATGTTTCTTGTCTACAGACACACCAGACATGCAAGAGTTCCTTCTTTTGCCAAAGATTGCTCGCAGTGACCCTTACGTTCACTTAGTAGGACGAGCATTAGCAATTTTACTTGTAGCAGAAAGAAGTCACCCAAAAGACAAGGACAAGAACCAACCTCACCAAAGCATCCATATAAAAGGAGTCAAGGTACGCATGGCCATCCAATATGAGATGAAGGCTCTTATAGATGAACACCCCTCTTAGATAGATTATTTGGATCATTGGAACTAAACTAGCAAATAGAAACAAAAAGAAAAGATCATGCCGCCATTCTTCATGTTTCTCAGTCAAGAAAGACATCTTAGATTCACTCAAGGAGAAATGATAAAGCAAACAAAAAAACAAGCAAAGGAAAAGATCAGCATGCTTCAGAGGAACACAAAATTGGTTTTCAGTTTCAGTTTACTTTTGTGTTCAAGCAAATTAAAGTCAAATCAGAAGAAAACAACATTCGAAGTCTCGATGGGATAGCGACAGCAGGAAGACGCAGTGAGAACCACTGGTGACCGTTGTGAGAGACAAAGTCTCAAGAATTTATGACAGTGTGAACCAAGTATCAGCAGGTGACTACAGTGAGAACCACTAGTGACTGATACAAGGAAGATTCTCAAAAGAGAGAATAAAGCACGAGTGAAACATTAGCAGACAGACGCAGTGAGAACCACTGGTGACTAATTTAAGGAAGAGATCTTGAAAGAGAGGAGTCAAAAAAAAGCTAGGTATCAATAGGCAGCCACAATGAGAACCATTGGTGATTGATACATGAGAGATCCTCAAGGAGAGAAATCTCAAAAGTAGCTAGGCATCAGTAGGCAGATGCAGCGAGAATCGCTGGTGACTGATGCATGAACAAAACTTCCAAAAGTGATAGGACAATGTCCCCTAGACCAAGAAGATGCCCCCAAGCATGAACCAATTCCAATCCATGAAGAGTCAAGGAAAATCTCAAAGACAACTGAAATTAAGGGCATGAGCTAGCAATCCAAAGCAGGAAACAAACTAAAGCAGGAAACAAACTGAAGCAGGAAAGCAGGAAAGCAAACTAAAGTAGGAAACTAAGAGCCAAGCGATGCTGAGATGAGATGTAGCTTCAGGAAACAAGAGATGCCCATTTACCAAGTTTTCACCATCTTGGCAGAGATTCTATTTTTTCTACCATGACGCCTATTTACCAGGTTTTCATCAATAGCACATTTCCTTTTTTTTTTCAATTTTTTTGTACTTTTTTTTTTTGTATTTTTTTTAATATTTCATTTTTTTGTATTTTTTATCCTTTCACTTTTTTATTTTTATTTTTCAATTTTCTATTTTTTTAATTATTATCAAGGCACCTATTTACCAGGTTTTCACCAAGATAATAGATACATCAAAGTGCCTGTTTACCAGGT
The DNA here is from genome assembly GCA_027943335.1 of Chamaecyparis obtusa. NCBI lineage: Eukaryota > Viridiplantae > Streptophyta > Pinopsida > Cupressales > Cupressaceae > Chamaecyparis > Chamaecyparis obtusa. Next base: position 63,297 of record BSBK01010977.1, on the reverse strand, counting down.
TTTCACTAAGATGATCATTTTTTAGGACATTTTGCAATTTTTAGGATTTTTGCAATATAGCATTTTTTGGATTTTTTAGGACCAATAAGTATGTACATGAGCATGCCGAGAATGTCTCAACTATAGAACTTCTTTAGATGAAGAATTTTGATAGGCTCTTTGAGTTTCTCTCCTTCAATGGTAGAGAGTCGATAAGTGCCAGATCCAAATGCTGCAGTAATGACATATGGACCAAGCCAGTTTGTTTCAAATTTGCCTTTCTGAACTCACTATTGCTGATTTTTGGGGTTCTTTCTTAGGACAAGATCACCCACTTGGAATTCTCTCTATCTAACTTTCTTATTATAGGCTTTTGACATTCTCTTTTGATATGCTCGGAGATGATCAAACACCACGTTCCAACATTCATCAAGTAACTCAAGCTCTTGAAGCCAGGATATTCTATTATCTTCATCAGTGATGAGGCCCCTCAGAGAGATTTACAATGTTGGAATCTTGACCTCAATAGGTAATATTGCCTTTGCTCCATAAACTAGGGCGAAAGGAGTGGCCCCCATTGGTGTTCAGATACTTGTTCTGTAGGCCCACAAGGCTGGATTAATCTGGAGATGCCAATCTCTACCAGATTTATGAACTGTTCGGTGCAAGATTTTAAGAATTGTCGTATTAGAAGCCTCTACTTGTCCATTACCCTGAGGATAATAGATGGATGACCAATGCTGAATAATTTTGAATTTAGTGCATAAGTCTATCAGGTTCTTATTTTTGAATTATCCGCCATTGTTAGCGATAAAAGATGAGGGTATGCCATATCTACAAATGATATAGTTTAGTATGAACATAGCAATGGTCTTGTTGTCAGCTACAGTGAGAGGCACTGCCTCAACCCACTTGGTAAATTAATCAGTAGTTGTGATGATGAACTTGTTCCCTCTTGAAGAAGAAGGATGTATCTAACTGACCAAGTCAAAGGCCCATTGCTAAAATGGCTAGAAACTGATGAGAGGACTAAGTTCATGAGCAGGACCATGAATCAAGTTCCCATGAAATTAGCATTGCTTGCAAGTCTTAGCATATTGAACAACTTCTTTTTCCATGTTCGGCCAGTGATAACTAGCTCTAATAAGTTTTTGGGCTAACGTCAAACCACTAGAATGAGACCCACAGATACCTTCATGTACCTCAGCTAGCACATGCTTAGACTCATCGGGTTCTAAGCAACTAAGGAGAGTACCATCTAGGCCGCATCTATACAAGTCATTTGCTATGAGGACATACTGTGAAGCAGTATGAATGAGGTGACGCTTTTCATTTTAGGTATAGGTGTCTGGAATGATCTGGTCATGAAGGTAGGAAAAGATATGGTGGTAGTGGGATGAATCATGTCCAATGACTAAATAGATCATCCTAGATTTAGGAATATCATAGGCAAGGTAGTGTAATGCCTCCACTAGGAACTCATGTCTGAAGTCATTTTTTAGCATTTGTAACATTGAAGCAAGAGTGGCAATTGCATCAGCTGCTTTATTATCCATCCTTGGAATCTACTAGAAAGAAATGTGTGCAAAGTATTGTTTTAGATCATCCACCATCCTTTTGTAAGGTATCAGTTTGTCATCTTTAGTTTGGTAGACATCATTGACTTGATTGATGATTAATTGCGAGTCTCCAAAGACCTTGAGGTCATCCACATGCCATTCAAGGGCCATCTTCATGCCATTAATGAGAGCTTCATATTTAGCTATGTTGTTTGTGTAGGGAAACAACATTTTATATGGTTTTTGTAATGAGTATCTTTGAGGTGTAACAAATAGAATGCCTGCATCAGATCCTTGCTGAGTGAATGATCCATCAAAGACCTTGCTCCAAGATTGGTGTGTGAGAAGCATGATGGATTCATTTGGGAATTCAATACTCAAAGGTTGATGATATTTTAAAGGAGCCTCCACCAGCTGATCAACAATTTCTTGTCCCTTAATGACTTTTCTTTCCACATACTCAATGTCAAATTCACTAAGTATCATTACCCATTTTGCTAATCTACCTGTGAGGGCAGCCTTGCTCAACAAGTACTTCAGTAGATCAATTTTTGTAATAAGCCTCATGGTATGAGCTAGCATATAATGCCACAACTTCTGAGAAGTGAATACCACTGCTAAACAAGCCTTCTCAATGACAAAGTAATTCATTTCATAGGCAACCAATGTTCTGCTGATATAGTATATGGCTCTCTCTTTATTGTTCTGATCTTCTTGAGCTAAGAGAGCACCCAAGGATGTGTTTGTTGTTGAGATGTATAGGATAAGTGGCTTCCCATGGATAGGAGGCATCAGTATAGGTGGATTAGCAAGATACTATTTTATTTGAGTAAGTCCCTTGTCACATTCCTCATTCCATTCATAAGTCACATTCTTATGCAAAGTTTTAGTAAATGGCTGTGACTTGTTAGCCAACTGTGAAATGAAATGTCAGATAGATTGTAGCCTTCCTTGTAATCCTCTCATTTGACTAATATTCTTGGGTGGAGGTATGTCCATAATAGCTTGTACCTTTTCAGGTTCAACTTCTATGCCTTTAGCAGAAATGATATAACCCAAGAGTTTCCCAGAAGAAACACCAAAAGCACATTTCTTTGGGTTAAGCGTGAGACTGAATTGTTCCATGCAGTCAAGGATGGGATCCAAGTCTATGAGGTGAGTTCTTCACTGCATGCTTTTGGCTAAAGTATCATCCACATAATCCTCCATCATTTTATGCATCATATCATGGAAGATAGTACTAACAGCTCTTTGGTATGTTTCTCCAGCATTCTTAAGCCCAAAAGGCATGACATTCCAGCAAAAGGTTCCCCAGGCACATGTAAAAGTGGTCTTTTCTTGATCTTCTGGCATAATTTTGACTTAATTATAGCTAGAAAATCCATCCATCAAGGAATACATCTCATATCCTACTGTCATGTCAACTATCATATCAATATTAGGCAGTGGGAAGTCATCTTTCAGACATGCCTTATTTAGATCTCTAAAATCTGTACACACACGAATGGATTTATCATGTTTAGTGAATGGAACAATGTTTGAAATCCATTCTACATAATCAATAGTTCTTATGAAGCCAGCCTTAAGAAGCTTTTCCAATTTTGCTTTAACCAAAAGTGCTACGTATGGATGCATTTTTCGTAGCTTCTATTTAACAGGTTTGATACCTGGTGCAATGGACAAATGATGCATGATTAGATTGGGGTCTAATCCAAGCATGTCAGAGTAGGTCCATGCAAAGTTTATTTTCTTGCTCTGAAAGAATCTTGTGAACTCTTCTTTTTCTTCAGTAGACAATGATTGTGCTAGATGAATAATCTGTGGAGCAACCTCTGTACCCAAATTGACCGACTGTGTTGGCTCAATCAATACTGATGACCTCTCTTGAAAGTGTCTTGGAAGTGTATCAAGTATCTCATCCTTGGGTGCCTCAGAGAGGTTTTCACCCTCGGATACCTCTTTTATTTTTAGTATTTTTAGCTCTGATACTACCACAAAGTGGTTTTCACCATCAGAGCGCCTATTTTTTCTTCTTTTAATTTTTTGACTGAGATACTTGATATTTGCCTCTGTCATGTTGACACTACTTTCGCTAGTGGAGGACATCATAGGTTCAATAGAAATGAGGTAATAGGCTAGATCATAATCAGTCTAGAATGTTAGGACTTCATTGCATTCGGAAGGGGAGTTCCAGTTTATCAAATTGGGACGACAAAGTGAAAGGGAAGTAGTGACTAGTTCAGCTGCGTTCACGATATAACCCTCAAAAGCACTGATGAGAAAATAAAGACCTAGAGAAATCTCATCCAAAGGAGCATTTGAATCCCTAAAAGACCTTGCGTCAAAAGTAGAGGACATGTTAACATTAGTGGTGCCTAATTCGTGCGGCCTAGCGCTAGACCCTTCACCTACTTCGAGGAGTCTTTCATACATGTGAACAGTATCTATGTCTACATCATAAGTAGCATCAGACAAAGAGTCAAACTCATATTCATGTGAGTCAGTACTTGATGTAGGAATTTCATTAGCAGCATCATCAGACTCATTATTATCCCTTGTGGCATTAATAGCTTGCTGAAGTTGTTCTTGTTCAAAGTACTTTTGAAAATGAGGTGGCCTATATCGTTCACCTTGAAAATTAGGATCATCATTTAGTGTTTCTTTCCATTCCTCATATGTGAATTGGTATACTGAAGAATTTTTATCAGAATCATCATCAGTATCAGTATCTATCTCTACCATATGAACAGGTATGATAGGCTCATCAGGTTTGGCAAAGAGTGCCACAAGATCTAGAGGAATAGGATATGGAAATGTATCTTCATTAGAGCTATCCTCTGGATTCACTTCTAGAGTGGCATCTTCAATTTCTTGTTCAGGTTCAGGTTTAGGCTCAGGAGCTGACACAAATTTCTTGGTCCCCAAATGAAAGGGAGTCTTTTTAAAGCCCAAGCCACTAGTATCTTTTGTCCGGCGGCCTGTAGCTTCAATAGGTTTTAGTAAGCCATTATCATTTTTCCCTATAGGACCACTCCCCTTATAACTGAAGCACTTCATGATCTTGAAGGCCTCACTGTATGGTTCTTGCTCTAAATCTAGAGATGGAGTGGTTGTTTCAGCTATTTCTTGTCCTTTATAGATCCATGCTCTGATAGCCCTCTCTTCATCTTCATCTTCTAAAGACATAGAGGCCCTTACAAAGGTGCCATCATAAACTATTTGAGGAGGAGAATTAGAAAGTTTGTTGTCCTCAGAAGGTCTCCCATAAGAGCATGGAGATAGAGGTAGAGCAGCCAATGATAGCACAGGTTCCATTCGGTATTCTCCCATGCATGTATCCTTAAGTCTCAAATTTTATTCTGTTTATTTTAGCTTCTCATCATAAAACTCAGTGGATTCTCTATTTGCTGGAACAAAGCTATCTGCGGTTTGTGCAAGAGTGTTGCAAGAGAAATTAGTATTTGCAGGTATAGTAACTTCTACTCCATGGAATGGAAACTTAATGCATTGATGATACGTGGATGGAACATCCTGCATCTCATGAATCCAAGGCCTACCCAACAAGATATTGTAGGCAAGAGGAATATCGAGCACTTCGAAAGTAACATCTCTCTCAACAGGACCTACACGGATAGGTTACCTGACTAAGCCTTGGGACTTGCATTCTTCCTCATCATAAGCTTTGATGGTAATCTTTTTGTGAGGATCTATCCAATTCTTAGCATATCCTAGCTGAGTGAGCAGTTTAGTGGAATAAATATTAAGACTAGCACCGTTATCTATGAGCACTCAGCGGATGTTCTTAGAACCTATCATGACCTCTATATGCAAGGGAGTGTTATGCGGGTGACTCAAAGAGTGGTCATCTTCTTCAGAGAAGGATAGATAGTGAGGTGAAGTCAAATGACCCACCATAGATTGGAACCAGTTGAGATGGAGATCCTTGGGGATGTTTTCCTCAGCTAGGGCCTTATCCAAAATCTAGCTGTGAGAAAGCGAGATCTTTAGCAACTCAAAAATGGTAATCTGAACATTGGTTCACTGGAGTTTATCTAAAATGCTATAACTAGCTAAGCTAGCTGTAGGAACAGATTTCATGTTTTTTTTGGAGGGGCCAATAGAAGACATATCTACAATTTTCTTCATAGTGGATGTGGGAATATCAGGTCTCTTATCTGCAGTTTTCTTTGAAGTGGATGTGGAAGCATCAAGACCTTTCAAAACAACTCTCCCTTGTGATCGAGTGACAACATTAGCACAACCTTGAGATTTTTCAGATTCAGATGAATGAGGTGTAGAGCTATGCAAGATAACAGGAGTCTTAGAATTGGGAGCGTCATCGCTCCATCTAGAAGTGATCACATCACAATAATCTATCTCGACAAGTTCAATCATACCAATAACATTGTCATTATTAGTGTACGTATAATTGACTTTAGCATTTGAAGACTCACCTTTCTCATGAGGAGGGAAGGGATCCTTAAAATCTTGGTGGTCTGAATTCTTGTTATGGCCATCCACAACAATATCACCACTATCGATCAAATCTTGGACCTTGTGTTTCAGCTAAAGACAAGTTGAAGTCTTATGACCAATGTTCTAGTGAGAGTCATAGTAAGCATTATCATTCCACCAATGAGGTCTTGGTTGTGGGTCATAAGTACACTTTTCTAAAGGAGTAAGAACTTGATTCTCTATAAGATTTTTATAGACCACATCAAGAGGCTTTCCCAAAGGGTTGAAATCATGCTTGGGTCAAGAGGCCCAAGGTTTGTTCCTAGAAAATCTTGAAGTTTGTTGATTGTCTATTGTGGTCTTTTCGACAGCCTTAGCTGCTTGTATACTGGAAGTAAGATTAAAAGTAGACTTTGAAGGCTTCGTAGTAACATTATCCACTACTCCATCATTTACTACATCTTTTTTCTTATTGGTAGTCTTTCCTTTATCCTTGTTTGTGGAGAATCCTTGTTTATTGTCCTTATTCAAAGTTAATTCTCCCTTCTTGATCATAAAGGCCTCTATTCGCACTGCTTGTTTGATCATACTATCAAAAGTAAGAGGACCTTGCAATTGTACTTGGTATCCAAAGTCTAGGACAAGATTTTCTGAGAAGATGTCAAGTCTCTCAGACTCTGGTAGTTTGTGAGGACACCTCATACATAATTGTCTCCACCTTTGGAGGAATGTTAGGAAAGACTCTCCTTGTCACTGTTTTAAGTTGCAAAGATCCCGGATGTTGACTCTATGCTGAATATTATGCGAGTAGTGCTGGAGAAAAAGATTAGCCATTTCATCAAAATTTTTAGTACCAGTAGGCAATCTAGAGAACCATTCCATAGCCGGTCCACCCAAACTAGGAGGAAACAAGCACATAAGATATATTTGGTTGTGCATATATTCCATGGACAATGCACCAAAATCCCTCAAGTGATCCTAGGGATCAGTTGTACCCAAGTATTTGTCATATTTAGGGAGTTCCACACCTCTAGGAAAAGGTGGCATATGAAGAATTTTGTCAAAAGGGAAAGGAAAAATACTTTTGATCGTAAATTGTTGTGTGAATTTATCTTTATTCCTCGCAAGTTGACTAATCTACTCTTGCATTTCTTGAACCATCTTTTGCAACTTTGCGGTCTCAGTTTCTTCTTCCTTAGCTATGAGTGTTTCAACTTGATAGTCTCAGGGTAACTTGGCCCCTTGTTTAGCTAGCTCAATGAAGTACTTTTCTTTCTCTTCTAGGAGAAGGATCTCCATCATTTTAATAAGACCCTTATTAGCTTTGGTAGCATCTATATCATTTTGAGTTATCACTTCATCTTCATTCCCAAGGATCTCATAAATACTCTAAATCTGATCTTGTTGTTGATCATCTTGGTTTCGATCAAATGGAGGAGGACAATAGAAATAGGTGGGTTGTCGATCACCTTGAGGTTTGCTTCAAGATTGATCATCATTATGGGACTGATTTTGGTCATGTTGAGATTGACCATGAGGTTGCTCATTTTGAGGTTGAGCATGACGAGGGTCATTAGATGATTGACCATGCTATTGATTGTTGTGAGATTGATCAAAGGTTTGACTATACTTGCCCAGTTGGAAATCAAACAGATCTCCCATCTTGTTGTAAGCTTGTGCAGTGCATGAATTCTCAATGAAATGATATGTCCAATGTCAAAAGGGTGCAACCACGGTAACCTTTGGTGAGAGAATAGGATCAAAAGATTTAACAAATTTAGATGAGAAGATATCTTCAATAGTATTACTAGGTTTAATGATAGAACTATTCTCAGTAGGATCAATGGGTACAATAATAGGATTAGTCCGAGGAAGAGGTCTTCCAAAGTTGTGAAACAATGAGTTCTCTTGGAAGAATGAGTTGTCTTGGTCTTGGAACGAGAAACTAGGTTGCACTTCAAACAATGGATTAAAACACTCTTGAAACACCAGAGGTGATGGTTGAGATGGACTATCTTTCAAAGTATTCAATGAGGAAATCAAGGATATCTCACAAAGTTTAGATTTCACAACAGATTCAGGAGGATCTATTTCTTGATTAGGAGGTTCACTTCTACCTTGATCAAGATTCTGAATGGGATAAGTCTTGCCACTTCTAGTCATGACAGTCATAGACAAAGATGAAAATAGAGAGGACTCAGGATAAAGCTAGACTCGGTCTCTAAGAACAACACAAAAGGAGATAAAGGCTAGAATAGCCAAGATGTGAGATGGACCTGGTATGAATCATCAAAAGAGGTGGCTAGAACAACCGAGATAAGACTATCACAACACAAGATACAAAAGGCATAAAGAGATAAGATAAACCAATGAGAGACAACATGAGTCAAAGAAAATATTGATTGATTCCTAACTCAAAACAACTAGTTTCTGATAGTGAATGATAGGAAAGTAGATAAATAGACCTTAGATAAAAAGTAGACTAGATAAAAAGTCAAGCAGTCAATGGCAAATAGGTCTCTATTTTTGCAAACTGGGCTATAGTCTCATGTGAGAGAGTACCGGGCCGCACGAGATAACGGCAACCTTCATGCAAGAGAACAAAGTCTCACGCAGGAAAGTGCTCTGAAGTGTGAAACTTCACATGGGAAAAGTGCAAAATCTAACAATCTAACATAGTTTTCGAGGTTAAAGTTGAATTTTGAGGTATAGCCTGAATTGATGTCTGACAAAAAATCCAGTTTCCTGACGGGTTTGAAGAGCAGTTTAATCAATAATGTCATTTTAGGATTTCAAGCATTTGTTTAAAGGCACAAAGGTTCAAATCAAGCAGTTGTGATACAAGAAGTAGTCATTAACAGACCTATCAAGGACAAAGCAACTTGATAGCATCAAGGGAGTCTTTGTTTGATAATTATTGGACAATGTTTAAGACTCGATAACAAATGCATAGCTTAGTCCTACAAAGAAAATGGTGAGAAGCCAAAACCTTTGCCCCATTGCTTATGCACATACGTGCACCTCACACAGCTATGTCACCCCCTAGAGGGCGCCCATGTTTTTGGTGTTTCCAAGGACTCAATGGTGTACGTTCAAAGGTTACCCTTGTAGAAAGGGCCAGTGTCGCAACCACCTTCAAGCATCCAAGTGTATGCCTATGATGGGAATCTATGGGAGAGATTCTTCCCCCTCCCTGCGCAAAGATTATGACTCCTTTCGGAGGTGAACCGGGTAGGCCACTAGCTAAGGAAATTTTTTAATAAGCTTCTGTTCACACTAACCTTTGGTGCCCCCAATATAGGGTTGAGGACACACAGCCACACCAACACCCAAAATACATACACCCCTACAAGTAGGGCTAGGAGTGACACCGCTCAATATAACATACAGAGCCTTCTCAAGATGATAGTCAAAGTCTTGAGAAGGAAGCTAACATGGTTTTGGAGTCTTTAGACTCAAAAAAATGTTCTTTATTAGAGTGAGGTGGAATCACTGGCGATAGGTGCATAATAACTTGGGTCATTCCCAGAGGTTCAACTTCTGGCAGGCCCTCTAAAGGTGACACTCAACTTGGTTTAGATTCAGGGGTCAGATTTTCTGGTTCTCCCAAAGGGAGAAGAGCATACTTCTCTATCCCATTTCCTCACCCAAACACATCAAGAAGATTCATCACCGAGTTAGCTTCACTCCACCACAACTAAAAGCTTTTGGGTTTCTATTTCTCTTAGAGAGAGAAGAGTATAATCCCTTGGCTAATAGAAGCGTAAAGATTCACTACCTTTCTCTGCTTCCCCAAGAATTTGTCATATTAGTAAGATCATTAGGATTTTGGGTTCATTCAGGGTCATCACCTCCATGTAATGAAGAGCCAAAGTCCCTACTCACTATCAAAATGCTCAAGAAATTTTAATAGAGCCCTATTTAGACTATGTGAATGAAAGCAAGAAACAAACACAACATTTTAGCAAATCTTCGACTATCATCTTGCAATTAAACCATTAGTATGTTTTAAATTCTTGGTCAAACATCTTGCAGAAAACTGTTATGCTATGAAAATAATAGAGAAATAATAAGCAACAACAAATAGGAAACTGTTACAAATCCAAAATTTGAAAGACAAAAACTAAAAAATCTGAAGCACTGTGTTAAAATCTCATGCAAGGAGGTACTCCATAGCACATGAGAAAGTACAGGATGTTGTGCAAAGGTGAAAAAGCTCATGCGAGAAAGTGCTACAAGGAGCGAAATCTCACGCAGGACACTCTGGATTCTCATGTAAAGATCCATACACAGACAATATGAACGCATGGTAGAGCTTGAATTTCTTGTCAAAAAAGATGAGAATGAGGCCAGAAATCAGATTTTTTGCTCCATGATGGGTGCCAAAATATGTGTGTTTGAATGTGGACCTCTAAATCAGGCACAAACGCAACATAGTCATTGCTTAATCATGAGATGGTGAGTATGAACATGAATTTTTCATCGCACAACATCGATTGAATCGACCTGTTGCCTCCTATGTAGAAGGGGTTTTTAATTGCTCTCAGATTGGATAGACAAAAACCATAAGACCGATTCTACAACAGAGGATTTTCCAAGAGCTATGAAGATGAGTAAATCTGAAATTAAACTAAGATGAATATGCAATTTAATCTAAGAATTGAGATGCAATTGCTAATAACTTGAAAGAGATATGAAGTGCAATTTTAAGCTAAATAGCTTAAAATAAATATGATACTAAACCATGAGTATGTAAGCAAATTGATCTATTATAACAATGCAATATTATATTGAATGAGAATTTAAACTAATTGCAAATGAAAAGCTTTGAATAAAGTGAGACTAAAAATTGCTATAGTTCAATTACTCTAAAAAATTGCCCCCTTTGAATGAAGAAAATAGGTCCATTAAATAAGCAAGCCCCGAAAGAGAATGAAGGGGTTCTTGATTTGAAACTCTTGACCCTTCATTTCCATTTGAGACAAAAAAGCATTGAATTACTTAATAAAAGAATGGAAAATGCCACACGGGTGACCCTTTGAATATTATGAATTATTAATTCAAAAAGGAGTGTCCATTCGAATAACAAGTAATTATTAATTCCTTTTTATGGGTAATTAGCTAAAGGGGGTAGATTTTAATTTAATTCTAAGCACTTAGGACTTAGGATTAAATTAATTATCATAGGGGTAATTTAGCTAATAAAAGTCAAAGACTTTAGGAATTAATTTTGATATTTGATTAATGCAATTTAGGGTTTTTGCAATTGACATCAAGTCAAATTAAGTCAGGTAGGAGAGAGAGAAATTACCTAGGAAACTAGGACTTTGGAGATGTAAAATTGAAGATAATGCACCAAAATCAATTAATTTATTAGGTTCCAATTTTGGGGTATTACAGGTCACATAGACCTTCTTCTGATGTCTCAATACTTTACACACTCTGCTCTACTCTTTACAATCAACTATGAACCACACTCAAGCAATCACAAATGACTGCCTATAAATATCTTTCCTACATATGATATAATCAAGTCAACCTATTAGAAACACCTTTAAATCATATTAGAGAAGCCATAACAAACTCCTATAATAATTCAATCAGCTCTACTAAGCACACAACACATTCTGGGACCTATCCAATAAGATAATTGTAGACACACGCTACACATTGTCAGCCCTACCAAAGTAATTGTATCTTTCTCCTCAAGCTGAATTACTTCATGTGCTCTTAGCTGAACATCACTAACTCTTCTCCAAGCTTAAATACAAGGGCACATACCAAAATGATAGGCACAACTCCAGAACCAATATAATCTCTGTCGACTCTTCTGAATAAACATAGGAAACTGCTACTAGTGAATAGGGATTGCATAACCTCACTTCTATTGATCATTAGACTCTGCATCTATGAATGTAACATCACTAACATTTCTTCATCATATATCCATTTGTGCAAGGCTCCATGATAACTCTACGGACAACCATACACAGAACACTACCTGTTACTCTGTCAGGAACATTGCTGACACAAGCTGCTATATAACTATCTGTACTAATAGATAACCTTTGTGCCCATGATATCATGCTGATAACATGTCCATGCAACATATACTAAAAGCTTACTACATAATTCTTCCATGCATGCTACTTACCATATGTTGTCATCAATGACAAACATACAGTCAGTACTGGCCTGCTGGCAAATCTCCAACAATCTCCCCCTTTGGCATTGATGGAAACATATGGAATGGAAAACTCCACCAACCCAAATGAATAATTATTTTATAACATTCTCCATTTCATCTTCAAGACTCCCCCAAAGATGAGTCATCCATCTGCTGCAATATTCTTCAACATTCTCCATTTCCTCAACTGAACTATTGTCATAACTGAATACTACTGCCCCTTAGTATATTACTCCTCCTTTTACTTATGTTTTTCATGACTATATATTACTCCTCCTTTTACTTATGTTTTTCATGACTATATATTAGTCCCCCTTTGACATCAATGGCAAAGGGCTCCAATTAGTTTAAGCACCATTACTACTCCAGAAGTAGAGTAGTCAACCATCCATTAGTCCTTGAGGACTAATGCTTTTCCTTATTTCTTCTAAGCAGAAGCAGGGAAGGGAATTACTCCCAACTTCTCCCTGAGATACTCAAAAGTATCCTTAGGTAAGGGCTTTGTGAATATGTCTGCTAACTGATCTTTAGTACTCACATAGTCCAACTTGACTTCTTTTTCTACCACTTTCTCTCTTAGGAAGTGATACTTAATCTCAATGTGCTTTGTCTTTGCATGCATCACAAGGTTCTTCAACATATTGATAGTGCTAGTGTTACCACAGTGAATAACAATAGGATAATCAATCTGAATTCCAAAATCCTTTATCACCTGCTTGTTCCAAACAATTGTAGAATAATTCAAGGCTATTACAACATACTTTGCTTCTGTTGTTGACTGAGAAATACAATTATGTTTCTTTCTTGACCAAGTGACAAGTCTATCACCAAGAAACACTACTCCACCTAATGTACTCTTTCTATCATCAACGCATCTGGCCCAATCTACATCAATATACACATGAAGCTCAACATTTTCTGAATTAGGATACCATAGACCATAGTCTATAGTGCTTTGTAAGTATTTGAATATCCTTTTTACTTCCATGAGGTGACTTTGTTTAGGCACTTCTACAAATCTTCCAACTATGCCAACTGCATTGGAAATATCAGGTCTAGTTTGAGTAAGATAAATGAGTTTTCCAATCATAGACTTGTACAATGTTATATCTACTGCTGGTGACTCATCTTCTTTTGTAAGCTTGCATCCAGTTATCATAGGTGTCCCTACTAGCTTACAATCATCCATATTGAATTTCTTCAATATCTCTTTCACATACTTTGTTTGATTAATGAAAATTCCTTTCTCTATCTGTTGCACATTTAACCCCAAAAAGTATTTGATAGGTCCAATCATGCTCATCTCAAATTCACTCTGCATCTCCTTAGAAAATTCAGCACTGAGTTTGTCATTACCTCCAAAGATAATGTCATCAACAAATATAGCTACAAGTATTAGTCCTTCAGATGTCTCTCTTATTAATAGGTTATAATCTACTGCTCCTTTCTTGAATCCAATCTTTGTTAGATATCCATCAAATCTCTCATACCAAGCTCTAGGGGCTTGCTTAAGTCCATAGAGGGCTTTCTTCAATCTACATACCATGTCAGGTCTATCTGATAGGGTAAATCCTTATGGCTACTCAATATATACTTCTTCTTTTAATTCACCATTCAAGAATGCTGACTTAACATCCATCTGATAAACTTTGAAGTTTTTGAATGTTGCATAAGCTAGAAACAACTTAATAGCTTCTAATCTACTCACTGGTGCAAATGTGTCTGAATAATCAATGCCTTCTCTTTGTGCATATCCCTTACATACTAACCTTGCTTTATTTCTTACTACTATAACATCTTCATTCATCTTGTTTTTGAATATCCACTTTGTTCCAATCACATTCTTATCACTAGGTCTTGGGACCAGTTCCCAAGTGTCGTTCTTAATAATCTGATCAAGTTCTTCTTTCATAGAATCATGTCGATCTAAATCATTACATGTATCTTCAACACTTAAAGGTTCAATCTAAGATATTAAACATACCACCCCATTGCTAGCTGAGTTCTTTTCTTATGATCTTGTTAGGACTTTGTCGCTCTGATCTCCAATGATGTCATTCTTGGGAATGGTTTCTAGATGTAAATTTTGGAACTTTAGGTGATATTGTCTCATCTTCCTTAGGATTTTCTTCTTCACTTGTCTTAGGGTCATTGAATAACACATCAGTACTATCAAACATTTCTTCAATAATTGTCTCACTAGTGGAGGGTCTGGGTACTTCTTCAATCATGGGTGAGTAATCATGATATCTTTCTTGAATCATAAACTTTTCATCAATCTTAACATGAGCACTTTCAATGATCTTTCTCAATCTTAAATTGAAGCATCTATAAGCTTTACTTTTAGTAGAGTAACCAAGGAAAATACCTTCATCACTTCTATTGGAAGTTCCCTTTGATCTTCACTTGTAGATTTATACTTTGATGGATAACTTTGATATAACTTTGACTCTATCACCACTCCAAAGTCTACAAGGAAGAGGGCCAATTAACAAGGATCAACAATGAGATCCTCCTACACTATGAGCCTTAATGCTCAGGCTGGTGTACCCTTGATTCACTTCTTCAAAGGAATCCAAAATATTATACAACTATACCCCTTACTAATTGATTAAAGATTTTATCATTTAAATGTGTGTGTGATTGATGATGATGGACTACTTCCAAAGAATAGATTAGTGTCTTAGCCTAGGGAAAAGAGTCACTTGATAACATATATCAACTAAAACCTAACTTAAACACACTTGAACTTAGGATAAGTGCTTTTCCTATTATCCTTCTCACTCACATATCAGGACATCAAATCCTCATCTAGCCATGAACTCACTGAAACTACCTGAAAGACTTTAATGCTAACTTTGTTAGGAACTCAAAGATAATTTCAAAATACTCTTTGTTTACCATATGGTAATCCACTTTGTGAAATTAACATATATGAGCTCAATGAACAAAATAAGAAGACATACACAAACATGAGATTGGAATCCAAATGTATTCTCATTAAAATTTGCAGGATCAATACATTATCAAACAACAAAATGCTGAGGAAAAGACCCAAAATCTAGGCTCTCCTTGCTTAGTATAATACCATCAACAACAACTAGGGACCAAAAAGAAAGTTTTGGAATGCCTAAAAAGTGAAAAAAGCTACAATATATACTCCCTAGTCATCTTGGAATCCCAAAATAGGATGCAACAAGCTACGAATGACTAGGGTTAGGGTTTCACCCACTAAACCAACTGAAACAGTCAAAAATTTATTACAGGGGATGAAAACCAGTCGGGCATGCCTGAGAAAGATTTGCACTTATGATAGATCTCTGGGAAAGTACTGCAAATCATGGAATTTGGAATTTGTCAACCCTTTTGGCCACCTGCAACACACCTCGAGCACAAAAAACATAGTACAAACCCCTGCAAATGATCATGGCACACCCTGGACCACACTGCAATGGAAAATAAATCATCTCTTACCAGCTCCAATCGCTACTGCATTAAATTTTAGTCCTTTTGGTCGCAGGAAACCCTCATAAATTTGAATTTTAATTTAAGCCAGCTAGTTTCATAGCACTAGTAGCGAACCAGTGGTCGACATTTGAAATGAGATCAACTTTAAGTCGCGGCCATTAGATCTTTTAATTTCACGGGCCCTTTTTCTTAACTCAACAAATATCCCTGGTTAACTCCTAGCGACTATGCGACAAGGCTTTTTCTTGTTCATGAAATGAAAAACTTAACCACCGCTTAACCCTGTGAACTGGCGACTGAAGGGAAACAAACTTACCTCGGTTACATTTGGTGAACTGGCAACAAAAGGTTTTCGCCAATTCACAGAACATTTTAAGTCACCGCTAAAATACTTAGCGATCATGTGACCTTCCTTCATTGAATCACCAAACCTTTTAGAACACCGCCAAATCATTTCATGAATGAGTGAAAAGCATTGAAATTCATTGAGCTGCTAACCTTATTTGTCAAGACTGCCAAACATCAGACCAAAACCTAGGCCCGCCTTTGATGAAATCAATGGTTGTCTTAAGTTCACATGGAGCATAAAGATTCTATCAGAACTTAAGACAACCATTAGATCAACCCTTTACCTCCGCTCTATAGATCCTCTGACATGATATGAAATCAACGGTCATCTAATAATCTCATGTGTCAGAACAAACCCCTCAGATCATGCACCAACCGTCGATGCTCTGCAAGTGTCAAAACCCACTAAACCTCAAAAAACCTGGCCCCACTAATAGCATATCCAGTCATTACTACATGGAACAATCAAATACCGCTAAATCAACACACCTGGCATGTGGACCCACTGCACTTTATCCCCTTTGCAAAAGGTAGAATCGACGGTCGGTGCACGATCTTAAACTTCTGACACATCTCATAAGATCATGTGCCTGTCATTGATTTTCTAACAATGATAGGACCCTCTGACAAGCTGGAAACTCAAGTCCCACTAACAACTACCACCACACTAATACATGGACCAATGAGAAGCTGCCATTTGTGCATACGTGTCATTATGGACCCACAGTTTGAAACGCTATGTCATAAAGGAAAATCAACGGCCGTCACAAAAGTGCAAGCCTTTGACAAAACCCTTACACTTTTGCGACAACCATTGGATCAAGATGGTGTCAGAAAGCCAGGCCCAAGAAATATTAAGGCCAAAACATAGGAAATATTAAAGCGTAGGACTTAGGCTTTAAGGAAAAATTTAGGCGCAGAGGACTATAGGAAAAATTAAAGGCCGTTGGGGGTAAAAACCTAGGAATAAATTAAACGGGGGCCAACCAAAAATATAAGGCACGTGCATTTTAGGACTTTTAAGTGACCCAAAAAGGTAACTTTAAAATAGAACAAGGCCAGGGCATTACAAAGGGTTTTTATGCAATGGCTAGTTTTTCAAAAATTTGAACTAGGGCTTGAGCCAGAGGCATCAAAAACAACTGCAGAGACCAGAAGAAAAGGACTAAAGCCATGAAATTTTTTCAAGGTGCTAAAAGTGGCTCTGTCTGGGGATGTATGCCTCCTATAGGCATAGCAAGGACTTAGAATCATTGGTTAAAGTAGACCATCCCACTGGAAAAACTTGACAACAAAGAGCAACAGGACCAAAACACTTCAGACCAGGACAAAACATGACAGGGGCAAGCAACTTTACAAAAATTTATAGAATGTACAGACCTAACTACTGTTCATGGAAGACAGAATACCTCAAAAGAAGTATTTCTTCAAGAATTGTCCATGAACTAGCAATTCCTGAATATCACCATTTAATTCCTTGACAATGTATGAATCTTGGCCCCATTTCTCATGAATTGGATATGGCCCTAACTAGAGTGGATCAAATTTACCATGTTTTCCTTTATCCTCCAGTCTAGCATTCCAAATTAACACCAAATCACTAGGCTCAAACATCCTGTCAATAGTTTTCATGTCATACAAATTGTTAACTTGTAACTGCAATTTGGCATTTCTTGTAGCTGACTCTCTTCTAGTCTCATCCAACCTAATGATGTTCTCAATCCTCAACTACATTTCATCATATATGTCATCATCCTATAACTAAACAAATTTATACATTTCCAATAAGTTATTTTGAGGTATTCTTGCATGTATTCCATATACTAGGTCAAATGGTGCACAACCAATTGCCCTCTTCACAGTTACCCTATCAGCCCATATAGCTAATGGTAGTTTTGAATTCCATGCCTTCTTATTCTTTTCAAGAATCCTCTTTAGGATTTTAATCAAACTCTTATTAGTAGATTATGCCTGACCATTTCCTTGTGGATGATAAGGTGAGGAATAAGAAATCTGAATTCGTAAACCTTTGCAAAAGTCCTTATATTCAGTAGACCTGAAGCACATGGCATTATCACTTACTATTCTTTTAGGGAAACCAAACCTTGTGACAATATTGTTCAACAAAAAATCAGTCACCACCTTACTAGTTGAATTTCTTGTAGGTATAGCTTCTACCCACTTTGTAAAATAATCAGTGGCAACTAAGATCCATGAGTGTCCTCCACTTGACTTGTTTGGTATCTCCCCTATGAAATCAATTCCCCATTGTTGGAAAGGAGCCTGCACTTCTACTGGCCTTAAGTGCATATTGCCTAAAAATTTAAGCTTACCAGAGAGCCTTTGACAAGCATCACACCTCCTTACCAACTATTCTACATCCTTGAAGATTGTGGGCCACCAGAATCCTGCTCTCAAGATTTTATGAGTAGTTGTTTTACCCATATAATGCCCACCACAAACTCCCTCATGCATTTCCTTTAACAACTTGTTAGCCTAATTCTCATCCACACATTTCAAAAGTATGCAATCTAAATTCTTTCTATACAATTTACATTTCACAATTACATACTTGATGGCCTATAATTTCAATGTCCTCCTCTAATTATCATTCATTCCTGCTAGACATTTCATGTTCCTTAAGTAATAGATGATATCTTGATACCAAATACAATCATCCATGTCACATGTATAATCAATTTCAGCTTGATTTATCTGATTTGCATCAAGATTGGATTGAGCCATCAGTTTTTCCAATCCTTGTCCTCTAACCAATTTAGTAATTTGGATATCAATGTTGAATTCTTGGATCCTATTGATCCATCTGCATCTTCTTCCAGACACCTCATGCTGTGAGAAAATATCTTTGACTGCTGCACTTGGCACAAAAGCAATAACAACTACTCCCATCAAATAACATCTAAAATCCTTGACTGCCTTCACAAGTGCATATTCCTATTTCTCATTTATGTCATACTTCAATTCAGCAGCCTGCAAAGATTTACTAAAAAATGCAATAGGCTACTCAAAACCATCCTTATTCTTTTGTAACAAAACTGTAGCAATAGTGTGAAAGATTGCAAAGGAAAAGATGTGCATTGGGACATTATAATTAGGTACCTTAAGCACTGGTGCATCTTTGATAGCCTGCTTGATATTCTTGAAAGCCTCATTAGGCTCACCCTCCCAATTGATTGCAAATCCCTTCTTCAACATCTTAGAAATAGGTCTAGTGACCTCAACAAAGTTTTTTACAAACCTCCTTAAGAAATTAACCTGACCAAAGAAGGATTGAATCCCTTTAACATTTTTTCGTCTTTGAATTTTATCAATAGCTGCTACCCTCTCAGGGTCAATTCTCACTCCTTGCTTCCCAACTCAGTGACCAAGAAACTTACCTTTAATGACACCAAATGCACATTTCCTTGGGTTTAATGAAATGCCATATTCCAAAGCCCTCACAAATATTTTCTCTAAATGAGTACAATGATCTTCTTCTTTCTTGGAATAGGTAGTTAAATCATCTTGATAAACAACAAGGAAATCATCAATAAAATCTGAAAAGGCAACATCCATTGCCCTTTGAAAAGTAGCACCAGCATTTGTGAGACCAAAAGGCATTCTCACATAAACATATGTCCCCCAAGGTGTTGTAAAAGCTATCTTGAATTGTTCTGATTATTTGACAATTACCTGACTGTAACCAGAGAAACCATCCATCATGGACATCAATTCTGATCTGGTCACTCTCTACAACATAGCTTCCATATTGGGTAGACAATAGTTATCCTTTAATGAGCTGATATTCAAATTCCTGAAGTCCACACAAAGCCTGATGTCACCATTTTTCTTTCTCACAGGAACAAGGTTTGACACCCAAGAAGAGTTCCTAATAGGCTTGATAATTCCAGCATCTCTCAGCTTCATTAACTCTTCTTGCATCTTGGGTGCCAAAGTAGGATTAATAGGCCTTTGTTTTTGCTTGAAAGGTTTAGCCTCTTCTTTCAATGGAATGACATGCTAAAACAAATCATCTCTATAAACCTTTAGGTCATCATATGACCATGCAAAAACATGCTTGAATTTTCTTAGTAATTCAATCAGAGAGTTTCTCATATGACCATGCATCCTGTTCTTCACCATCCATATTTCTCAAAAAATATGAGTCTTTTCCATGATCTTGGTGGACAATATAAGGACCCAACCATAATGATTCAAATTTTTTATGCTTGCCCTTATCCTCACTCCTTGCATTCCATTAAAGGACCAAATCTTTAAGCTGGCATTTCCTGATAGTTGCTCTTTTGTCAAATAGATACTTCATCTTTTTTTATAGTTTGGTATTCTATCTTTGACCTTCTCTTCTTGTTTCATCTAATTCAACAAGCTGAATCATCCTATTTTCCAGAGGATCAGACATTTCCAAATCTTCCTCTTGCCTAAATTTGTAAATAGGTAGTAAGTTATTCACAAGAAGCCTTGATTTGGTACCATAAACCATTTCAAAATGAGACTTTCCTATAGCTCTCTTTTCTATGATCCTCTCTACCCTCAAAGCTAATTTCAACTTGGAATGTCAAGTCCTCTTGTTCTTTTCTAAGGTCTTCTTCAGAATTTGTAGAATACTTTTATTTTTTGACTCTACTTTCCCATTAGCTTGTAGGTGATATGGGGATGAGTATGACATTACTATGCCCATTTCTAAATAGAAGTCCTTGAATTCTTGTGATCTAAAACTCATGGCATTATCCATCACTAACTTGAGAGGAACACCAAACTTTGTAACAATATTGTCCATCAAGAATTCAATAACCACTGTGATTGTAGCCTTTTTTGTTGGGATTGCTTTAGTCCACTTGGTAAAATAGTCAGTGGCCATAATTATCCAACTATGTCCTCCACTGGACTTCACAGTAAATTCCCCAATGAAATCAATACCCCACATAGAAAAGGAGCTTCTTCCACTATATGGTTCAGCATCAAAGCTGTCATGCCCCGCAAGGGAACCAAGGAAGAGAACAAAGATTCTCTTAACAACAGAAAACCTAAGTAAAAATTTATGAAAAATTTTGAACTTTCAAAAGAGTTATGTAATCAAAACTTAAACTTAGATTCCTTCCAAGGTTCCCTTTTCATTTTAAATGCATGATTCATTCAAATCCATTAAGTAAACTAACAACAAGATTTAATTCTCAAAGCAAACTGCATCATATCTTTAAGAAATACAAAATATTTTCATTTCAACTTTCCATTTAAAAATCATCTATATTCCTAAGTATCCTTTATGAACAATGTAACTTATAAAATTTATCCAACTCATTTGATACATTAAAATATACTACATTTGGTTTTTTTTTCAATAGCTTCACTTAAACAACAATAATGAAAGCATGTTACATAATTTGGAATGTTACAAAATCCTTTTCCTTTCCAACATACATCTTAAACATAAAGTTCACATTTCCCTTTTCCCTTCTTCCTAAGTCTACCCATTCCAATTACATCATTTTGAAATACATTACTGATTACATTGCATTCAACTCCTCATAAGAGGTAACAAGATTATGCATCGTGAAATATAATCACAAGGCCTTCATTCTTCAAATCTAGTACATAAGCAAGCATGAATCTTCAAGCATGTATCTGCAAAAGATACCTTGATAAAAATTTTTACCACCCAACCACGTGGATACCTATAAGGCCCACTCCCCCATGCTAGGAGATAAACACCAAGGTCCACAAAGAAGGAATAGCTAGGCCAAACCTAGGGTTGGGTAATCTTTCCCAAAATAGCAAATGAAAAGAGAGTCAAAGTATAGATCTTTCCCAAAAAGGTTCTAAGGCTTGGGTAGAAACTCTAAGCAACCACCTAAGTGAGTGTCATCGCATAGCCCTCACTCCTTGGGTTGTCCTGGTACTAGCCACTTCGGGCCCTGGCCCACAAGTAGGCACATGTGGGATTGAATGCCTTTCATACAGACAAGTGCCATTCGATCGTACCTACGCATAGGTACATTCTCCCACTCCCATCCATAGCCTTTACTAGCACTAATGGCATGGGCGAGGCACATTTAATCTTTTTAATGTTTTAACCCATTCCCATCAGTTTAATTAAATTTTCACTTGTTAAATAACTCTTCAGTCGGTTATCCTAGTTCTAGCCACTTTAGGGCCCCGGCCCTGCACTGAGAGCCACTCACTAGGTGTCGTTAGGTTTTCTACCCTCAACCCATACATCACAATTACATCATACACATAGTAGAAGCACATTGTAAACACATTTGAAAACTGCTACAAAGAATTGGAAATAATAGGATAGTTATGTATGTTCAGAGAAATCAAGTACGTTTAAGAATGTTTAAAATGTCTTGACTCTAAACCCTAAACTGCTCCTTACAAACATTCTATCTAAATAAAGGCATCTAAATGTACTGAAAATAATCTCCACTAAACAAGGAATGAACAATCTTCAGGTTTATACAAAATTTCTTTCTAAACCTAAAACCTGGCTAATCCTGAAAATTGACTAAGTCTGATTTAATTAAAAATCTAAAATTTAAAAGTTACAACTTAACTCCTAGGAACCTGAAACCTATTCCAATGGATTCAAAGGGTACCTAATCCCTTTATACAAGTATAACTTAAAGTATAAGATAAGAAATTAAGTACGTAAACTTATACTTAAATGTTATAATTGTATAAAGTCTGAATCCTATTTTCCTCGGTTTATACTGGACTGGTCGGTTGACACAGTATTGCTCGGTTGACACACTACCGACCTGGCCTGGTTAACACTAAACCGACCTGACTCGGTTAGCACACTACCGACCTAGCTCGGTTAACACACTACCAACCTAGCTCGGTTGACACATTACCGACCTAATTCGGTTGACACATTACCGACCTAACTCGGTTAACACATTACCGACCTAACTCGGTTAACACATTACCGACCTAACTCAGTTGACACATTACCGACCTAGCTCAGTTAACACATTACCGACCTAACTCGGTTAACACACTGAGCCGATTGGAACTATAGAGAATGACTGTCAACTTTGTCTTGCGGGTAAAACTGGGTGTTATGGGGACTAAGGTTGCCTAAAATGAGCACGACCCATTTGAGATATCCCAGTTTCCCTTTAGAAATGGCCCATCAATCCTCCCTATCTATCTAACAAATATATTCTAGATCTGGGAAAAGAAAGGTGGCACATAAATAGACATGAAATAGTAAGGTTGCAACAAAAGTTCTAAAATTTGGAAGCATTCATAATACATCCAGTGACAGTAAAATACACTACCCTACCAGATCAAAACCACTTCTACCCTCCCAGGGAGGTTTCACCACAGTGAACATACAAACATTCGTAAAATAACTTTCCACAAACACATTTCAAATACATAGAAAATAAAACATATATATACATAGTTTTCGATTCTAAACAAAAAGGTAAACAATCATAATCTCATTGAGTAATAGATCATTCATATACACAAGATAATAATACTACAATAATGCATATATATATATTTTGCAACCATAGCACAATATACAGAAACTTTTCCAGAAATCTAGATTTTACATTCATTCTACAAAATAAATCTACTTCTCAGGATGGATTCCAACTTGGAGTCCTGCGAAGACCAATTGGAGAAGAAGGGAGATCAAACCCTCTCCAATGTTTCCAACACTCCTTTGAATCCCTTTGCTCACAATCTTCCAGCCTCTACCCGTAACAATCCAAATGCCCAAACTCACAGGATAAATTTTCTACAACAATAATAATAATAATAATCCTCTTCTCCCAACTCCTTTTACACAGGAAATCTTTCCTGTAAATAGGATGGAGGAGGTGGTTGCACAGGTAATCCAACTGGTACAACCATCTCAACTATCCATCCATTAAAGAGATGGTTTTGAAAACTCATTCCCGAAAAGGAATAAATAAACTATAATCTGAGTCCCCAAATTTAATGATATTAAAATAAATATTATAATCTTAAAACAATTTATTAAATTATTCAACTATGGTAATAGGATAATCCTATTTACCATACCGCTAATTGATCTAATTATTTATTAATATAATAAATAACTACATGGTACTAATTATATATAAATATATGTATGCATATGCATATGTGTGCACCCATATGCCTATGTGTACATATATTATTATTATTACAAATATTATTACAAGCATAATATTATTATTATAAAACATATTATTATTTTTATTGCTATAGACTCTTTGTCGTTATTAGTATTATAAAATAATACCATAAATAAGGTACATTATTATTAATGTTAAACATTAGAATAACATTATTATAAACTATATTGTTTATTCATACCTTAATCCACATTCTAAAATATATATGTATATATTAAGTAGCCACTAGCATAGGTTAGAATTTTACCACTATTGTTTAAAACCTTTTATTATTAATATTTCCTTAGACATTAAAATACCATAAAATTAATCCTTATCATGGGTATTAAAACCACATGATTTAATTGCACTCAAAATCGCTCCTAATGAGATACGCTGCTAAATCATACCCTCAAATGAACAATAATCTACATCCATGATCTACTAACAGAATTGAACATATCATGAAGGCAAGAACTAGCTACAAGATCCACAATTCCATCAACTACAAAACCTCATAAGACATTCACACAAGGGACTGACTCGACACTTCCCACCTAAGGATAAAAGGATCAAAGGTGAAGTTTCTTCCTGTGGACCTAGTGATACCTCCATAACAACAACAAAGATCGAGGATTTTGAGGGATCACTCAGACCTGTGAAGCTAGGTGGAGACGACACCCGATACCTGCAATCCTGCATCACCAAGAAGAGATACATATATATACATATGGAGATACAAATCAGATATATGCAAGCAGATGACCAAGATTGATACATCGTGTGGACCTCAACTAAGTGAGTAACTACGACTTCATCCTGGAGTCATGAAAAACACATCAGACACATCCATGAAACATAAAACATCATGATAGAGGTTAGATTCAAATAATTGGGTTAGATCCATATAAAAATAGATAATTTTCTAATCTCATAAACATGTAATTACTAACCATAAATGAGCATATTCATCATGTCATCATCCACAAAACATAAATGTAAATGTATAGTCTTGACCATAATAATAATAAAATGTCCAAATCAGAAAAGTCTAAGTATCACCATAGGAGAGGTATTACAAAAGCTCCTTAAAACTTCAACTTATTTGAGAACCTTTGGCATGGTTCACACTTTTTGATAAATGCATGAGTATCTTTGAATAACATAGGCCAGTAATACCCAACCCTCAAAATCTTGTGAGCAGTTGCTCTAGCTGAATGGTGTCCTCCACACATTCTAGAATACATTTCTCTTAAAATCCTCTTAGACTCTCCTTTGTCTAGACATAAGAGCAAGATCCCATCATTATCCTTCCAATACAAGTCACCTTGTAGCACTATATACCTTTGGTCTTTCAATTTTAGGCTTCTTCTTTGATTTTCATTAAAGCTCTTTTAGCAAATAGCATTTTTTAGAAAAAATACTATGTTTGTGTACCAGGGCTGTATCTCAATGCTGGTGACAGTTCCTTCATTGATATCTGTTAGAAAGTAAAGTCCACCAAGATAACTGAGAGGGGGGGGGTGAATCAGTTATTTGATAAATATAAATTTTACCAATTTCAATAGATTTTAACCATGCAAGCAATATAACCACCAACCATAGAAATATATTCATACACAATAACACAATGACACAAGATATGTTGACTAGGGAACCTCTTGATCAAAGAGTAAACCCCGGTGGGAATGATGCCCACAAAAGATGCACTAATATGAATATTCCTTGTGAAAGGATGGACTCTGTTAGGAGTCTTATGAAATACATTCAGTACATATGAATCCCTGTTAGGAGATTTTGAATCTCTGTTAAAATATTCTAACTCTATTAGGAGTTAAGGAAGACAGAAGGACCCACTTCCCAAACACCTTTAGGGTAAGATCACTGAACTCACTGTCCAACTGATCTTTTTATTACTCAACATAATAATACCAAAATATTACTAACCTCAATAATCCAATACTCCTTCTTTGACTGTGCCAAACCGCACCAACTCCTTCAGATCTCAGTACTTCGCATATCCTCTTTCACAATTTTTCTTACACAATATCTTCATACACTTTTTCATTACACACTTTTTCTCTTTTAACAAAAAGGAAAACATTCCTTCCTAAATACCACACTCAAGTAATCACAAATGAGTCGGCATACAATTACAAAATAAAAGTTTCCACATGTTACATCAAAATTACACAAAACTGTCAGCTTCCAATCTCTATAATTCTTCACTCGTGTGACCTTAGATCTTTCGTTGTCATAAACATCACTATCAACATGTCTTAAAATTATCATTAACTACACATAACCAGATTCCATCCCGATTAGGAGATATCATCTGATTTCCACAAACCGCTACTCAGGAACATTGCTTGAATACTACTTCCACTAAAATGCTCATAAGTTCCATGAATAAAAGAATTACTATCTATGCTCTTAACCATGAACTTATAACATATGAAAGAGTAATTCCCCAACTTCTCATAGCTTCATCTTCAATATCCCAAGTGCACTAACTCAAACACTGTCTGATCCTCTACTAATCTTTAGTAGATCACTATGTTGGCATCAATGACAATCACAATCATGAATGAAACAACAACTGCTACATAATGGCTGCTAATGCTCCCATAGGATATATTAAACATACATTCCTAACAATCTCCCCCATTGGCATTGATGGCAACATAGATGAAAAACATCCAATGTTCCATAAATCCACCACTGCAACACTGCTACTCTGAAAAAATACTTTCAAGTCCTCTTCATCAATCAAATCTTGCTTCATTTTCCTATTCAGTTCTCTCCAATAGATGGTACAAATGGTTGTTCATGTACACTTCTCCCTCATTGACATCAATGATAGAAATTTCATCATTATGTCAACAACAACTTCAATGTCAAAAGACACTATTCAGAAAATACATTCACTAGAGTCCTCATGACTCAACTCAAATACACATACTCCCCCATAAAGGAAGTAACAACATCCAGTCCAGAAGAAAGATAGGGATGATATACCACTAGATGGATGCAACAATCTACATCACTTCTCAAAATTAGGTTGGGGCATAACCCCAAGCATACCTCTTAGATACTCAAATGTATCCTTCAGAAAAGGTTTTGTAAATATGTCTGCAATCTGCTCCTTTCTGCTTATGTATTCAAGTCTGATTTCTTTCTTAGCAACTTTCTCTCTTACTACATGATACTTTATCTCTATATGCTTTGTCTTAGAATGTGACACAGGGTTCTTAGACATACTAACTATGTTGGTGTTATCACAATGTATAACAATATGTTCAACAAATTTTACTCCAATATCCTTCAACATTTGCTTCATCCGAATTATCTAGTTACAATTGTTTGCTGCTGCTACATACTATGCTTCTTCTATGCTCTGTGAAATACAATTCTACTTCTTGCTTAGCCAATAAACCAATCTTCCTCTAAGGAAAAATGCTCCTCCATTGGTGCTCTTTTTATCATCAACACTACCTCCCTAATCAACATCTATATATGCACATAGGGTAAAATCATCAAATTTTTCATACCATAATCCATACTCAATTGTGCCTCTTAAGTACCTTAGTATCCTCTTTACTATTGCATAATGTGATTCTCTAGGTTTAGCTTGAAATCTTGCTACAATTCCAACTTAATGTGCTATATCAGGTCTTGTATGAGTCAAGTACTGCAATCCTCCAATCATAGATCTGTACTTCTTTTGTTCTACTACAGGAGTCTCATTTGTGCTAGATAACTTATGTCTAGTTACCATAGGTGTTCCAACTGGTTTACAATTCTCCATTCCAAATCTCTTCAATAAATCATTCAAGTACTTTGTCTAACTTACAAAGATACCATCACTATTCTATGTTATCTACAATCCCAAAAAATATTTCATTTCACCAATCATACTCATTTCAAATTCAGTCTTCATTTCATCTGCAAATTTATCACTATCTTCATCTTCTCCTCCAAAAATAATATCATCAACAAAAATAACTACAACCAACAAACCTTTTTCAATTTCTTTTGTGTATAGGTTGCTATCAGTTGTGCCTTTTTTAAATCCTAATTTCAACAAATACTTATCCAATCTCTCATACCAAGTTCTAGGTGCTTGCTTTAGTCCATATAAAACTTTCTTCAGTTTACATACCAT
Source organism: Chamaecyparis obtusa (assembly GCA_027943335.1). Classification (NCBI taxonomy): domain Eukaryota; kingdom Viridiplantae; phylum Streptophyta; class Pinopsida; order Cupressales; family Cupressaceae; genus Chamaecyparis; species Chamaecyparis obtusa. The sequence goes on along the minus strand of BSBK01010977.1, from coordinate 34,980 downwards.
GTCTCCTTCTTGAGTTAAAGGAAAACCTTCAGGCTGCTCAATGTAGACTTCTTCTTCCAACTCACCATTTAGAAATGCTAACTTCACATCCATCTAATATACTTTGAATTTCTTGTAAGCTACATAAGCCAAGCACATTCTTACTGCTTGAATTCTTGCTACTGGTGCAAAATTTTCTTCATAGTCAATTCCTTTTTGCTATGAGTATCCTTTACATACCAATCTTTCTTTGTTCCTTACTACTTCTCCTTGTTCATTCATCTTATTTTTGAATGCCCATTTTGTTCCAATGATATTCTTATCTTTAGGTCTAGGGACCAATTCTCATGTCTCATTCTTTTCAATCTAATCTAGTTCTTCTTTCATATCTTTAATCCAATGTTCATCTTCACAAGCTTCACTAGTAGATTTAGGTTCAATTTGAGAAATCAAACATAACTATTCGTGTACCTTATTCTGAGTCAGAACTCCTCTGTCTATGCTTCCAATAATTTGCTCAATAGGATGAGTCCTTGATAAATTCCTGTTAGGTTTCACTATCTCAGATCTCACTTCAGGTGTCACTTCTTCAATGATCTCACTGTGGCTTTCATTCAACAAATCACTGGTAGTTTCATAGAATAATTTAGTAGTCTCAATGTTAGATCTAGAATGATTTCCTTCATCTAATTCATAATCAAGCATTCTTTCCTGAATTTTGAAGTTTTCATCAACTTTTACATTTGCGCTCTCAACAAGTCTTAGTTCTCTTATTGTAACATCTATAACCTTTTCTCTTCAAAGAATATCCAAGAAATATAGCTTCATCACTTCTAGGATCAAACTTTCCAATGTCATCATCTCTCTTTATATAACATTTTCTTCCAAAAATTCTAAATTACTTAACTAAGGGTGCATGTCCAAACCATAGTTCATAGGGTGTCTTGTCTATGTCTACTCTAATTTGTACTCTATTCATTGTATACATTGTTGTGTTCATTGCTTCTCTCCAGAATATATTTGCCTTCACTACTTCTCTCCAGAATATCTTTCCTAAGTCATTCTCAAATAACATAGCTCTTGCTACTTCAGTCACTGATCTGTTTCTTCTTTCTGCAATACCATTTTGTTCAGGTGTCCTGGGGGCTGAAAATTGTCTCTTAATCCCATTCACTTCACAAAAGGTGTTAAATTCTCTAGAAGTAAATTCTCCACCTCTATCTGATATCAAACATTTAATCTTCATTCTAGATTCATTCTCAACTTTATTCTTAATGATCTTAAATTTATCAAATGCTTCAGATTTTTCTTTAAGAAATGCAATCCACATCATTCTTGTAAAATCATCAACAAGAATCATAAAATACCTTTCTCCACAGAATCTTCTAGTCCTTGTAGGACCGCTCAAGTCTGTATGAACAACCTCCAACTTCTCTGCTGATGTAAACTTCTTACTAGGAAATGAGCTTCTCTTCTGTTTAGCCATCACACATTCCTTTTAAATCATGTTAGTAGGCTTCATAATTTTAGGAAAATCTCTTACTACAAGTGTAGTACTCACTTTCACAATGTTATCAAAATTTATATGACAAAATCTTATGTGCCATAACCGACTATCATCAATCTTAGTAATCAAACATGTCATCTTAGTAGGATTCAACTGAAATACATTACCTCTGGTTCTAGATCCAGTTGCAATCAAATTTCCATTTTTTTCTTTTATCATACAAGTTTTCTCAATAAACCAAACTTGATATCCCTTATCAACTAACTGTCCAACACTCAAAATATTATGTTTCAAACCATCCACAAAGTAGACATCATCAGTATTAGTCTTTCCATCAAGAGTAATAGATCCCATACCTTTAATCAAACAAGGTGCATTGTTTCCAACTCTAACAACTTCTCCATCATAATTGTTAAACTTTATGAACTTTTTCATGTCTCTAGTCATATAATGTGAACAACCACTATCTATAATCCAATCAGCTTTCTTTTCTACTTGAGAAACTAAAGCCTTTTCTTTCTTAATTTCAGTTTCAGGATTTTCTTCTTTAATTGCTACAAATCCTATATCATCATTATTCTTAGTATCACTTTCACTCAAAGATTTCTCCAAACTAGATTCAAGTTCTTCATCATTTGCATAGTAACATTCTTTAGATCTTATAGGATTAAAGTTCTTCCTATACTTCTTAACTCTCTTAGGACATTTAGATGCAAAATGACCATATTCTTGACAAGTCCAACATTTAAAAATTCTCTTACCATCTGGTTCTCTTTTCACAAGAAAGGCAATACCTTCTTCAATCTTCATGTCTTCTTCATTTCTAGATCTGCTACTACCAGCATAATCTTCACTCACACTAATTCTTCTTGAAAAAGTAGGGCAAACACTAAGAGCACTGAATGTTGTCTCCATTCTAGGTAAGTCTTTTGATAACCTCAGGTTCATTTCTACTACTTCCAATCTTCCAAGAAGAGTCTCTCTAGTAAAGTTCATAGTACAAGGTATAACTTGTTCAATCATCTGTGTTGTCTACTTAAATGTAGGAGTCAATGTCCTCAAAATTTTCCATATCACTTCATTCTCTATCTTTGTTCCCCCACAAGATTTTATACCTGCAATAATCTCTGACATTATACCAATATAGCTTGTAACAGATTCATCTTCCATCATTCTTATATCTTCAAATGCACATATCCAATAATGTAATTTGACTTCCTTTTCATTTTCATCACCTTCAAAAGTAGAGTGTAAAGCTAACCAAATTTCATGAGATGTTTTCAAATATTTTACCTAACTATACTCATTCTCCGGAAGGGCTGACAAAAGTGCTTCTCTGGCAAGTATATTACACATAAATAGATCTCTTTCTCCATTAGTACATGTTTCAATATTATCCTCATCAATGATAGTCTTCTCATTCTTAGTAATCAACCAATAACCTAGTCCTAATCACAGTAAATGTTTCTTCATCTTTTCTTTCTAGCTGTCAAAATTCACTCCATCAAACTTAGGGCTTTCTTTCCTGAAATTTTCCATGGATCTCCTTAAGCTGTTAAACTTTTCCTTCAAGGACCTGCTACTTTGATACCAATTGTTAGAAAGTAAAGTCCACCAAGATAACTGAGAGGGGGGGGGGGTGAATCAGTTATCTAATAAATATAATGTTTACCAATTTCAATAGATTTTAACCATGTAATAAATATAACCACCAACCATACAAAGATATTCATACACAATAACACAATGACACAAGATATGTTGACTAGGGAACCTCTTGATCAAAGAGTAAACCCCAATGGGAATGATGCCCACAAAAGATGCACTAATATGAATATTCCTTGTGAAAGGATGGAATCTATTAGGAGTCTTATGAAATACATTAAGTACATATGAATCCTTGTTAGGAGATTTTGAATCTCTATTAAAAGATTGTAACTCTATTAGGAGTTAAGGAAGACAGAAGGACCCACTACCCAAACAGCTTCAGGGTAAGATCATTGAACTCATTTTCCAACTGATCTTTCCATTACTCAATAGAATAATACCAAAATATTAATGACCTTAACAATCCAATACTCCTTCTTTGACTATGCCAAACTGCACCAACTCCTTCTTCAGATCTCAATACTAGATCTCAGTACTTCGCATATCCTCTTTCACAATTTCTCTTACACAATATCTTCATACACTTTTTCATTACACACTTTTTCTCTTTTTACAACAAGGAAAACATTCCTTCCTTTATACCACACTCAAGTAATTAAAAATGAGTTAGCATACAATTACAAAATAAAAGTTTCCACACGTTACATCAAAATTACACAAAGCTATCAACTTCCAATCTCTATAATTCTTAACTCGTGTGACCTTGGATCTTGCATTGTCATCCACATCACTATCAACATGTCTTCAACTTATCTCTAAATGTGCATAACCAGATTCCATCCCTATTAGGAGAGATCATCTAATTTCCACAAACCGCTACTCAGGAACACTGCCTAAATACTGCTTCCACTAAAATGCTCATAACTTCCATGAATAAAATAATTACTATTTTCACTCTTAACCATGAACTTATAAAATATCAAAGAGTAATTCCCCAACTCTGCATAGCTTTATCTTCAATATCCCAAGTGCGCTAACTCAAACATTGTCTACTCCTCTGCTAATCTTTAGTAGATCACTATGTTGACATCAATGATAAACACAGTCATGAATGCAACAACAACTACTACAGAATGGCTGCTAATACTCCCATAGGATATATGCATTCATTCCTAACAATAGCGACATTGTTGACCTGAATCAGGTCCATATTTTCTTCATTCATTAGCTTTGCAAGTCCTAGACTTCTGACAAGTTTAGTGATGTGAAGCTCTAAATCAAATTCTTGGATTCTATTAATCCACTTGCATCTTTTGCCTATGACCTCAATTTGTACTAAAATATCCTTGACTGCAACATAAGGGACATATGCATTTACTTTTGCACAAACCAGATAAGGTCTAAATGCTTTGAAAACTTTTACTAAAGCATAGGCTTGTTTTTCCATCAGCTCATAGTTGATCTCTATTGACTATAATGAGTTGCTGAAAAAGGAAATGGGGTGCTCAAATCCTTCATCATCTTTTTGTAACAAAACTGTTGCAATAGTATGAAATGAGGCAAAAGAGAACAGAGAAAAGGGCTTAGAGTAATCAGGGGAAACTATGACTGGTGCCTCTTGGATGGTCTATTTTATCTTCTCAAAGCCTTCTTGTGCTTCTTGATCCAAAATAAACTTTTCATCCTTTTTTAACAGCTTGATAATGGGTTTGACTAGCTCAGCAAACTTGGCAATGAATCTTCTGACAAAATTGATTTGTCCAAGGAAAGACTAGACACCTTTGAGATTTTTGGGAGTAGAGACCTTCTTAATGGCTTCTATCATTTCAAGATCAGTCCTTACTCCTTTTTTGGACACTATATGCCCTAGTAGATTTCCTTCAGTGATAACAAAATGGCACTTCTTAGGGTTTAAAAATATGCCATACTCCAAGGCCTTAATCAAAACCTTTTCTAAGTGATTGCAATGATCTTCAACCCTCTTAGAATATGTAGCCAATTCATCTTGGTACACAACCATGAGAACATCAATAAGGTCCTTAAATGCTACATCCATTGCCCTTTGAAAAGTTGTTCCAACACTTTTTAAACTGAAAGGCATCCAAACATACACATATGTTCCCCAAGGAGTGGTAAATGTTGTCTTGAACTACTCTGACTCCTTGACCAATACCTAGTTATATCTTGAAAATCCATCCATCATGGACAACAAATCACATCCAGTCACTTTATGAAGCATAGCCTCCATATTTGGCAGTCCATAGTTGTCCTTTAATGAAGCAACATTTAAGTTTCTGAAGTCTACACACAGCCTTATGTCACCATTATTTTTTCTAACTGGTACTAAGTTTGAAACCCAAGATGAATGTCTTATGGGCTCAATGATTCCTGCATCCCTTAGCTTGGTCAACTCTATTTCCATTTTAGTAGCTAACAAGGGATTAATGGGCCTTTGTTTTTACTTGAAAGGTTTGGTGTCTTCTTTTAGGGGAATTTCATGTTGAAATAGGTCTTCCCTATAGGCTTTAAGATCATCATATGACCAAGAAAAGACATGTTTATATCTTTTCAGCAACCTTACTAAATTATTCCTTACATCCTTACCGAGACATTTCCCAATGTAGATAATTTGAGGGGAAGTTTCTGACCCTAGGTTTATTTCTTCTAGGTCATCCACCTTGGCATTGGATTTTTGGGACATGTGACTGTCATTTATTTTGAACATGCCTTCTAACTCAACTAAACCCTTGGGGATATGGTTAGAAGGTAACTGAACAACCTCATTTCCCATGACATAATTTTTTCCATCAACAATTTCTTGATAAGTATCAAAATCAATTTGCTGACCATCATATTCATCCAACCCTTGAATAAACCTTAAGATGCCATTATCATCTTCAAAGACTTTCCAATTGCAAATATTATCAAGGACAGCAGGTCTACTCTTTATTTCTAATTTGAATACTCCAGTAAGGGTTGCATAGCTATATACCTAAAGGGGATATAAGTAAAATACTAGCTCCTGAGCCCTCCTTACAACATCCTCCATCAAAGTACAACTACCATAGGTGATCTTGTTGTAAGAGAAACTCATCAACAATTGGATCAATGTTTTTAAGTTGTGGCACTATGTCTTCTATTATAAAGCTATTCATATCAATATCAAGACAACAATTTAGGTCCTCTAGAACTACCATCTCAATCATTACTGATGAATGAGGTTCTTTGTACAACTTTACCTTAGTGCCATTCACAGGAATTGTAGCATAAGATAGATCTAACTCTAGCTTTCCTCCTACTATTGCTGCCCATTGTCTTGATAGTAGCATACCATAATGAGGTTTGGTATAAACTACAACAACATCCATTTTGTAAGTGGCCTTAGGGAATGCAGCAATCTTTACCTCTATTCCAATCAAGGTCCCTACCATAGGAACTGCTCTATTATCCATGGCATAACATCTTCCATTAGAAGTATCAACTTGAAGTCCTAACTCCATTACATGGTAAGGCATCACTGTAGCAGTAGCACCAGAGTCTATCATACAATTTTTCAACAATAAATTATTTACAATCAAAGTGACATAGAAAGGATCAATGGAGGAGGGCTCTTGGGTTACAATATTTCCAACACAAAAGTTGGTAACCCCTTTAGTTATCTTAGGTCCTACCATTGGTTTCACCTTTTCTGACACAACAGGGATGCCTTCTTGTTCATTAATCAGAGCCAAAGTTGCTGCCTTATGCTCTTTTATTTTCAGCATTTCTAACAAAGGGATTGATATCTTCATCTGAGACAAAGCATGTCTCATGTCAAAATTTGGGGCCTCAGTAGAAAGATCAGATAAGTCTTTTCTTCCATCGGCCCTTTTATTTCTTTTCTTTGTGACATTTTCATCAATTCTCTTAGCACTTTGAACCATGACATGTGACTTCTTGTTGTTTCCATCCTTGCTTAGGAAAGCAGCTAGTTTAGGAGAAACCTCACTCTTAGGATCATTCTTGACAAAGAGTGATCCAAGGACACCTTGATCTACATCAACCCTTCTATTTCTCAAGTTGTAAGAAGATCTAGCTTGGGAAATAGAAGCCACAGTCAGATTCTTGATTTCTTCTTTACTGGGCTTTCTCTAATGACTACCTTCTATCTCTAGTCTAATCATATTTGTTTGACCAGTCTCGGTATCAGATTCTTCATGATCAAAATGGGAAAATATTTATTGCTCATAGATAGGGAGAGTTCTCCTTTTATGGTCAACATCTTATAATATCTCTTCATCATATGAACAAGAAAATTCTTCCACCCTTTGCGTGCTAAACATATTCATTGCAGGCTTTTTAGATCCTTCACGGTCTCCTGCAAGTACATCTTCTCGCTCATCCTCTAAAGATTAGGCAAAAAAACATTCAAAAGGTGAGTGAGGCATGTTGCAGGCCACACACTAGGGAATATTTTCCACATTATGGGTTGCATTCCTTTTCAAAGTATCATGAGTATCCTTTCCCTTTTGTGGTTCATGGTCGTCAAAAACAAGTTTCCCATCCTTCCAATTTGTCTTATATGGCTGGTCATGTAACCTAGGGAATCTCTCCTATCTTTTATAAGGTGGTCTATTATCTTGGAAACTCTTCGCACCTTTATCAAATCTAGTAGAAATATCTTTAACAATATTATCCAATTTGTCAACCTTGTCATCTTCCTTGGCAGGTTTCATAGCATGTGGCCTAGTCTCTTTCCACAGTCTACCTTCATCCCTCTTATACATTTGACTAGATGATTTCCTATTACTTTCAATACTTATTGCTAATTTGAAAGAATCTCTCAAAGTACATGGACTTTTGTCTCTTAAGAGGTAAGACATCTTTCCCTCTATAGCATTGAAGTATGTGGTCAAACAAACTTCATAATCTAATCTTAAGACCTAGAATAACTTGTACATGGCTTTCTGAAACCTACCATTGAATTTTGACATACTTTCATTTGCATGCTTCTTGATATTATTGAACTCATTAAGCATGTAACTAGAATTAACATGTTCAACATACTATTCTTTAAAACTTCTTATAAACTCATCCCTTGAGGTAATATTATTTTCAGGTAAACCTCTGTACCAATCTCTAGCATTTTCAACTAATGATTGAACAAAAAGTTTCATGACAACATCTTCATTCTCAATCTCATAATCATTTATTTTATCAGTAAAAGACTTGAGATTCTCTTCACATGTGATAACATAATTTCCTATGAATTTAGGGATTTTGTCTCTTACCTCATTTGGGATGACATTTGGTTGACCAGGAATACTGTCAAAGAACAATGGCATGTATCTATCCAGATGAACTAGCCTTCTTTGAACATTCTGTGAAGCTTGGGTTCCACCTCCTCCAGTATTCTAATGCATAGTAATTCCAGCAAGATTACCAATCAATGGGACTATGTGATTTACACTTTGAACTGGTCCCTGGACCATTTACTAGGATAATGAGGCCTGGGTATTAGGCACAAGACCAGCTAATTGATTCTGTGGTATTGGCCCACTAACAATAGGGATTGAACTGCTAGCATTTGTATTCATGTTAGTATGAAGGAAAACAATTTTCCTCTTCATCTCATCTGCAACAGACTCTAATTCTAGCTTTTCTAATTGGATTGCCAAGTCTTCCTTGGCTTTTCTAGTCTTTTCTAGATCTAAGCTAGCTTGAGATATTGTAGTAGGATTAGCCCCATTCTTTTTAGAATTATTTATGATAATTCCAACTACTTTTTGTTTTCCCTTGTCAGATGCATCCATCACTTTACTTCTAAGATCCTCATTCCTCCTAATCTCTGATGGATGCAACTATCTTAGGACATGGCCTTCACCTTCAAACTCATCTTTCTCAGGATTTGGCTTATTGTTGCTGACTTGTTATCTCAAAATTTGGACATCTCCAAACAACTCACTATCTAAACCAGTAAGTTTCTGATTTAGATTTTTTTCTTGGATCTCATTATTTTGTCTTTCTTATGAGTTCTTTCCTTTCCATGAGTAACTCATAAATTTCTTGTTCCCACTCTTTTTGTCTTTTAGTATTTTCCAAAAATTGTTCCCGATCCTTTTTCCTCAAAGCAATAACTTCTTCCTGCAATTTTTTAGAATCATGAGATTTAGTTTCAGCTGAAGAAGCATATTCTGTTTGCTCTAGATTTTCTTGTGTAGGAAAGAAACCAATGTCTATAAACTCATCTTCCTAAGGAGGACTTACTAACTCAGGGTTAATTCTCCTTAGGAATTCAGGATTTTTAGAAAATGACAGGGTTTCCTTTTGGGAGGGAATTGGAACGTATTCTTGAGCCAGTTTAGGGGAATCATTACTAGATGTTCCTCTTTTGGACCATTTCCTTCTACTAGGTGTATACAATTCCTCACCCATTTTGCTTTCAGAGTGATCCCTATAATAAGACCTAGTATTCCTTGGCCTATTCATATTACTTTGACAAGATAATCTCAAATTTTCAAAAAGTTTTTCCAGCAACTGGTAAACACAGAGTTTAGAGCCACCACTGACAAAATTATGGGAATAAATTGATAAACTAGTTTTCAAATACAAAAATAAATAGTCAGCAAAACCGTTAGCAAGTTTATTGCAGAAATATTTTAAATTCCCTATAGAGTCACCAATTTTGTTAGCATTAGAAATTGCAGATGATCAAAACTAAACAATAAATCTATGTTTCATAACTCTAGCAATCCCAATAGATGCATCAACAATAGTAAACACTAAGGTATTGAGGATTTATAATCCTTCTTCTCTTTGAGCTTTAAGCTACAGGTGGGTATTACCTTTTAAGATTGAATTCTTCAAATATAACAATAGTCACCTCTATACTTGATACAGATCTAATCGTATAAATCTCTCACAACTTTAATGTAAATAATTGTTTTAATTGATTGATGGTGAAAACAAATGCAAACTAAGCAATGACCAGTGCCAAATCCTAGGGCATCAAAGTCAACAAATGCACATCTACAAAAAATCTCTTAATTCAAATAAACCCAAAACCCAGATAAAATGCCTTGAAAATTATCTCCTTATGCATACATCATATCATCGAATTCATACATGAAAAATGAAATCTCTAAGATCTCACTCAAGATTTACCCCTCCCTTGAAAGGAACTCAAGATTCAACCCCACTATCTACCTTGTAGAAAGATGTATCTAAAATGCCTTGCAAATTTAAACACATAGAGAAATCACAATCACACATGAAGACAATAAAAGAAATACATGGAACTTCAGTATATTTTATTGATAAACTTCTTGTAATAGTACATTTAGAAAAACTTGGATTCTTGAGAATCAAAACTAAATCTATAAACTCCTATTACAATAAGTATTTCACCACCTTTTGGTGGGAGTCAGAATTTTCTATATATAGAGAAACCATCTTGGGATTACAAAAGACTTAAATTTGTAACTGAAACAGAAAGAAAGGGGCACCAGAAGTTGTTCCTCCTCATGGTGAGTTCACTTTGAGATGCACATTTGTCTGCCAGTATTCAGAGCAACTGCCAAAGTTGTTATGTGAATGATGACCCCAAACCAACTAACCTACATCATTCATATTATGATAGTTTCTCTCCATGTTCTCATGGATGATGTACATTGCTAGAACTCATTCTTCTTCTATGTCTTCAATGTCAATTGTTGCAGGCTTCCTCCTTTTGGGCTTTGTGAGATTATCCCATGCTATTACCTCCTCCTCTGTCGGCCATTGAAAGCTTTGAATTTTCTATAATTGCACCTTTTGCCTTTCCCACTTGGCATCTGTAATGAGCTTGACATCTGTGAAAAATTTGGTGAAGTCCACCTCAGCATTTATGGTTTCATCCAGAGTGGCATTAAATCTATCTATATCTAACTCATTATTTTCATTAATGAAGGCCTCTTTCTTAGGCAATAGGAGATCAAAATCTGATTTCCATTGATCCAACCCCTTTATTGAACCATCCTCATTCTTTATTTGAGGAACAAACCTATTGAATTCTGGGCCAAACATAATTAACCTTGCCTCTACCTAGTTTGCTTTCCCTTTAAAAAATGGCAAGGTTGCCCCAATCCGATCAATCTCTTCACCTACCTATAGAACAGTCTCAGGAATATCTATTCTAAGAGATTGCACAGCTACCAACCTCTCAAAAAGTGATTCCCTTACTAACCAAGATGTATGATAAGTATTTAGAATTGTAACAAAATTGTTTACCTCTATCTGTAGCCCAACTAATTTATTATAAGTAGTGTTTACTACATCTTCTCTCCTTTAAAACATTAACTCTATGCTACAATACCCTTAACAAGGCATGTAATACCTCCTCATTCTGCTCTATTTTCCCCTATTTCATTGAGGTGGGAGCTTCTTCTCCACCTTCATTTTGAATCTCCTTTTGAGGGGGTTGGTCTGGTGCTGGGGATGCAATCACAAGCATATTGATTATTTGTTGAGTCAGATCATCCACATATTTCTCCAATGCATTTTCTTTCATGATATGCACTTATCTATCATTCACATGTGCACTATAGTCTTCATATAGGTTTTTATACCTATCAGAGAGTTTCTTAGTTTTATCCTCATTTAATCTTGCAAAATGAGTAAGCACTTGTGAGTCTTCTAGGTCTCCAATATTGTGGATAGACCATACAATTTTATCCTCATCTATCTTCTCTTGAACATTCAAAAGAGAAGGCTTTTGATCCTTAGGGTATAGGCTCCACATAGCTAGTTCTTGGTTCTTTGGACTATATCCAAATCTTTTTATTAAATCCCCTACTTGGGTTTCTAAAAAAACATTTAAATTCTCCTGCTTCCTTATCTAATCTATTATGAATGCTGAAGCAAGATCCCAACTAGGCACAAGCAGAAAATTGCTATCCTTTACCAATTTCCTTACATCCTTTGGAGTGATAGTCTCTGATTTAGGATCATAGTCTTTTAACGCTTGGATAGCTTCATCAGGCACCTAGCCTTCCTCTGTAATCTGTAACCTTGAAGAAACCTGATATTGCTTATGCCACACTAGAAAATTCTTGAATTCATCTATCTTTATGAATTCATCATCCTTCAAGGAATCCTCCTATTGGAGAAATCTTTCATCTTGACATAAAGCCAAGGGAAACTCAACTTCCTCAACTATCTCTTTCTATTTTCTCTTCTCTTCCCTTATCTTTTTTCTAGGTTGGTGATCATACACCCTTGTACCAGTAATAAGGGATCCCACTCTCTCTTTTTTCTTCTCAAATGTTCTTACTTGGGAAGGCTCTCCCACTTGCATTTTTTTCCTTTTCAGAGGAGGCTCACTGGTACCCTGAGAACTTGGTAGCTTGGTCAAATCCATAATTATATTTTCATCAACCCCTTTCCCAATAGGAGGTTTCTATTCCAAAACATGAGGGTTGAGTACTGGGTAGCCTCCATCACTGTCTTCCTCATATTCAAATGAAAAGTGTTTTTCTTTCTCTCTTTCCTTATCATCAATTAATTCTTCCAAAGAATTCACCAAAGTATTAAAATTTTCCATCATCTGCTCTAACCTTTGCAAATAGGGCAGTGAGGGGTAAAAGCCTCCAAAGGGAATTCCCCATTTCTTTAGATTTTTTTGCAAATGACAACAATTCTTGGAATTATTCAGCACTCTTCTATACTTCATCATCCTTAAGGATGTTTCTAATCAAATCCTCTTTTGGACATTCCTCATGTCTATTATTTATAGTAATAGTGGGAGTATAATATTTCCTAGCCATGACAATAAAATCCTCTGTATCTACATATCTGTATACAAAATCATTCATCCTATAATAGCCCAACCAATCATTTAGTTTAGTAAATGAATTCTTCCCAATTGTGAAGTTGCATACCTTGAAGTACCTAGGGGTAAATGTACCCTTCCAGTGTGGGGTCAAGTGCTCCTTATCTATTAGCATAAGCTGCCAAATAATTTCTAAAAATGCAATCCTTGGTGGCACAAAAAATGGTAGAACATGAGGTAGCTGAGGGAACCCATAGACTCTAATTATTGTGTAAGTTTCCTCATAATAAAAATCCCCCTAGTTGTGATTCCCAGCCCATTTGTCAACAAAATGACAAGGTCTTAGCATTTGTAAAGCTCTTATTGGAAACCTAGACAAATTTAAACCTAAAGTAAGCAAAATCAATTGTACAATCCAGTTCTAAAACGTATAAAAATCACACTCTCTAGAAGTAAAACTCCACACCCTTATCCAAAATTGAACTAGATTAGGTTGACCATTCCACATCATTTGTGGCTTGAGGTACTACAAGTCCATGATATTGTGGTTTTAATACGGGATAAGATGCATGAGCGGTGAGTAGTGCATGAACCTACAAGTAGGCTCCCTTTTCTTGATAGCTTCAAGTCCTTCATGCATTTTATTTATTACATATCCTATGTAATCATATCCTTTTCTCACATGAAGACTTTGTGAGCCTAGTACTAACATCAAAATGTGATGCAGGAGCATCTCGGGTCCTTGGCAATCCTGTGTCACCAAAAACATTTTGGAGTTGTCTATGTTGCTCAGTTCCTGCTTTAACCGAGTTGGTTGGTAGTTAGTCAGTTTCCTTTGGTTACCGAGCATGGTTGATTGTTTCCTGAAGGGTTAGTTATTTCACTGGCGCTCGGTGTTTCTTGTCTGCTGCTTAGTTATCCCTGCTTACCGATGGGTTTAGTTTTAGTTTCTATTGAGGCCAACTTGTGCATTTATATTAGATCATAGATTTAATGTTTGTATCCATCATTGGGAAGCATGTGGTCCTAGAACTGACTGTTACTTCTGTTAGTCATGGATCTGAAGGCCAACTCAATTCAGTATCCTCTTGTATAAATGTAGTTGTTTGGTTGTAGTTTAGGGGCAGTTTTTTGGTAGAAGATAGAAGATAGAGATTTTGATCAGATCTTCGCATGTTTGAGGACTTCTATGTTTTATTGTAATATCAGGCCATAATTGGGAAGGCCTTATAGCCTAGCATGTATGATTCAATTGATGAAAATATTTGAAGGTTTCTGCATTCTCTCTCTCACTATTCTATTTGTTGGCTTCCGCATGTGTTGAGCAGGCTTGGATCATCAGGGTGTGCCATCCTTTGGCCCCTCTTAACCCTTTCCTTGAGTTAGGTGGTATCAGAGTGAGATTAGATCTTGATCTAGGTCTACAGATCTAGGTTTGTAGGTTCCTCTTGAAGCCCTAGTGGAATTTTGTGGGGTAGCAGATTGCGATCTGACCTACAATTGTAGAGGGTTGTCAAGATGGTTCATGGGAGGCAAGATGAAGATCTAGGATTGGTAGATATGCTAAGACAGATTGCTGCTAGATTGGAAGCAGTGGAGATAGCCCAAAGAAGAGGCAGACATCCTAAAGATGTTAGTGATGATGAAGTTGAAGAAGAACATGTGAACACAAAACCTACACCTGTTATGGATCAAGGTGAAGAAATATTTTTGAAGGCTTTGACAAGTTTGAAGTCAACACCACATTTCAATCCTCCTGAGTATGGTGGAAAGCTAGATTCTGATGAATTGGTGGACTGGATCACCGAGATGGAAAAGTATTTTGAATATGAGAATATCCCTAAAGATAAGAAAGTGAAGATTGCAAGTAGTAAGTTGAAAAGTCATACATCCCTATGGTGGGAACATCTACAATTGGATTGAAAAAGGAAGGGCAAAGACAAAATCAAGGTATGGAGTAAAATGGTAAATAAACTAAAAGGAAAGTTCTTACCTTGTGATTATCAGATTAACCTAGTTCGGCGAATGCAAAGTCTAAGGCAGAAAGATAGCTCAGTAAAAGAGTATACTAAGGAATTCTATAGATTGGATATCAGATTTGGACATGATGAAGATGATGTGGAAAGAATTGGTAGATACCTGAATGGTTTGAGAGTTTCCATCCAAGAGGAAATTAGTATGGTCAAGTTGGATAATATTGAAGAGGCTTATCAATTTTCTTTGAAAGCCAAGGAGAAACTTAACAAAAGACATGAACAGAGACAAAGAGGAAGAGGTGGTAGATTCCCTAGAGGAAGAGGTAGATCTAATGGTGAAAATGGTAGACCTAAACCTGATAAGACAAATCTGGACAAAGGCAAGACCGAGTGGAAAGGTGAAAGTTCATCCAAGGTTAGAGGAAGTAACTACCAAGGTGGTTATAGTAGAGGAACTTTCTAAGGAACTTTCTACAATTGTGGAGAAGAAGGACATAGATCATTTGAATGTAAACAAGTAAGTAAGAAGGATGGAAATAGTAAGAATGCTTTGGTACAAGATGAGCCACTGAATGAACCTAAAAAGGAGAATAACCTGATGGTAAGGAGATCACTATGGAATGAAAGAAAAAAGGAAGATCTGGTAAGGAAAAGTTTGTTCAAGAATAGATGTAGAGTTTCTGATAAAGTTTGGAAGGTAATCATTGATAGTGGTAGCTCAAAGAACCGGGCATCTGAAGAGATGGTCACAAAATTGTAGTTGGAAAGGTTGGAACATCCGAAACCCTATCAGATTTCATGGATCAAGGATGAGCATACACTCTTAGTAAGTGAACAATGTTATGAGAATTTGAAGATTGGAAAATACTATGATAAAGTGTTGTGTGATATCATGCCTATGGATTGTTGTCACATTTTGTTGGGTAGACCTTGGAAATATGATAGACATGCTATATATGATGGAAGATTGCATAAGTATACTATTGTGGCTGATGGAAAGAAACAAATCTTGTTGCCATTGATGGAAGAACCTATTAGTGATGTTTGCACATCTGTGAAAGTTTTCTTTATGGAAGGGAGAAAGTTTGTTAACTCTTTAAAGAGGAATGATGTATGTTTTGCTATAATTCCTAACAAACCCAGTAAGAAAATAGAGGATAATGTTCCTAAGGAGATTCATAAGTTACTCACCAAGTATAGTGAAATCATTTATGATAATCTACTTGATGGTTTGCCACTGAAAATAAGTATTGATCATTGTATGGATCTAATCCCAGGAGCTAGTTTACTGAATAAAGCACCTCATCGGTTAACACCTACTGAGAATTAGGAATTGAACTGATAGATTTAGTTGTTGCTGGAGAAAGGTTTGATCAGAGAAAGTTTGTGTCCTTGTGTAGTACCTGCTATATTGGCATGGAAGAAGAATGGCAAATGGAGAATGTGTATTGATTGGCTAGAGAAAACTATAGGTTTCCTATACCGAGAATGGATGACATAATGGATAGTTTGACTAGAGAAAAGTATTTCACAAAGATTGATTTGAAAAGTGGGTATCATCAGATCAGAATCAGAGAAGGTGATGAATGGAAAATTGCTTTCAAGACAAAAGAAGTTTTGTATGAATGGTTGGTTATGCCTTTTGGTTTAACTAATGCACCGAGTACTTTTATGAGGCTGATGAATGAAGTTCTAAAGAAATTCTTGGGTAAATTTGTGATTGTGTATCTTGATGACATTTTGATATTTAGTAAGACTATAGAAGAACATTTGTTACATGTTAGACAAGTATTGTAGAGATTGAAAGAGAAAAAGTTGCTGATAAATTTGAAAAATTGTTCATTCATGAAAGAGGAGATTGTGTATTTGGGATTTGTGATATTAGCTGATGGATTGAAGATGGATCCTGAGAAGGTTGAAGCTATTTTGAACTGGCCTACACCTATGAATGCTACTGAGGTAAGATCATTTCATGGTTTGGCAAGTTTTTACTGAAAGTTCATAAGGAATTTCAGTTCAATTTGTAATGCTATAACTGAGACTATGAGAGGAGACAAAAGAGAATTCAAGTGGACACATGGAGATGATAAAAGTTTTGAGAATCTAAAGTAGAAGGTTGCTGAATTACTTGTTTTGGCATTACCTGATTTTAGTAAAGTATTTCAAGTAGAATGTGATGCAAGTGGAAGTGCAATTGGAGCTGTGTTGAGTCAAGAAGGTAAACTTGTCACTTTCTTTAGTGAAAAGTTGAATGATGCTAGAAGGAAATATTTTATGTATGATCAATAATTCTATGCTATTGTTCAAGCACTGAAGAAATGGAGACATTATTTGATACCGAGTGAATTTGTATTATATACTGACATAAGGCTTTACAGTATTTGGGTAGTTAGAATAAGTTGAATCAGAGACATATGAAATGGGTTGAGTACTTGCAGAGTTATACATTTGTGATAAAGCATAAGAGTGGAGTCACTAATCAAGTCGTTGATGCATTAAGTAGAAGATCCTTGATGATCGAGATGAAAATTGAAGTTCTTGGTTTTGATGAGATGAAAGGTTTGTATGGAAATGACCCTGATTTTTCTGAGCCATGGAGAAAGTGCAGAGCACCTATTCAAGATCAACAAGATACTAAATGGGATGAATATTTTATTCAGGAAGGTATGTTGTTCAAAGGTATTTAGTTGTGTATATCGAGAGGAGTAATGAGAACTAATTTGATCAAAGAGAAACATAGTAGTGGTTTGGCTGGACATTTTGGCATTGATAAAACATGGAATTTTCTTAAGGAGAAGTACTTTTGGCCACGGTTATATAAAGATGTTTAGAAATTTGTGAAAAGTTGTGGAATTTGTCAAGTTGCAAAAGGAGTAAGTCAGAATAATGGTTTGTATGTACCAATTTCTTTACCTGAGAAACCTTGGATTGACATCAGTATGGACTTTGTTCTTTGCTTACCAAAGACAGTAAGAGGTAATGATTCTATATTTGTTGTTATGGATAGATTCTCTAAGATGACACATTTTATACCTTGTAGAAAGACATCAAATGTAGTACATATAGAAGATCTTTTTTTTAAGGAAATTGTCAGATTGCATGGATTATCGAGGAGTATTATCTCTGAGTGAGACAGTAAATTTTTTGGATACTTTTGGAAGACCCTTTAGAATAAATTTGGCACTGATTTGAAATATAGTTCTACATTTCACCCACAAACCGATGGATAGATTGAAGTTGTAAATAGAAGTTTGGGAAATCTTTTGAGATGCTTAGTTGGAGACACACCAAGCAATTGGGATTCTGTGTTGGCACAAGTAGAGTTTGCATACAATAACTTAATGAATAGGAGTACTATAAAACCACCATTTGAGATTGTGAATGGGATACAACCGAGAGGAATATCTGATTTGAGAGACATTGATGATGAGAATAAGAGAAGTGCTGAAGGAGTAAAGTTTTTTGAGTACATGAAGACATTGCATGAAGATGTGAAGCTGAAGCTGGAGGACAGTAATCAGAAATACAAAAATAGAGCTAATAAATCAAGAAGACATAAGACTTTTGATGTTGGTGATGAAGTGATGGTTCATTTGAAGAAAGGTCGGTTTCCTGTTGGAACATATGGAAAGCTGAAGATGAAGAAGTTTGGACCTTGCAAGATTTTGAGGAAATTTGACAGTAGAAATGCATATGAGATTGAGTTACCTGATGACATGGACATATCACCAATTTTCAACATTGCTGATTTGTATGAGTACCATGAACCTGATGAAGAAATGACAGTACTGATAGAATATCCTAAGAAGTAGAATGAAGAAGTTGAGTAGATCTTGAAAGAAAGAGTTGGCAAAAGCACAAGAGGAAAACAGTGCATGGAATATCTGGTTAAGTGGAAGAATAGACTGATGGAAGACAGTTCATGGATTTCACAGTCTGAGTTGGATGCAGCTCGGATCATACCTCCCAAATGATTTGGAGAATCATTTCAAAATAACCCCAGGTGTCTGATGCAAGAGCATCTCAGGTCCTTGGGAATCCTGTGTCACCAAAAACATTTTGGAGTTGTCTATGTTTCTTGGTTCATGCTTTAACTGAGTTGGTTAGTAGTTGGTTGATTTCCTTTGGTTACCAAGCATGGTCAGTTGTTTCCTAGGTGGTCGGTTATTTCACTGGCACTCGATGTTTCTTGTCTATTGCTCGGTTATCCCTGCTTACAAATGGGTTTAGTTTTAGTTTCTGTTGAGGCCAACTTGTGCATTTATATTGGATCATGGATTTAATGTTTGTATCCATCATTGGGAAGCATGTGCTCCTAGATCTGACCGTTACTTTAATTAATTATGGATCTAAAGGCTGACTCAATTTGGTATCCTCTTGTATAAATGTAGTTGGTTGGTTGTAGTTTAGGGGTAGTTTTTTGGTAGAAGATAGAAGATAGAGATTTTGATCAGATCCTCGCATGTTTGAGGACTTCTTTGTTTTATTGTAATATCAGGCCATAACCAGGAAGGCCTTACAGCCTGGCATGTATGATTCAATTGATGAAAATATTTGAAGGTTTCTACATTCTCTCTCTCACTATTCTATTTGTTGGCTTTCGCATGTGTTGAGCAGGCTTGGATCATCAGGGTGTGCCATCCTTTGGCCCCTCTTGACCCTTGCCTTGCATCAAAATGTCAAATGAAATCCTGTCTACTCCACCATCCACCCCCAACACTCTACAAAGTCCATATGCAATATACTTTATATAAAAATTCAGCTCCTTGTATTAGTATGGGGAAACCCCAGCCACTGCTACAATATAGCTTTTGTTGGCTCTTGGGACATGATTTTGGATTTATCTTAATACTAGGGTTGACTCCCTAATGTATCTATTTTCCTGTGCTTGCAAATTGATTTATGTAGTCATTGGGATGTGAATACCATAAGCTTGCATAAATGAATTCCTATCTAATGTGACCAGGGCCGAGCCATCAGCTTTTCTTATGGTTTTTGATAAAGGTTCATACTTGTTGGCCAATTCAATTAACAAATTTGTATCCAGGAAAACATCTGGGACTATCAACCTAGCCAACCCTAAGGTTGAAGGGTTTGAGACAAGCACTGGGCTTTCAAAATTCTTATAAAAATATCTAAAGAGACACATTCCAGTTACATCATGTGTTCTTGCATCTCTACAGAAACTTAGATCATCAACAAAAATTGTCATTGACCTTTTTATTTTGCATGGACCCTGGTAGTAGACTGATGAACTCATCTGAGTAACTCTCCTTCCCCTTTTCTTTGGATCCCTTGCTGGTAGAAGCCCTGCTTACTGGTAGCTAACTCATTCTGATTAATTGCTAAAAATCCTTCTAAGAAATATGAAATTATGAACTCTCTGACTGCAAGAAAACTTAAAAAAATCTCGTAACCTTTTAGCTCTGGCTTTTAGAATGCTTGGTAATTTTAGAATGAGTTCCAGTTAACTGTATTTATTCTAGAGAATTGAATGCAATTGCCCATTCAAGACTCAAGCTTTGTAATCATATCACTTCCACCATTACTTGGCACGTTCTGAACTCAATTCACTAGCCGTAAGCCAAGAAAGTGATAGGTACTCAAAATTTCATTTCTAGCAACCTAGTGACTATGCTTAGTCTCCCAATTACCCAAAGACTTAGCTCTTTTTCAATAGTTTCAAAGATCTAGTGACTAAAGGAAAATCCTCAGTCACTGGATGATTCTATCTTTTAAATTTTGTCATGAGACCTTGAGACTATAGTCTTAACTCATCATTGCTTATTTATTTATTTTATCTTGGCAACCAATCAGGAATGAACATGTCACCAAATCCAACAATCGGATCCATATTATTTCTCACTTTTTGACCCAGACAAGAACTTAACCCTTAGTCATCTTCCGATTGTGCGATTGAAAACACCTCCCAGTCACTTAATACTTTCCTTAACTCTATTTAAATTCTAAGACCACGTGAAAACCTTTATTCACCAAGTCATCAGATATCTTGCTTAACTTTAGTTAGATTATGAGATTAAGCGCAAACCATTGATCTTTCCTTCATCCTACAATCCTCGCTGAGTCGCTAGACACTTTGTGACTTAACCACTACATCACGAGATCAAGAGATAACCATGTCTCTAGATCACTAAATTTTTAAAACATAACCACCAGAATTTGGAGAATACACAACTACAGAAATCATTGGGTCATTGGATAAATAGATTAACTACCCGAGAACCAAGAGACCTGGAGACTGAAGGAAAATACACCACTATCTTTCATTTGGAGACTTAGTGACTATAGTTAGTCTCATAATCGTTGAATACCTTATCACTTCATCATTTTATTGAGAAATCACCCGAATGAAGGTATTTTTGATCTGTAGACTGGGTGACTATAGTTGCCTTCAAAACATTTATCAGTGTAGTTGCTAGATCTCACAATGCATATTAGATTCATTTGGAGACTTGGCGACTGAAGGCATCTGCTGAGTCATTAGAAGGAAAGGAATATTCTCTTAACTTAAATAGATCTTGTGACAAAGGGTTTCATGAGGTCACTAGACTAAAAGGAATATGCTGAAATTATTAGGAGACTAAACAATGAGCTGGGGAATATAAAGCACACATGCTTAAAGGGTTGTTAAGTGACTTCAGAAAGGTAATAGCAAAATAGAACCTGGTTAAGCATTTCTAGGGTTTTTTGGATATCTGAGCACACTTTGACCTAACACGTAGGATTTTTTTACCATTATGATCATATTTCAAGCTCTAGGAAAGGAAAATTGTAGGAAATTTAACACAGAAATAGAGAAAACTTTCAAATAAGCAAAAACTAAAATGCAACTTTGAAAATTGAAAATATTACCAACAATATCATTGAACCGTCAAGTGCTACAAGACCATGTTGTTGGTGTTTTCAATAATCTATCTTTATTTTTAGAGATTAATATTTGTTTACATTTGGAAACATATTCTCAGTTGATGTTAAAACTTAAATTATTTCTTAGTTGAAATGAGCAACATTGTGTATCTTTCAAATCATCAGTCGTAGCATCAAACCATGTTTTCCAACATCTACGATTGGTCAAGTAAACACTAGTGGAAACCACATTTGGTACACAGAATCACTCGAATGCTACCGATCACTCTGAACCAAAGTGTCCCTCAAAGTGCACTCAGCATTAAATCGGCGATCTTTACAAGGTCATATCTCAGAGCTTGTGCCAGGTATCATCAAACTATCAGGTGCTGCAAGACCATGTTGCTCAGGCCACAAATAACCTATCTCAATTTTTAGAGATTCAAATTTGTTTATATTTGGCAACACATTCTCGGTTGATGTCAAAGCTCAAAGTGTTCATTAGTTAAAATGAGAAACATTGCATATCTTTCAAACTGTCTGTCGTAGCATCGAATTGTCTTCGCCAACAGCTCTAATTGGTTGGATAAAAATTAGTGGCAACCTCATTTGGCACACAGGCTCGTTCGAACATTGTTGACAACTCTGGACCAAAGTGTCCCTCAAGGTTCACTCAACATGAAATCAGTGATCTTTACAAGGTCATATCTTTAATCTCTTGTGAGCTATCATCAAACTGTCAGGTGCTACAGGACCATGTTTCCAAGGCATACAATAACCTATCTTAGGTTTTAGGGATTCAAATTTGTTTAAATTTGACAACAAATTTTTGATCGATATCAAAACTCAAAGTGTTGCTCAGTTGAAATGAGCAAAATTACGTATCTTTCAAATCATTGGTCGTACCATTGAACCATCTATGCCAACAACTCTGATTGGCTAGGTAAACACTAGAAGCAATGTCATTTGGCACACAGACTTTCTCAAACATTGTTGACCAATCTAGACCAAATTGTCTCTCAAGGTGCACTCACCATGAAATTAAAAATCTTTACAGGGTCATATCTCGGAGCTCATGCAAGGTATCATTAAACCATCAAGTTCTACAGGACCAAATTGTTGAGGCTTACAATAACCTATCTCATCTTTTTGAGATTCAAATTTATTTATATTTGACAGCACATTCTTGATTGATGTCAAAACTCAAAGTGTTCCTTAGTTGAAATGAGCAACATTGTGTATCTTTCAAACCGTCAATCGTAGCATCGAACTGTCTTTTCCAACAACTTTGATTCGTCAGGTAAACGCTAGTGGCAACCTCATTTGGCATAGAGACTTTCTCGAACACTGTTGACCACTCCGGACCAAAGTGTCTTTCAAGGTGCACTCAGCATGAAATCAGTGATCTTTACAGGGTCATATCTCAAAGCTCGTATGAGCTATCATCAAACCGTCAAGTGCTAGATGGTTATTTTGTCGAGGCCTAGAATAACCTATCTCAAGTTTCAGGTATTCAATTTTTAAAAAAATTTGACAACACATTCTCGGTTGATGCCAAAACTTAAAGTGTTCCTTAGTTGAAATGAGAAACATTGTGTATCTTTCAAATCGTCATTTATAGCATTGAATCTTGTGCACCAACAAATCTAATTGGCCATGTAAACACTAGTGACAACCATACTTGGCACACATACTCTCTCTAATGCTGCTCACTATTAGAAAGTAAAGTCCACCAAGATAACTGAGAGGTAGGGGGTGAATCAGTTATCAGATAGAAACAACTTATAATACCATTATCAGATTTTAACCATGTAACTAGACTAAACAAAAACCATAGAAAGATAAACATACACAATAACACAAGATATGTTAACTAGGGAGCCTCTTTATCAAAGAGTAAACCTTAGTGGGGATGGTACCCATAAAAGATGTACTAATATGAAAATTCCTTGTGAGAAGATGGACCCTGTTAAGAGTCTATTAAATACATTCAGTACATATTAGTCCTTGTTGGGAGACTTTGAATCCCTATTAAAAGATTCTAACCCAGTTAAGAGTTATGGAAGGTAGAAGGATTCACTATCCAAATAGCTTCTAGGAAAAGATCACCAAACTCACTATCCAACTGATCTTTGTATTATCCGAATAGGATAATGCCAGTAATTATTGATCTTAGCAACTCCTTTGTCTATGCCAAAACTGCACCAACTACATTACCAGATCTTAATACCATATCTACTTAATTCACATATCCTCTTACAATATCATCATATATCTCTCTTATATTACTTTACACATATTACAATCAAGGAAAAAAATCATTCCTTTATACCACACTCAATTAATTTATAATAGAGTCAGCTAATAAGGCTTAACCAAATATAAAATGTAAATCATTACACGTTACATAATATTTCATAACCACATAAAACAGTCGGCTTCCAAACCAAATAATTCTTTACACGTGTGACCTATGACTATGTTGTCTCATCTAGGTCACCTCCAAAATATCATCAACCTTTGTTCAACTTCACATGTCCAAATTCTATCCCGATTAGGAGATATAATCTAGTTATCACAATCTATTTCTTAGAAACACTGTCAGAATACAGTTTCCACTAAATTACACATAACTGTCATGAATAATTAAATTTTTGTAGGCAATCTTAACCATAATCTTATGACACAATATAGAACAAGTCCTCAACTCCGTATATCTTGATATGCAATTCTCCATGTGTGCTAATACAAACATTGCATGTTTCTCTATAATTCTCCATGTAGATCAATGTGTCGACATCAATGACAAACACAATCATGAATGCAACATACAACTACTATAGAATTACTCTGAATACTCCTACATAGGACATATTCAACATTCATTCCTGTATCATCTTAAAATGGAAGCACTTCCATGTTAAGAGCATTTAGCCCTTCGATTAAGTGGTCTAGGGTCATGTCAAGCACCTTGAATCAACCCTTTGCTCAGATCTGACTTCTTCTCCCCATTCTACTTCTGTCTGTCCCTATTTTTTAGTATATTTCTACATTTCTTGGCATTATGGACTGAGGTCCTAAGGTTTTTGACCTCAAGGTCAAAGTTGACCTTGAGGGTCAAAGTCCGCCTCAACTCTGACCTAGGTCAAGGTCGACCTTGACTCTGACCTAGGGTAGAGTCTACCTCATCTTTGACCCAAGGTTCAAATTTCAAGTTCCCATGATTTCTAGGTGTCGAGTTTTGGATATATTTGTTTTCCCACCTCTGGGTCGGCCCTTTTAGGTTTTGGAATGGTAAATCCTTAAATTTCATTTAATATGGGTCCATTTCTAGGGGTTAAGATTAATTTGGATTTAATTCCCCAATTTCAGCCTTCTCTAGAGGTTTGTGCCCTAGATCACTATAAAAGGAGGCCTTCCTCTCTCATTTCATCAATCCACTTTTCATATCTCTCAAGCAAGGTCAAGTAAGCATTGCATCAAAAATTTCATCAAGCATTTTCAAGGAAGCATTCAAGTCCTCTTCTCCATTCAATTTCTCCATTGAAGATCAAGGATTCAAGCATTCGAGCCTTTGAAGGGATTTGGTTCAAACATGCAAGATTCATCATTCAAACCCTAGATCTAGCCATCATGATGGTGTGATCTTCCTTCAAGATCCTTTGTTCATCTTCTAGATCCATTCATTCTTCCCTCAAGGTGGATTCCATGCATAAAAACATGGAGGTTTTGCATTTACTTTCATGGTTTTGATTTACATTTGTTATTGTTATGTTCAAGCTTTCACATCAACATACATGTTTACATTTGAAATACAATTGCATATCTATCGAATTGCATAGCTTCATTGTTAGATCTACTTCTACTACTTGCTAGCATTCTCATTTCAATTTCAATATTAAGGTTGATTCCAAACTGGGGTTTAACCAAGGCAAACCCCTCAAACAAACAACAAAAACCCTCCTTTTCTTGCAGGTACAGGTGCAAAACTTTGGATCTAAGCTTGGATTTGGATACCCTTTTCGGTGAACTTCTAAGAGCTGTGAACAAAGTCAAAGTCAACCTTCATAATAAGAATGTAGCCTTTGACCTTTTATTGAGGTCAAAGACTACCTGCTATTAGAAAGATAAAAGATTTCTGGATTTTCTTCATCTCGGCATTTCCAGTTTGAAACAAGTTGCAAAATTGCCTAAAACTACACATAGACATTAGAAATCAACATTTTATAGATCTTCCCTATTTTGAGGTTAGTATTTTCCTTTCAATTATTTCAGATTTCAAGCACAATTCCATTATAGGGAAATATAAGGTTTTCTTCCTCTTTCATATTCTCCATAAATTGATTTGATTGTGCATTAACCTTTTGGTTGATCAATTTGGATCTCTCCTATGGGAATTTGGATTTAGAAGTGGATCTCATATTTCCCCCATACATTATAGGAGGAAAACCATTTCCTTCTATTCAATTCCTAACACTAACCACTCCGAACCCAAGTGTCCCTCAAGGTGCACTTATCATGAAATTGATGGTCTTTACGGGGTCATATCTCAGAGCTCGTGTGAGGTATCATCCAACCGTCAGGTGCTACAAGACTGTGTTGTCGATACCTTCAATAATCTATCTTAGTTTTTAGTGATTCAAATTTTTTTATATTTGGAAAAACATTCTCGGTTGATGTCAAAAATCAAAGTGTTCCTCAGTTGAAATGAGAAACATTGTGTATTTTTTAAACTATTGATCGTAGCATCAAACCATCTATGCCAACAGCTTTGATTTTCTAGGTAAACACTAGTGGCAACCTCATTTGGCACACAGACTTGCTTGAACGCGGCTGACCACTCTGAGCTGAAGTGTCCCTCAAGGTCCCTTCAGCATGAAATTGGAAATCTTTATGGGTTCATATCTCAAAGCTTGTGTGAGGTATCATCCAACCTTGAAGTGCTACAGGACAGTGTTGTTGAGGCCTACAATAACCTATCTCATTTTTCAGAGATTCAAATTCATTTAAATTTGGCAACACAATCTCGGTTGATGTCAAAACTCGTTGTGTTCATCAATTGAAATGAGAAACATTGTGTATCTTTCAAACCATCGGTCGTAGCATCAAATTGCTTGTGCCATCATTTTGAATCACTTTAGATTCAGTTATTAACCCTTTTGAGTGCATTCTACATAATTGACCTGCAGCAGCAGTGGATTTGTGCATTGAACAAAGGATGAATTAGTTGGATCCATCCACTTTTTGTGGTTACTGTGGTTGTGGGATGGATCCAATGCTTGTATCTTATGTAATTTTCCCTTATTATGTAGGTTTTTAATAAATATGAAGGGTAATTACCAAATTGTGCAAGTTGACATAGTGAAAAGTGCATGAAGTAAGGGCTATGGGTGTAGTAGAAGGAGTTTGGGCTGAATGAGAGGGTTTTTTTTCCTTTGGAACATGTTAGGATATGTTGAGGACATGGTGTAGGATCAAAGAGTGGATCCTAGAAGAAAATTTTAAGCCATTTGTGAGAAAGTTCTAGTTATAGGTTTGATTTGGTGAGGGTTTGTGAGTTGGGGTATGTGCAGAGGGTCCATGGCCTAAAGGATGTCAAAATCCTTAGTTTTACTTTATTTCAATAGACTTTAGTAAGTGGAAAGGTTATGGGATAAAAATATGATAGGGTTGCTTTGTAAAATGGGGCTATTAGGCCTAGACATGAAAATGGAGTAGCAATTTTTGGAGGAGAAGTTATGAAACAAGTGGGCTTGGTTTCAACATATGTTTAATAAATTGGAAAAGGGTATCTGGATCCCTGATTTTTTTGGGGAGTCATTTGAAATAATTTGGAGAAATATGCAAATTTCTCGTTGAATAGGGCTAGTAGTGTATGCACCCTAAAATGATCGCCTAGACTTTGGGCCCCATTCTTCAATTTATCAATTTTCTGAATCAATGATTTTTAATATTTTTAATTCAAATCAATTTATTTGATCAAATTGTAATTAATTCAAATATTTTAATATATTTCCCAAGTTTTATTTAATTGAGAGAACTTGCTCCCTTTTAATTAAATAAAAATCCCTTTTAATTAAATAAAAATTATTTAATTAAATCATCAAGTCATTTATTTTAAATCTCATTTTAATTAAAAGAATAAATCTCTTTTAAATAAATAAAAAATCTTTTAATTAAATATTGGAACCCACTTTGCTAATAAATAATAAATAAAAAATAAAAAATAAAAATAATAAAGTAAAGTGCACTTTCCTATGAGATAGAATCTTGACTTTTTGAAAAAGGTTTTTGCCTCTTAATCTCTTCCACACATCTTTTTGCCTCTTAACCATGTCCATTGATTTTGCCTCTTGAGAATCTTGAGCACATGGATCAACCAAGATTTAATCTCCACCGTTGCTCATTTCTTTTTGCCTCTTAATCTTAACCGTCCGCTTTCCTTTATAAGGAGTCCTCTCCTTCTCATTTTCATATCTAGGTTTTCATATTGTTATGCAGGTTTGGAGAGCGATTTTGGAGAAGAGTTTGGAGCACTTGAGCTTGGATATTGCAACTTCTCTTTTCTTGTGTTCTTCTCTCATGCCCCATGACAATCCATTAGATTAATCTTTCATTTCCATATTAGATTAGATTCATATTTCCTTTCATAGATTAATATTGCACAAGCATTTTCTTTCATAGATTAATTTGCATTGTTATCATATAGAATAGATCTCATTTCTATTTTCATGCATCTTTTAATCTCTCATTTTATGGTGTACTTGCATGGGCATAAACATAGGTCAAATTTGAGGGCCTCCATTACAAACCTTTTCACTCCATGAATAGAGAGCTATGAGTCACTATTTGAGATCTCATTCTTGAGAGATCTTGGATATAATGATTCATAGAAGTGTGACAACATTTTAGCACACAAGTAGGATAGGCCTAAAGAGAGAAGTTGGTTATGGGAAGATAACCACTAAAGATTATGAGTTTGAATATGGGAGATGAGATGTTTGGAGTATTGAGAATATTTTAAGGTTTTGGGTTGGGTCTTGGAGTTAATCCTTGGTTCAAGGAAAGACTAGAGTGTTGTTACAAAATAAAGGATAAATCCGATACTATTCTCTACATCAAAATGAAACATACATATTCTAATAAAGTATAAATCATATAGTAACAATATACATCGACAAACATACAAGCATAACTACAAGGCATGAGAAATTTACAAAGCATAAGACATCCACATAAACATAAATTAGTATACATCAATACACCTGACACATGAATTGCATACCTAAAACATAAACTATATATATTCATAGGGCATGAAGCCAAATATATATGTCCAATAATGTTATACATCGAATATATCCAATATAGTTAAACTGGATTCCTCAAAGCCAAATGGATGTACAACATGTCACTTATACAATAGACAAAAAATATGTCCACTAATGCCATATAGGGATATAATCTATATCCCTAATCTAGTCCTTTCCCACCAAGGGAAGAAAAACAAATCCCGAGCTATCTTTGATTGTCACATCGATGGAGATGCAGTGGATTTTGTAGTCTTTCGAGTATGCTCACTAGTCCTCTTGTCTAGACTCTTCTACAGCTTGAGCTAATAAAAAAAAAAAAGCATCAATAACTAATATACATCAAAATTGAATTATACAATGACATAAAATATAATATTCGCTTACCACTAGTAAATACTCACTATGTACATCCACCGAAGGTGCATGCTGACGATCTGGAGTAATAATTCCCTACAACAATGATCAAAATAATAATTAAAATACATACATGAATATCATTAAAAAATTCAATACAAACTATTAAATAACAATTAAAATTAAGCACAATCTCTTTCATACCTCAGTCAGTGCTTCAGAACTAGCTACTGTTGTAGCTACTCCATGATCCAAAGTATCACAAATAGAAGGAGGAGTC
The DNA here is from genome assembly GCA_027943335.1 of Chamaecyparis obtusa. Classification (NCBI taxonomy): domain Eukaryota; kingdom Viridiplantae; phylum Streptophyta; class Pinopsida; order Cupressales; family Cupressaceae; genus Chamaecyparis; species Chamaecyparis obtusa. The sequence goes on along the minus strand of BSBK01010977.1, from coordinate 5,309 downwards.
TCTGATGTCAATAACTGACAAATGAAACAACAAAAGTATTATGTAGTTATCAAGATTACATATATTTTTTATAGCCCTACTAATGAATAAATGGTACCTCTATGAAGGTTCCACCATGTCCTTCAGTGTGTGGTGTCGATGTCGAAGCTCCAACATTAAACTAGTGCACATGTACATGGAAATTTATAAGAGAACCATTCATATAAGAACTTACTAGTGAGATGTTAATTATAATGAATTATTACATATATACCTGTAGACTCAATGATGATGTCACAAAGCTAGGTGAAGGAATTTGATCACTATAATGATGACTTTGCCTCTGAATTTTGATCATAATTTATCTAGTAATTTTAGTTATTCACTCATTTATTAATTAAATATAATCAAAGTAAATCAAATTAACATGCAAATAAATATACCTCAAGGAAAGTGGCATGATGCCCTTCGCTCTCTATTGTGAATGTTGATGGTCATCTAGTGAACTAATGTACATGCACAATAAGTTATGATACAATCATTCATATAATTATATAATAATAAAATATATTAATTAAAAAATTTATTCGATACAAACTTGTGGAGTTGACAATGAAGTGTAGGAGGGGACTGGAGGATCATTGTCACTGGCACTGACACTCTTTCCCTAAATTTTGATCATAGTCAATAGATTCTAAATTAATTAGTTATTTTTTTAATAAATGAAATATGATCAAGTAAATTTAATGAACTTGCAAATATTTACCTGTGTGTCAATGCCAAATGTCATATTTAGAAAATCATCAGTCATCATTCCATGATCCTCTTCCTCTCTCTTGGAAGTACCAAATATGCACAAGGATCGACATGACCGATAAATATGCCCCCTCATAGATTGACCATGGTGACCCTCAACTAAAGGAGTGACATACTAAATGAGTGTCTCTATCAGAGCACTAATCATACCTAGTGTGTTCACCTCTACATGTTCCTTCACAATAGAAGGAATACTAATATGATCCACTTGTGTCTTTCCAATAGGAACCCTAGGTGTGCTAGGGTCATGATGTGCCCTCGCTCTATCAAATGATGACCCCCCTCTTATACCCTAAGAATCTAGAAAGTCAAAATAATTTGGCACCTCCTTGAGAACAAATTTGCAATAGAGTTTCCTCAAGAAATATATAGGAACCTCATGATTGTTACAGGGAGGGGAATCAAAGACCATCCACCATCTCTCCCAAAAGTTTTTTTTATGTCTTCATTCAAGCACCAATGAATTGGGAACCTCTTTGCTATAGTTCTAAGAGTATCAGTGTCCCCTGGCTTTTTAAAGAGTTTGCAAATGTCATCTTTTATGATTTTTTTCTTTTTATGTCCTTGTATGATAATTTATTTGCATAATATCATTTTTGTTCTTCTCTTTTATCATGCCATAAATTAAGTTTCCCACTAACTAGGCCTACGTGGGACAAGATTGATTCCAGTGATTTTTCAAGTCTTTCCCTTCCACGATTTGTAGCAATAGAATCTTTTAACCTCCTAATTAAAGATTCTAATTCTATTTTCCCTATTTCAATTTGGATTATCAAATTTTCTAGTATTTCAGGAGGAGGTTTCTTGATTGGTGGAGGCGGTTGAGGTTCATTTTCTTGTTTATTTTCTTGGTTATTTTATTCATGAGGAGAGGATGGAGGTTTGGTTGAGGGTTTTGTTTAGGGAGATCATTTCTTCTTGGCAATTAAAACAAAATCAATTTTAAAATCCTAATCACACTTAAAATCTAAGAATTTTTTTTTTAACAAAACAAATTGCTTCAAAATTGAAATTTCAATACAAATAAGAGGCATGACCTGTAAAAATACCTTTCGGTTTGAACTTGACAATGTTGTGGAACCATTCTTTATCTAATTTTATGAATCAAACAAGAAGAATGCCTTTGCGTACATGCTATGGGAAGCTTTCTTTGGCTGCAAACATGAGTTTGTGGAAGAAAAATGAGCCTTTGAAAGGAAAATAAGATAATTTATATATTTTACATAGCGCACACATGCTATAGTGCGCACATGCTCTATTTTGAATTGCCCAAGTCTAAGGCTTTGACAACTCAAGCCATAGCACGCGCTCTCTATAGCACGCATGCGCTTTAGTGCATATGTACTATGGCCATTAGGGTATATATGTTAGATATTGCTAATGCATGGGTGGTGATTGAGACATTTAATATGCTTAATTACTATGTTATTGAATGAGCACTCATACTACTGTCATTTTTGTTTTGTCACTGATGTCAACATATGCTTCTATGAAGGAACCAAACTGGTAATCACAGTGTATGGAAGATGTACAGATGTTTCAGATGTTGCAAAGTCAGATGAGAGTTCAAATGGATGTTGTGATCTTATATCTGAGATCACATCATTAATGGATGCATATTAAGGAAGATAAAGCTATTTTGGTAAAGTTTGGTCACTAGACTGTGACAATGAGAATTCACAGAGTTAGTCTTTGAGTTTTTGGTATTGATTTCAGAGGGATTGGATTCAAGGTATGCGATCTTGAAGGATGATGGAAGAGGTACTGATGGATGTTCATTGGTCAACACAAGGTACAGAATGATTGGTGATGTCATCTAGGACATGTGCTTTGGTGATGGCTTATTCTGAAGATGACTCAGGAAATGAAGCATGTGTTTTGTTTAACAAGCATAATTCAAGGATGTTGGTCTTTAATTGTTGTAATGTAATCACTGTAAACTTGTTTTAGATATCGTGTATATCTTAACAAGAGCTAAAGTAATTATTTGTAATTAGGAAAGCCTTATGGGCCG